>VZSC01000985.1:0-12210 GCA_013398225.1 Steatornis caripensis | reverse complement strand
GCACCACTGAGAAGAACCTGGCCCCATCCTCTTGACATCTGCCCTTTAGATATTGATAAGCATTGATCAGATACCATCTCAGTCTTCTTTTCTGCAGGCTGAACAGACCCAGGTCTCTCAGCCTTTCCTCATGAAAGATGCTCTAGTCCCCTCATCATCTTTGTTGCCCTCCGCTGGACTCTCTCCAGTCGTTCCCTGTCTCTCTCGAACTGAGGAGCCCAGAACTGGACACAGTACTCCAGATGCGGCCTCATCAGGGCAGAGTAGAGGGGGAGGATCACCTCCCCCGACCTGCTGGCCACACTCTTCTTAATGCACCCTAGGATACCATTGGCCTTCCTGGCCACAAGGGCACATTGCTGGCTCATGGTGAGCCTCTTGTCCAACAACACTTGCAGGTCCCAAGTCAACCCAAACTATTTTGTGAGCTTCAGATCAAGTATACAGGAATGGATCATGGATAACTCAGCATCTAAGCTTGCTTACAGCATTGCTACACAACTAAAAGGTTAAACTTTAAGGAGCTGCTTTGTACCATGATCCATCTGGTGACTGAGCTGGAGAAATCAGGAAGTTGTGTGAGACTGTATGGTGTTTCAAAACCACAAAATTACATCTTGAAGTAACTGTTCAGATATATGTATTTAGTTCCATCTACAATTAATAGATGGATATAAAGGATTATGTTTTCCCACAGCACTGCAGAAGTAGTGCTGGAACCGGTTTTCCTTCCACCTAGATTTTATTGCTTTGTCTACACAGCACTTCCTCCTCCTGTGAATTACAGAGCTAATCACAGCAGTGATATGCAGGCAGTCATATACGCAATCTTTGAGCCAAGATGGATGCTTGACATAACGAGTCATACAGCAACATCATGGAACCCATCAACTGTGATCATCGCTTGGGCGCTGAGAGCAGCCTGAGAGTTTGGGATATTTTCTGTAAACACACACATCTTTATTTTTCCATGTGTTTTACAAAGCCGTATGGTGGAAGGCTTTTCACACTTTTAGCCTGCAGACTTTTATTGAGTGTGGAAACAGGATTTATACATAAACCTTTTACTCTTTTTTTCTTTTAATGCTGTTTAGATCTCATTTTAGCTGAGTTTATAAACAAGCTACATTTGTTCTTTTTATTGGCTCAAGAGGACAGCTGTCTATCAAGTGTTTCTGTTTACATGATATTCTATGGTAAGCAACGCTCAGAGATTTTCTGTAGGTAATCAGCTGTTATATAAATAACAGCATATTGGATGAAATCTACGATATTATTTCATGTGCATTTTCTTCCCACTCACTGAAGTTCTCTTGTAGGCAGTGGTCCAGAACAAGATCCATTCACTTCTAAAATGCCTCTCAAGTCCTCTTTGAAGGCCCTATGTTAGATCCTGGCAGACAGTGCCCTGGGGTTGCACACATCATGTGCTACAATCTGTAGAGGACTAAATTTCAACAACATAATGAATTAAGTGATTTCTTTCTTCAAAAAGCAGGAGATGTTTGACAGAAAAGCTGAGAAACACGATGCCAAAGAGGGAGGTCTGTGCTGTCAAGAGGTGTCAAACTGACAGAGCTAGAGACCTAAACCTTCTGTTCCCCAACTGGGAAAAACAGATTTCAAACCACGTCACATACCAGCAGCACTGGCAGTGAAAGCGTTCGATTAGCCACGCTATAGAGGCACCAGATGTAGAGACGTGAGGAGATTTTATCTGCCATCCCAATTCCAGCCTCAGCTTTAGAGGTCTGGAAATTAGTTCCCCAGAACTTTGTCCAAGACTGCACCATTTATTTCTGTAACACTCCACAACACTCATCCCCAGTGCTCATTCAAATACAAAATTTTGGTTCCATAGCAATTCACAATTCACCTTTCCTTTGCCCATACATCCCTTAATTATACAAATAAAGGAAAGCTTTCAGCACATGTTTAACTCCATCTTTTAGAAGTAGTAAATGCTCAAATTCTTATAGGTACAGTCCAAGTTAAGCATATGTTTAACTGATGTCCTGACTCATTTGTTGCCTTACATTTGGGGGCTCCATGAAAAATAAAAAAAGAAATTCTGATTGTAATCCTGACTTTGGGCCAGGGTTTTATTGCAACATTTATAAATAAAGATGTGATGGCATTTAATTATTTAAGAAACAAACTGGTTGTGGAAATTTCATGGCAATGTAAGGTCCTTGGACTTCTCCAGGAGATTAACTTGGCCCGCTTTCCTGTGACTAATATATATAGTACAGAAAAAAAGAAGGGTGAAGAAAAAGCCATTTTCTTTCATAATAGGAACATACAATATTAAGGAAACTGAAAACTGCATTTCTAAAACTGTTTCCATTTCAGAGTCCTTCTGCCTATGGAGAATCAATATGCCAGAAGAGCATAGCCTTAAACGTTAATATTACAGAATAAAATTCATTTTTGATGGATTGATGGGCACATTTTCTTAAGGCCAAGAAATAATGAATACAAACTTTTTTCCGTGATAGTCTATCTTTCCCATTTCCCTGCACAGAGAATGTAGAGAATAATAGGATACCACTTGCCTGTATATAGAAACATCCATTATTAGGCACCAAGAGGTTTCAGTAGGACGTGTGTCCTCACCTCCATATATCCATTTGTAACAGCAAGGGGAAATCAGAATACAGGAAAATGCTGCTGTTTGCTCTGCTGCAGCCCGGAAACCCAGTCAATCAAGAAAACTCTGGCTGATGGAATGTTGGCTAATAATTCCCAGGGATTTTACTCTGCCCTAACTGCACAATCCCTAAGCACGCTAAGCTTAAAAGCAAATCCATGTACACCTTAATTTCAACATGCAGTTTTACATCATGTCACAATTGCTTTTCTTTCTGAACCAGCAATAACTAGCAAGTGCTTCTCTAGTAATTCTGATGTGAGATATGGACTGAGTTTGAAAAATAGTCATTTAGTTGTTGTCCTGACATTCAGTGATTCTTTGCTTGGAGGCAGCATTGGTCCGCTTTTCTGGGGTATGTCTAAATTCCTGTGGCTCTAAGAGATGCTTCCAAGATCACTGGGTAAGTATTTAAGGTGAACTTCAAACTGAGCGTGTTTCACTGTCAGATAACTGTTTATTCTCTTTTACACTTGCAGACGGGTAGTTCTGATTTCACAAATTCCCCCTTTTCCTTCCTGGTCTCTTTCCCACTTATCAATGATGTATTTGGTACCTGGAATCTAATCCCAGTATCTTTTAGAGGGAGAAAATGCCACAGGACCGACATAAAAAAGGTTTGTTTTGAGGTTGTTTTCCTATTCAAAAATATTTGTGCAGAGGGGCTTGGTTATGTGGAAAAACAATTGTGCTCTATTTTGGATAAGCCAAATAAGTGAAAGACATGATGTTTGTACGTTTGATCATATCCAGTTTTACTCTGTCATGACACAGTTTATCCAGAAGTTAGAGAAAAGATTGTTCTTTCATGGAATGTCACATTGTCACATCCCACAGTACAGACTAATCAGATTGCTAAATGAAGAGTAGGGAAGACTATTGTCAGTCTGACTCAGTGGAAAAATGTGGAGGCTCTGTCTCAACTGCCTCTGGCATCTTTAGTTTCATACAGCCACTCAGACAATGCCAAAATCAGTGGAAGAAAAAAAGAAGAAAAATCTTCTAAAATGAAAGGTTAAAGTCAGTGTAACTCTTACGCTGTCTTTCTAACTGTTACAATTAGGAATCAGAATTGTACAAATCTGGAGCAACTTGCCATCCTCTGAGATGCTTGGCAGCTTAACTAGCAGATCCCAGGATTCATGCTCGTAAGTACAGAGCAGAATTCCACAGTCATTGATTGTGTTTTATTATTATATTCTGCATGCTGGCTGAGCGACTGCATTAGTGCAGCAGACAATGAGATCTGACTTATCCAAAACTTGTAATTGTCTTGCATGGAGCTAAAAATATCACCAAAAAATTGGTTGTGTTATGCTACTGCTGAAAACCCCCAGGCCTTTGGCAAACTCCAGTGCACTGGCTTGTGCATACAACAGAGAAGGAACTTACCCTAAGTCCCAAAGAGCTTACAACACAAAGCTTCCTTAAGGAGCCTACAAGCTAAAACTTAATGCTGCAGTATTACATGTTGATTTGCAATAATATCAGTATTTGCACATTGCAATATGACTTAGGGATAATGTATTGATTTTCGTTCCTAACCATCCAGTGATCAACATTTCTACTAAGGCTCCTCCATCTTCTGTATGTTATATGGCAAGTCATTGAGCCTCTACAGAACTGAACACTTTTTTCTTTTTTAGGTTATTGAAGCCCCTAGACTGTTCCAGGTGCACCCCAAAGAAAAAAGCTTAGGAAATAGCTTTGAGATCTTATAGAAGCTCATTATCATTACATTTTTTTATTCTTCTTTATATTGAACTGCACCTTTCAACTAGTGTAAATCAGCAGAGTTAGCAACTTACACCAAAGACTGGCCCTTTGTTAAAATTTTTCAAGCTTTCTTTTCTCTCTGTTTCGAATGGAGGAGGGTAAGAGGTTCATTGGTTGATTGATTAATGAAATTCTCTTCATTCTTTTTTTTTTCCTCAAAAAGAAACGTACGTCTCCATAGCTAAAAATATAGTGTAACACACCTCTGGTCAAAGTCTTCTGAAATATTCTTATTTATTTTTCTGTGCAACCATAAAGATCCCAAATACTTTACAGGAATCATAGCTGACATACACCTGAAAAGCAAATGAAATTTCACTGGATGTTTTTGCAGGTATTTCTATTTCTATCTGTTTTACCTTTAAAGATTGAAAACTCAAAGCTAACATGTCTCTTCCTCTCCATGAGATCCTTCCTTTGGGCCCTTTGCTCTCAGATCTTTTAGCTAAATGGCTAATTATGTTCATGAAAGAATAATTTTCACTTTCAATCTGCTTAGAACAAACAGTTTATCCATTGTTAGCAATTTCTTGTTTTCCATTTGGCTCATCATCCGTTTCCTGTACCCCATAGGCCCATCACACACTGAAATGCAGGTAACCATCAAAGTGGAGTTTCTTATGACCTTGAAAATTAGTTGAAAAGTAAATTACTACCTTTCGCTTTCTTATCCACAAACACGTATGACCATAATGTATCTGAATCAAAAAGTTTTTTCAACCAAGTACATTCCCACTGTTGGTTAGTTAGCTTGGATGGTGTTAAAGCAGTAGAGAAGTCTCTACTTCAGAAACCTCAAGATCTCATATATCCATATGTACGGTTATTTATTTATTTACTTATTACTATATTTCTAAGAATCTTTGCATGCACATACATTTGTTATGATGGGAAAAGTTAATCTTATATTTAAAGAAAAGTGTTAAAAATAATTTAATCTAACTTCTGCAACCAGGATTTATTCTATGACCTTTAATAAATGACTTATTAATGGCTCAGTTTCCCCATCTGTGAGAGTTTGATTAATAATAACGCTTAATAACACTTCTGTAGTTCAGAGAAGGGTGGTGAAAGTGAGGGCCCAGTCCCAACCACTTTTACTTCAGCAGGTAGCACTTACTCCTGAGAGTAATTTTATCAGCCTCATTAGAATTACTCAGCTGAGTTTACATGAATAAGTTTGACTTGTTTAATATCTGTAAAGTTTTTCAATTCTTGATGTTTAAGGTGTCATTTAAGTGCAGATTGTTTTATCTTTATGAAAGTCCCATTTTAGCCCAGACTGCTTCTTGCTAATGCAGATAATTGAGCACTCTCTATGAGGATGGAAGAGCTGCAAAAATTTGATGCCACTTGGCTATGGTTTGGCAGGGGGGTGGGGTGGTTATTTGGAAGTGAGATGAGGTAGGAATTGTTGTATTTGTGAAAGACTCAAGTTGACTGATGACATTCTTATCTAAGGTGGACAGCAAAATTGTCTCCAAAATCTAGCTCCTATACAGTCAGATACATGTCATACGACTCATTCTTTGTTGTAGTGGTGTGCAATGACGGCACAAGGGCTATGGCAGTGTCCCAAACAAAGAATGCACTCCAAATTAATTTCTTGGTGAGTGCAAAAGACCATTATGGTGAAAATGAAAAGATTTGAGAAACATCGTTACCATCTCCTAGCTGTTTTCAGCATTTCAGAAGATCTCCCTTTTCACACAAGGAACTCACGGCACTTTTCTTTAGGATCTAAACAATGGCACACCTTAGAAATTGATACACATTTCTGTTTCAAAAAATGCATGTTCATCTTCATTATGGAAGTGCATAGCAGAGGAATTTTGATGTGGGTTCCTCCCAGAGCTTCAGAACACCTCTTGTGAATGGCTCTATAGGTCATTCATAGAAAACTCTTAACTGATGCTGAAAGCTATATTAGGTGCAATGCAATGAGGATCCAAGCTATGAGTTTCTTCACTGATTTGATAAGCTCACAGTGCTTATTGTGCTCATAAAATTATCTAGAAGTTCCCTAATTATTATTTTGTAGTACTTGAGCCATTATTTCAGCATAGTTTTCAGCGGGGCCTAGGAAGTGGTAACTACTATGATCATTCTTTTTCTTCTTTCTCTTCAAAAATCAATAGTATACTAAATTTCCTCCCATTCTGTTACCTCTCCATATTTTCAATTACTTTTCCAAAGTATTTTTCTTGGATAAAATTAAACCAATTACTGTTGATCTTGACAAGTAATGACGCATACTCTGTGAACTAGTGGTTCTTTTTGCACCCTGAAAGCAGTCCTTCATGGATCAACTGTGTTTATTTATTCTTTTAATATTTCTTTCCACAGGAAATAGTAAACTTAACTAGCATGCCTTTTGATATACCAGAAATCTCTTCTTCTGCTGAGCTTTCAGTATGACTTTCTATCAGATTGTGCTCATTACTATTAGATTTTACTACTAGACTTTTTTAATTCCACAAAATGTGTTTTCCCAAAATTCTTTACCAGTGAAGATCTTAAGCACTTCCTTAACTTAAATTGTATAAACATTAGTAGTAGTAGTACTATCTCACAGAATTTGTATTATACATATATGTAGATGCTTTCTGAAACTGAACTTGGTATCTTTGCCATGTTGCAATCATTTAACCTAATATATAACAATCGTAAAATCACATAACAGCTCTTTT
This sequence comes from Steatornis caripensis, assembly GCA_013398225.1. Classification (NCBI taxonomy): domain Eukaryota; kingdom Metazoa; phylum Chordata; class Aves; order Caprimulgiformes; family Steatornithidae; genus Steatornis; species Steatornis caripensis. The sequence goes on along the minus strand of VZSC01000985.1, from coordinate 5,094 downwards.
TCTGTTTTTCACCATGATCTGTTTGGTTCATGGTGATGGAGCCAGGCACAGCTCATGGATAAGGGGAAGGATCAGGACCAGAAGGAATAGCCAGTGTCAGACACAGACCCAGCGTGGCCAGGCAGGACCCTGGGGACAGGGCAGGATGTCAGCCCATGGGCTGATATGCTGCAGCACGAGAATAATTTGCACACCAAATCATAATGCATGAAAAGAATTTTATGCATCCAGAATGGGCAAAGTCATGTTATCTTCTTTCTGCATTTTCAAACAAAATGAAACTTTCATTTTTTAAAAGGCTTCTTCAGTAGTTTCAAACAAGTTTAGAGATATGAAAACAAAACAATTGGTCTTTTGTTTCTCTCTAAGGTTTTGGTTCTTTTTTTTCAGCAAGAAAAAGAAAAATCTTTATGGGTCTACCAGCCAAGTGAAAAATCAATTAGTTACACAAGTGTGTCTATTTGTTAGGATTATCTATCAAATAATGTATGCATTTTGGTAGTTGTTTTTTCCACATAATAGGACATACCATGGACTATAATACCATTGGATTTCTGTTTACAGCTCTCCACTCAAGGTAGCATTTTTAGCACAAATCTTCAAGATGCAGACAAAAAAAAATAAAAAAGAAACAGAAGTCCATCTATACTTAAAAATATGTATAGCTTTGAAACAAAAAGTGTTTTGAAGATAATCCTACAAAACTAAGGACTCAGAGTTCTTTTTACATGAAACCTCAAAGCAAAATTCCATTTGACCTCCTCATTTAGTGGAATTCTGTTGGACACTATCAAATTCAACTGCTCACATGAAAGTTCAGCTGGATTTATTTTTTTTTCCCTGACAAGGAGCTAAGTAGAGGGTGAAAAATATCATATTGTCTCCACATAGGTCTTGGCTAAGCATTATGTATGATCTTTTTCTGTTCCTCTTTTCTAATAGCTACAAATTCCTTCTGGAAACCCTATTCTTTCTAGGATACTTCTAAGCTGCAGGTTGTTAAACATTTTAGTAACTATTTATTCAAGTAACCACTAAACATGTAATTAGTCCCAGTTACATACATGAGTTTACTAGGTGAAGAGGTAACAACATGTGGCCCAACTATTAGCTGCTATGAAGTAGTCCAGCTCCACTGAGTCCAACATAGGAGTTTCTGCTTACAAGAGAGAAGACCCTGATGCAAAATCTTCTCTGTTGAAAGGCACTCAAGAAAATAAATCTGAGAAAAAAATGCATAATTGAGAGTGGCATAAGGAAGGTAGTTTACAGGTAAGGGATCAGATTAAAAAACCATCATCTCACTGCTACCACCTGGGCTGTTCACTATGGAAAAATAAAAACTGATACACAGGAAAATTATCAAAGAAGAGAGGGAAGTACAGCTTCTTATGAACAGTGTCTTGGTCTAGTTAACAGTCATCAGCAAATGTCAAAGCCTAAACCAGAAAGTATATTTCAGGAAATTTTATGGAATATCAAGAATAAGAATAGCCTGGAAGCGTGAACTTGGAATTCAGATGTCGAGTTTTCTAACACCTGAAATTTTACATGTGACTGGATGTTCAGGTGTTACCTTTTTTTTCTAATTGCTCTAAATTTTCTGGGTGTTTAATCTGTGCACATAATCCTAAATTGCATGTCTGAAAAGCATAATTATTAATTACCAGGAATCCAATGTATTATTAATTTATTTAATGCTGATGGACTAAATTGTGTGATGGGTAAACAGTCAAGTAGCAGTGATTGGCAGGAATAAACCAGCTTCCCTGAATGGGGACAGGAAGGATTTTACTCAATAAAATGGCAATGAAACCCATCCTAATAAATGACTGAGCTGAATTGACTTAAGCACTTATAATGCCAGTGTCTGTGATAAGCAATGGAAACATTAATATAAAATGCTTCACCATAAATGAATACAGTAGAGTTCAGAATGATATATTGCAGCACAGCCATCCCTAGCATAGCATGCTTCTAAAGTGAAGTTTATAATCATTATTATTTTGGTAACAATAGGGGGGGAAAAAGAACAGAACAGCAAAAATTGTTATCTACTAAAAAGGAACTGCAATAGCAAAGTTTCCTGATAAGAACCTACATAAGAATTTAGCCACAGTGAGAGAATTGTGCTCTGATACAAATGCAGTAACTAAGAAGGTGGTTGTAGCTTGTTCATTTCTAATTTCAGCTGTATGTTACAGTCAGATGGTGAAAGCAGTCATTTCATGAAATAACAGAAATTTTCAGACATTTCATGAAATTACCAGCATTATGGCTATTCTATTACACTCTTTGACTGTTTTGCTCCATCATTAAGTTAAATGACTGGTGTTATTGTGAGAGTCACATTGGTATGATTCTTATCACTTACATTTAGGTATCTGAACTTAGACGTACAGGTCACTTCAGGCTTTCACAGTCATTGAAGCAAAGGTGGCATGCCCAGATGGTAATCCAGCTAATCTATTTTAGCTACTTGGTTTTGGATGAGATGAACCATCCTTTGGATATACTGATCTCTCTTTCTCTTAATTATAAAAGGAGTCTAAGACAACCAGTTTGGATAAAGATGCTTACCCATTGATTAATTCTAGTGGCTCCTATTTACTGTGTTGCTTAGCACTACAAATGTTCAAAACTGCTGTGAAAAGTATTTCTATTATGACAAACTCTTGGAAACATTCACCTTCTACACCCTGGGCTCTTTGCCACCTAAATGCATTGGAACCATTTGCTGTCTCCTTTTAGCTTATATTTCCCTTTCCCAGTGTGCCATGTGGCCTACAAGGTAGAATTAGTATTATATTCCTTTTTTGTTTTAATCAGAACTAATAGCTTGACACATCTTTCTTTACTCAGACTGGGACATTTATTAAACCTCTCCACAGTCAGGGCTTTCCTAAAATCCCTAGACTTAAAAATTTGCCTCTGTTGTGACAGTCAAATTCTAGTGACAGATGAGCATGTTAAATGCCTTTACTGCCTTGAAGAAATTCTGTCTCATATTCCTAGTAAATGCAGCATTTGTTGGTCCTTCTCCTTCCAGGCCAGAAAAGACTAAGAGCCTGTCTTTATAACTGTCTCCCTGGGAAGTAGAAAGTTCTATCTTCAGACAGCTGTGATAAAGTGGTATCATTCACTGGGAAGACAATATTAGTTGAAGTATGGATGTGGTGAATGTCCATGAAGCTATATGACAGGTTCACTCTTTCCTAACGAGAATCTGAGAGGTGCCAAGGGATTCTGCACATCAGATTAGGAAATTCTAATATGGTTCTGATAGAACTGAGAGGCTGGAAACTACATCTCAAAACAAGTTCCCCGGCTGTAAGTACATACAATAGCACAGGAGGTGCAGTTGTGGATTTTTCTGGGTCCTAGGAGGAAGGCAAAGCAAGCACCTGCAATACAAAGGAGAGCTCATATGTCCAAAAGACTTACCTTATCCCCTGGAACTGTAAAAAAAGCTGTCCTCATCCCAGGAAAAAGTATCATTTAAATAGGTAGGGCTGAAGTTCTGCATGGGCTGAAGATCATCTCCCAGTCTTAATCTTTCAGTCTGTCATGGTTTGAGCCCAGCCAGCAACATAGCACCACGCGGCCATTCAATCACTCCTCGCTCCCCAGCAGGATGAGGAAAAAATGTAACGAAACCTGGTTTGTCGAGACATGAACAGGTAGGGTTCACTCACCAATTATGGTCATGGGCAAAACTAGACTCAGCTTGGGGAAAAAATTAAATGTAATCAGTCATCAATCAAAGCAGAGTAGGATAAAGAGACAGGAAAAGTCAGATCTTAAAAAAAAAAAACCCACCTCTCTCTCCTTCCCATGCTCCACATCCCTCACTTCCAATGTCTCTCCCTCTTCCCCATCAGCGGCTCAGGCGGACGGGCAATGGGGGGTGCAGTCAGTTCACCAGAGATTGTCCCTGCTGCTCCTCCCCCCTCAGGCGGGGAGGGCTCCTCACACGCTTCCCCTGCTCCAGCGCGTGGTCCTTCCCACAGCAGACAGTCCCTCCCGAACCCCTCTGACGAGAGTCCCTCCCATGCAGTGCAGTCCCTCAGGAATGCACCGACCCAGCGCAGGCTTCCGGTACAGTTGCAGTCTGCTTTGGGAGCAGGCACCTCCCCTGGCGTGGTGTCCTCCACGGGCTGCAGGTCCATCACTGCTCCTTCGTGGTCCTTCATGGGCTGCTCCACCACAATCCTCTGTGGGATGCAGGGGCACAGCCTGCCCTCTCCCTGCGGGCTGCAGGGAACACTGCTCCGGTTACCTTCTGTCACCTCCTTCCTCACTGACTCCTGCTATCTGCACAGGTGTTTCTCTCACATCCCCTCCTCCATCTGCTGTAGGTCTCAATGACCGCTCCTTTGTCCTGTCCCTTCCTTAAATACGTTATCAAAAGGGCACATCTATTGTCTCTAAATGTCCCGGCCTCAGACTGAGGTAGGGCCGCCTTGGAGCTGGGGAAGCTTCAAGCAGCTTGTGACAGGGGACACCATCTGTGTAGCCCTTCACCTGTCACCAAAGCCCCGCCACACAGACTCAACGTGCAGTCTTTCTAGACTGCAAAATATGGATAGGGTAAATATTAGTTCCTAATTCATTTGCATGTAAGAGCCAGAGCATGTCAAAGGACACTTACATTCACATCTGTTCACACAACTGTGTTCTCCGAATTTCTTAGGAACAGGCTTTTCAATATGTATTCTTGGCTGTTCTTTTGGCTCTGGGATATTACACAGAAGACTAGTGACTCAGTTGTTGAGATATATTGCCCTTCCTGTATAAAAACTTGTCACAATGTCATACTCCAGAGGGGAGTGAGAAAGAGTTGTAATGACATAATGACAACCCATATGAGACTATGAGGGCATTTCACAACATCTTAATGGAAACTTGGACACTGAGACCTGGGGAGTATCGGTCAGTGAGTGGCAATGTTTCTAATTCACCTTACTGTTTTACTCATTCACCTTAATCTGTTTTGCAAGCTGCACGTTGTTATGAATATGTGCAAATATCTCAGAACATTTTTGAACTGCTGACATATGATAGAATCAGAAAATGGTAGGGGTTGGAAGGGAC
>VZSC01000984.1:18819-41649 GCA_013398225.1 Steatornis caripensis | reverse complement strand
CCTGCCTTTCTGCATGAGAGCCTGTAAATACAGAACAGCTCTGTGTGAGCCATCTGTACAAATCGCTGCAGCTAAAAGTAACGGTCAGGACTGCAGCGAGCCTCGGTCTACCCGTCCTGACCAGCGTTCCTCTGAGCAGGCTTCACACGGCGCAGTCAGATGGCGGGTGGGAAAGGACACAAGCACTACCAGTACATTTCTGCGCCGGGCGTCGTAGGAAATGCACGTTCCCGGCTGTATATAAGGTGTATTGTGTGCTGGTCTCTTCATCCATCACCTGATAGCAATGCCACGCTCCATCGTGGAGACACTCCAGTAAGTACAAGTGCCCTGCACGTGCAGTCCCTGCTCTGCGTGACCGAGGTGGTATCGAGCTGGAGCTATTTAAGAAAGCGTTTGTCAAAACTATGCCTTTTACAACGGGAAAAGCAATGTCCCATTCCTTAACTTTGTTCTCTAGATTAATTAAGTTATTTGGAATACTTCCCCCCTCTCCCCCAGAATAAGAATCTAAAAAAGAATACAGGTTTCTGACGAGATGATTGAATTTTGCTAAAATTCTAAGCAGGTGAAAACAGAGTCTTTTTTCTCTCCTGCATAACAAGCTAATTCTTAGAGTGTTTCAGCCCAGATTGAATCTTTCTAGTTCTTGTGATGCTTTCTGCTTGGCAGAAAGTGATGTCTCTAAATCAGGAGAGACCATTTAGACTAAAATATTCCACTATGCTCACTGTTCCTTTGCTTGGAGGGAGAGAACAATGGCAAAGAGAGAAGAATGCTCCTTGCAGTTTAATTGAGCCTGATAGACTATAAATACATTTTCCCGTCAACTAAAGTAGCAGAATGAAAGGCTTCTGGTAAAACTGATTCTTCGTAAACCATCTTGTATCCCACTGCTCTTTGGAAAAGCATCTGCACAGAAACACCTGTAGAAACGCCCTGGAGTAGCTTTAAGGCACTTTAATTGCTGATGAAGGCTTTCATTTCAGGATCTGCATTGATGCAAGGCTGCAGTCGCAAAGTTTTGAGGCTCGTTTTCTCGGGGCTTGCACAAAGTTGCCGTCATTTTGCAAAACTGATTTTTTTTCGCCTTCTGTGTTGAACTTGATGAGCTCAGTAAAATATGACATGCAGTATTTTTCTGTATCAAAAAACGCTTGATGCCTAGCTTGCAAAATGAGTTCAATGCTCTTGTGAAGTTAGTTGTTTTTATGACATCTCAACCATTATTTTCAGTGTTATTTCTCCTGCTCTCGCGTCTGCTTTTTTATGCCAATATACATAAAAAAAAAGAGATCCCCTATTGCTTAGATTTGATTACAGTAATATAAGAAAATGTTTTAGTTCATCCTGATACTGTGGAATTTTTCTGGCAAGTCTTCAGCAAATGCAATCCCTGTTGTATAGCTGTATAGGCATGTATATTTAGTAATAATTTACGACCATTAATTATAATTTGAGACCTAGATTTTTCTGCACTGTTAACTGGTAATAGACAAGTATTTTCATACATTTTTAAAACTTTGTTAACGTTTCCTAACTTAATATTCAGCTCATCTATGCTAATAGTTGCAGCCAATTAGCATAAAAATTGGGTTAAATCTTGGCATACCTAGATTTTTTTAGTAATTCATTCAAACATATTTTGCTTTGTTCCATTAGCTAAATCATGCCTTTTGGCTAAATAGAGATATTAGTCTCACATGCCAAATGTTAATATCCTTTACACATGGTCATGGGGATATGGCAGTCATAATTATTGCTTGCCTTTCGTTTCTGTGCTTTTGCGTCTTATGAAATACATCACCTTTACAATAAGCTTCAGCTTGCTGTTTCTTAAAAGTAACAGGAGTGTTATTAAATAAGTGCTTTGTCTGTGGCTAATTTTCAGTTTAATTTACCCACTAATCTTAATTGTTCTCCTAAAAAGGGCATGAATAATAATTGGCTTCCTAGCACAATTAAGATTCAGAGTTTGTGTCTGTGCATGTGGAATTTAAGTGCTGATGGATTTCCTTTTACTAGGATAATAACTCCTCTTATTCTCATTATTCTTAATGTAGTTACTAAACATTTTTTTTGTTCATATATGCAGTAGTCTAAACAACCAGAATAAATATCTGGGTGGAGTATCCATCCCATTGAATTCCCTGGAAATATTTTTACAGAGTCATAGAGGAGCTGAGGTTGGAGGTGCCTCTGGAGACCGTCCAGTCCAACCTCTGCTGGAGATGGGGCAGCTGGAGCAGGTTTCTCAAGAACATGTCCAGTTGGGCTTTGACTGTCTCCAAGGATGGAGTGTCCACAGCCTCTCCAGGCAACCTGCCCCAGTGTTTGACCACCCTCACCATAAAAAAATAATAATTCTTACGTTTAAATGGAATTTCCTGTAGTTCAGTTTGTGCCCAGTGCCTCCTGACCATTCACTGGGCACCACTGAGAGGAACCTGGCTCGTTATTTTTGTTTGTACACATGGGTAGGGCCCACGTGAGCCTTCTCTTTGCTGGGCTGAACGGTCCCAGCTTTCTTAGCCTCTCCTTGCACGACAGATGCTTCAGTCCCTTAATCATCTTCATTTCCCTTCACTGGACTCACTCTGGTATGTCCCTGTCTCTGTTGTGCTGGGGGGCCCAGCACTGGACCCAGAACTCCAGATGCATCTCACCAGCACTGAGCAGAGGGGAAGGATCACCCCTCGACCTGCTGGCATTGTGCCCGTTGTGCCTTTGGCCCTCTTTGCTGCTGAGGCACGTTTCTGGCTCATGGTCAGCTTGTTGTCCACCAGGACCCCAAGGTCCTTGTTCAGCCAGCTTTCCGGCTGGTTAGCACCCAGTGCGTACTGGTGCATGGGGCTGTTCCTCCCCAGGAGCAGGACTTTGCAGTTCCCTTTGTTGAGCTTCATGAGGTTCCTGTTGGCCCGTTTCTCGAGCATGTCCAGGTCCCTCTAAGTGGCAGCACATCCATCTGGTGTATCAAGTGCTCCTCCAAGTTTTGTACCATTGTGGCGTTGCTGAGGGTGTGCTCCGTCCCATCATCATTTCATTCATTAATGAGAATACACTTGATTTCCTTGCAAGTAGGATTCCACTTCACGGCTGTATGAATCGAAGCATCTGTTTCCATCAATAATAAAGAGTTCTCGTAGCGTTTAGCGAAAACTTACAAGAAGAACATGTGTTTTGAGTTGATATACATGCTGTTTTGAATACTTTCAATTCAATAAGGTGTATATTAAAGAGATTAAATGTGGGTTGTGTGATAGACTTCAGGATAATTAGGAATGGAAGTTGTTGAGTGGGTATATTCATACGGAGAGCTGTTCTGGCTCTTGTAGGGATGTCACTTAATAATTTCATCAAGTTTCAGAGAAGTGATAAATAATGACGTTCAATTAACGATCCAGAGAAATTTGACTCATTTGTTGGGTGAACGCGTGCAAGTAGCATGCATTTCAGTTTAATCGACTCTTAAGTCTACATATCTAATAATGCACAGCGTAAGTCATAAAAGAAGATTTAGGGGCTACATGAGCTGTACATGAGATCTCAAGGCGGTGGTGAGCCAATAAGCATAATGCAAATGGTTAGTAAAAGTAAGGAAGTGGTTTTGGTATTAGTAAGTCTTCCTCCTGGTGTGCTGCCTTGCTGTGATGATTACCGCTAAAGAACAAAGTTGGAAAATAGGAGTGTTCAAAGGAGAACCGTATGAATGGTTGGAAAGATTAGAAAGGGTGCACGATAATGTGACACGTAATAACGTGCCATTCAGCGAGCTCCATCTATTGAGTTTATCAATGAGAAGATAATGGGGTGATTTGATCAATTTGCATGTATTTACATGAGAAAGAGGAGTGTAGGTGAGCAGACATCTTACTTGATTCAGTGGCTGAAAGTCGTAGATAATAGCAGATTCAGATTGGAAATAATGTGAACATTTTCTGTGGTATGTGAATTTATCCTCTAACAGTAAGGATAATTAACTTCCAAGGGCTATGGAAGACTCTGCCTCTGAAACAGTCACATGTTTTTCAAAATGGCTTATTCATTCAGACAATGAGACAGGGAAGTCCTATGGTCGTGATTTAAGATGCCAGACAAGATAATCATAATGCTTCCCCTTGCCTTGATAAAATTAATCTTTTAATTAGACGTCCAGATTCCAGAGCACTCCTTGTATCTCTGCCAATTGCGGTGAAATCTCCGACAAATCCGTCTCTGTGCTTTGTTTCTTTCCTCATATGTAGACTGAGTGACTGCTTGGCTATATACCACATGGAGCATGTTTTTGTTAACTTTAATGAATTAATTAAGGTTACTTATTTAAAAAATGACTCGTACAAGTATTTCACTATCCGTTCCCTCACTGGAAGACGGAAAATAATTGTTTGTATTTATTCTCACCTCTTCCGATCCGCGTCCTAGATTAACGCGTACCGTGCCAACATTCGCCTGTATACTCACTGCGATGTCACACGTTTCTGTATGACTAATGTCATACGGGGGGGAGTGGGAGGGAGAACAGAACATGTAATTTTTACATTACAAATTGTGTTGACTTACTTGCTTCTCATTCTAGGACATTTAAATAAGTCTATTTAAGACTTGAGTGACAAGTGCTGTCTTAGGCAAGAAACTAAAATGCACAATTTAAAGCCATAAATCATCATCATGTTTTATTTTTATCATTTCTGTTTGGTGACACGATTCTTTGGATTGCTTGTAGCCATAAATCCACATATAGACTGTGTCAAAGAAGATCAAGCTCTCTGTGCTCAAAGCAGAGCAAAGCTCCACAGCAGATGGCCTTTTCTTTCCATTTCATGGACACCAGTTCTCACTGGGCAATTCATTACTTTCTGCAGTTGAAGCAGCTGTGGATTACTGTAATTATGGATTTAATATATCTCTGGCAATCCAGTGTGAATACTAATTTGAACTTTATACATCTCCTTGGAATCAGGTTAATTTTCTCGTGATTATGTAGCTTCTGATTAACTAAAGATGTTTGTGAGGCTAATATTTTTCCTGCTACGGAAATAAATTGTGCATGGATTGCAAAATAGTAGTGGTGCTTTCAGTGTTCAGTCTTGTTGAAAGTCCTAGGAGAGAATTTCTGACCTCCCCAAACATACTCAGATATCATGCTTTTACTAATAACCTTGTTTTAAACTGTGGGTTTGGCTTTCCTAGGATACATACTGATCAATAGCGAATGATTTACTCAAATAGTTGTTTTGGAGAAAAAAGACACTTTTAAATCAAAATAACAGGCTAAGCGTACCAAAAGTTCGTGTGACAGGAAAACTCTACTAACGGGTTTATTTTGGCATATTTGTTCTTTAAATAGTTCATTGCTTTAGAGGGCAAAATGCTTGTCCTGGTGCCATTTCTAGATCTTATATTATGCTCTTGAGAGTAGATGATGTTTTGCTGTCGTGTATTTTCCTTCTGAATAACTATTCATAGCTTCATGTCCTTATTCCAAGAGGTTTGCCTCAGCAAAATCCCACCGACTTCAGTGGAGTTATTCGTGGTTCATGCTGATGAGGGAGAGGCATCTGATCCTAAATACCGAGCGTGAGATGGGAGAGTCAGGGCAGATGTACGTACACTTCTCTGAAATCACTTGAAGTGGCACATGTGGGCCTGCAGGCAGAATTTTTGTATCTACTTCAGTCAACATGAGCCCTTCCTGCATTGCAGTGCAAATAGGTTGAGAAGGTGGTTTGTCTGCAGTAAGTTTAGCTCCCAGGGCGGCAGGAACCCAAAGAATATTCTTTAACCATTTCCTTCCTATAGTAAGCACCCGACAGAGCATCAGGATGCCAAGCAACGACTCTTGAAACGACAGTAGAATGGGAATGAATACTCACTCCCTGTGCTGCACCGCGTTTGAAAACGGCGTGGCTGGGCGGGTGGAATGTGCTCATAAAGTTGTCCTGGTTCACCCCGGAAGCAGGGACATCTCTACCGGAATGAAGTGGGTCAGAGGGAGATTGGCTTTCAGGTCTTTTATTTAATCCGAGATGCATTTTCTTTAACGTGACAATCTGAGCTTTTATACATAGGTATGTGTAAATGTATCTATTTTTTTCTACTGTACTTTTCTGAAACAAACAGAAAAGCTTTATAGCATTGCTATGAAAAATCACTAAAGGACTCTCTGGAATGCATTTCTTGTCCACAACCTTATTATGCCATGGCTTTTACCATCCTACTGGGACATACCTAATAAGTTAAGTGCACTGTTCCTAGAATAATGAAGTGTGTGGGCTTGGAGCTTTTATGTTGGCTTGTGAAAAATATGTGAGTTCAGAAACCTGTACGTAAAAGTATTTTTGCTACGGAGCGCTAGTCTAACAAGTGGAATGTGAAATCCTGAGTGGGATCATGGTCTGTTTCCAATAGCGCCTCTAGATGAAATCTTTTCTGTGAGCGGCGGTGGCAGCAAGTGAAGGTCGGACGGTGAGAGTGACAGGCTTCCGCACCCTGCCTCCGCTTCCCGGGAGCACCAAACACATGCGTTGGGTCTTGGGGCACTCCGGAGATGCATCTTAATCCCGGAAGGTTCTCTGAGGTGCTTAACCTGCACGGGATTCAGCATCCTAATTTACATGGAAGGCTATTTCTCTGGAATCCTCTAAGGCTTAGGAGAATAGCATGGAAGATTTGTCGGTGCTGCTGATGTGATCAGTGGTACGAAGACTTGCAAGCACAGGTGCGTTTGCTCGAATGAGCAAGGGAGCCTTTGCTCCCTGGACTGCCGCTGACAGAACCGAGTTAGCAGGTCTCCTTACACCCTGGAAGAATCACTTTGCTCTCTGCGCCTTACAGATCTTGGTGCTTTCATGTGCATGGAAATCATTTGATCTTTCATCCCATTTTTTAGGCATCAAAGTCAAACTGACGAGTCTGTAATTCTGTTTCTCTCCCTTTATACTATTTTAAAAGTAGCCCAGACTTTTGCCCTTTCCAAATAGCGTCTCGCCATCCTCTGTGAATTTTTGAAGGCAGAGGTCGTTAAAGAGATTGTTTCAGCCCATTACCTATGTATACCTGAATGAATTTCATCTGGCCCAGCCAGATGGAAAATATCTGATCTTCACAAGCACTTTCCAATATGTTCTTTCTGTATTCTGTCTTGAGGTTTTGGTTATTTGCCTCTGATATTAGCTGCCAATTGAATGCAGCAAAGTAAAGATAGTGAGTACTGTAGCAAAAAAAGACATTAAATACTTCAGCTTCTATGGTGTCGTCTCTCAGTAGCTTTTCTACTCTGCTGAGCGGTAGAGCAACATTTTGCCCGGGTTTTTTCTTATTACAAATGGACTCATAGAATGTTTTTGTGCTACCTTCGCTAGCTCTAAGTCATTTCTTTCTTTAGTCTCCGTTTGTTTCTCGATGTTCGTTATTCTTCCATGCTCACACTCTGTATATGCGTCCTTCCTGAGTCTGAGATCACTGAGCAGCTTATGGCTTAGCCAGGTTAATTCCTAGGGTTTTTCTGCGTTGGGATATTTTTCACTCACGTAATTTCTTTAAGGAAATGTTTGCTCCCCATACCTTCTTTTCTCCTTTGACTTGCAGCCGTTGGCCCTTGGAGATCTTTCAGTGTCCTTCCTACAGAGCCCTTTGTCTTTATTATGTTGTTTTGCCCCTGAAGAATTGTTCGTCACCTTCACGCAAGTTGTCTTTTGCCTTCCTTATCATCTTAGGAGGCTTCTCCATGCTGGAACATCCCGCACCCAAACTGTGGTCTTTGCTGCTACCACCAACACACTCCAAGGTTGCTGGACAACCTGCGCTCTGAAATAGATTTCCTGTAACATATCCGAATACTTGCAGTACTTTGTTACATCTTGTGCTTTGGTTGATTGTCCCGGTTCCTGGGTAGAAAAACCCCAACGTCTCTACTTTCTTTTTCATTTGGTGTCTGGTGGACGTGCGCTACGGCAGTGCCCTCTGCTTCCCTTTGTTGCGTGATGACTTTCAGCAGGTCTGTCTCCCTTTTACAGACTGGACCTAGAAGAGCAAATGCTCCGTTGATGAGCAGGGCCGTTCTTTATTTCCATACTCTCCTCTCTCAGTAAGTTATATCATCTGTATTAACAGTCTGGTCTTGTGGATTATTTACTGAGCCCCTCTCATCTCCCGATTATATTATAGTTTTGATAGTGTACTCATTTCCTTCCAGCTCCTTTTGTGTATCCTCCACAATTCTTATAGAGATGTCCAATAAGGTCCACACATCAATCCCGCTTTGCTCTTCATTATGTTTCCTTCCCGTGAGATTATCATGGCCAACATTCTCTTCCACAGGGTTTACACCCTTGTTCATTGTTTGTACTCACCTCAGGCTTTTATTTGTCAAACTCACTTGAGCCTACTTAAAAAATTCTTTCCCTAAGGTAAACCGGGAGGTGAACAAAGTTGAAATTCCTCTTTTTCATGAGGTGAAGTCTATTCTTGCCCAGCCGTTCATGATGTATCATCTCCAAAGAAAGAAATCTGTTGTAGTGACCCACGTATCTTTGACGGGGAGGGAAGCTTATGAAAAGGAGAGGCAGCAAGACACAGTAGAGGAATCTTGATGGTTTTTTAAGTCCTTCGGTGGTATACGTGCTACACCAGTAATGCTACACCCTAAAATGGATCCTGTGTTTTCCTGTGGTCTCTGGATGTTTGCAGTAGCCAGGCAGGCAGAGTGAGTTGTCTCAAGAATATTAAGATCGTAAATTTGTGCTTTCCCTCCTCTCCCTGTAAATCACGGGAGTCGGTGCGGAGTGCGAGTGTGAGGCAATAAAGTCTTTGTCTCCCGTTTTTTAAATTGGAAATCTGTGTTTATAAATAATGGCCGTTCCAGCTAATTAGGTCCTTCCCTTGCTTTATGTGCGAGTGTGCCGATCTTGCCGTAGCCCTTGTTTGCAGCGCTCGTTTTTCACGGGGTCGTGGAGCTGCTTAACACTTGCTGTGTTAACGAACACATTTTGTCATAGAGTACTCAAGTCACTTCTTGCGTGTTTAACACGCGTGCCCACGGAGGTGTATCTTCTCTGTATGCAAGCATTTGCACGGAGAGATGTGTAATTTGGGAGCCCAGCCTGATACTCTGCCGTCCTGCTCCTCCTACCCGACCACACCACGGGGCAAAAAGCAAGCAGATTCCCAGGGCATCACCACCCGGAGAGGGTTTTCCCGCTGCCCGGTGTTCATCCGATGATAACAAAATTTAATGAGACCTACTTGAGTGTTTCAGGTGCCAGAAATATGCGAGGTCCCTGCGTTTGCTTTGGTGAAAACCTGGATTTTAAAGGTCGAGCAGGTTGGTAAAGCCAGGCTCTGGGATGCGTTGAGCTGTAGCAGCCTGCAGAATGTGATCAGGATGAGCAGGGATGCAACTGTCCCTGTGGGTGTGCTGATCTTGCACACACCAAATTCTCTACTTTGTGTAGAAAACCTTTCAGAAATCACCCAAGATGACGTGTAAGGACACTGCTTTGTCAAGCCACCGCTTGACTTTTGAAGCGGCTTCATAAAGAAGCCTTTAATAAACCATTTTATTAGACCTTTGGTTCCCCACATGCAAGGGAGCTCCCAGAAGGATGCACTTCAGAATAGTAGAGCAAATTTTAGCAGGCAGTTAGCATAATTTATAAAAAGAAAATCTACTTTGGAAATGTAGTTCTCATCAATTTTAAAATGTGGGCAGATTTGGAAGTTACAGAAGGATGCTGACTGCATTTGAGGTTCTGGTTACCACACAGTTGAGGGATTTCAGCATTTCCTGATGCAATTTTTATTGTAAGGGGTGGCGGGTTTAGTGAATAGAGAAAAATGTGATTTTTTGTGAATCAGCTCTGCAAGTATATTTCATTGTATGTAGATATTTTAAAATTTGTTCTATATATATGAAATACTAGTTTTCCGTGGTAGGATGAAATGCCAATTAAGGTATTGAAGTCAATTCTTCATTTAATTTAGAGAAGGGTGCTTCAGACAGAAAACAGATTCACGCGGGATGCTGCAGTTGCAGTTTTAGAAAGGAAATGCATAAATCCCTGCCAGAAAATAAGAGGTTATTGTGACCGAGACAGGTAACCGTTCAGCGACGTGCGCTTCTGTTAACGTCGTTGTTTCGAAGCGGGGACCTGTGGGAGGGCACCTGCATGAGCAGGGCCACTGTTTCTTTGCATTTCTCACTGCTGCAGGGTGGAGGGGAGGAAGACCGACCAATTAGTTGTACCTATAACTAATGGCTGAGGTCGGGTGTTTGCCAGGAGCAGCTAGGTTTGTAGTTCCTTCCTGCAGGAGTAAGAGGGACCGTACAGAGGAAAAGAAGATTTTGAAGCCTCAAAGGGGTGAAATGGTTTTTTTTCCCCTAACTTCTGCCTGTGACACAAATACATATATTAATGAAAAGAGATTTCATGAGAGCCGGGGGGGAGCCCAGGGCTGGAGGACAAGCGGCCGGCAGGCTGGGCGGCGCGGTGGGGTGCTCTGCCGGCAGGATGCCCTTGAGCAGCACCGCGGCAAACGGGTCCCTGGGCTGCACTCTGCACCACCATCCGTAAGGGATGCAGGGGAGTTTCTGATCTACTCAGAAGCTGAACACTGCAGTCTATACAATGAGAATCGAGGTAAGATGAAAGAGCATGGAAATGGTGGAAGTCTTTATTTTTAAAATGTGGTTTGTTTTGGTTTTGATCACCCAGTAGCCTCTTGGTTTCTTTAGTTCCAAGCACGTGCATAAACACATGCACTTGCACCCTTGCACTTCTTGTTTTTTAATATTCCAAGTACTGGAAGTGACTTTTTAAAACCAAGATAAAATTACTTTTGTAGTGAACAGAAAATAGTACTGTCGGTCTCATTGCTGCCGTGCGACTAGGCATGTAATTACTCAGATGTGGCTGATCATCTTTCTTGCTAGAAAAGGAGAGGAGTTTGTATTGGTTCCATCATTGCTTTACGGTTTAAATCTTTAATGACGTCTAGACGTAATGTGAAAGGCAGCGGACTAAGCAAGAGTGTTGAGTGTTGCTTCTTACCAAAGGGGAAAAACTCCACCTGTGAGATCACGCTTGAAATCGGAGCGGTCCTCGGCCTCCCTGTCTATGGAAACACTTGACGATTGGGCTGCATGTGGCTCGCGACGGCTGTCCATCGCACCAACCACGGCCGATGGCCCCGAGGGTTTTCCCATCCGTCTCTTGACTTTTACTTGGGCTGCAACTTCTTTGGGACAGGATGGGTATTTTTCCTGAAGTGTTTACAGCCAGTAGTACACAAATACTCTCTCGGCTGGCACAAGACACGTTTCAGAAGATGAATATGTATAAATTCTTTTTGTTTTCTGCTCTTTAGAATTGCTGTGTTAGGGAGAGCACAAAAATACCCACCCTGGCAGAGTAAAACCTCTTCTCAAAGGAAACATTGAACACAAACGCCTGAACTTGGACTAAAATACTTAGTATACAGCCTACCTTTTGGCCTTCCCTTGGAAGAAAACCGCTATTAAAATGTAACGTTCATCATGCTGTACTCGTGGAGAGTTCGTTTAGTTTTCCTAGAATAATTTAATTTGTCTCACATGGCTTAGTTCACAAAAAAACTGAACTCAACTTCAGTGGTATTGCGAGGTTGCAATTTAATAGGCAATTGGCTTTGGAAAACTAAATATAAACCCAGGAAGAGCCTGTTGCTGAGTAGAGGTAACTTCTGGTCACTTCCAGACCTGAAATAATATAACCTTGTTATCATTTATTTTTCTCTTTTGAGGATGGCAGGAGGGCTGGAGGACTGGGCAGCACCCTTTGCTACCTCTTCCTTTTCCAGCTGTATCGGAGATGGGAAGCTAAAAAACCCCAAACCCATGCCACGAAGAGGGACTTTCTATTCCCTCTGATGGTGGGAGTGTACTGTTCCCAGGAGAGGGATGCTAATGCTTAAAAACCAGAAAGCTGGTTTGTGTTTGGGTGTCTGAGCCCAAGTCCCGAGGGAGAGAGCTGCCCCAGTGGTGACGGGGGCCCGGGGGGCACCGGCGCCTCTGCAGAGGCAGATGCCCTCATTAGTTACTACCATTTAGGTTTTTGCACGAGGCCCCGTAACGTCGGTGCAACCATGCCACCTTGTGTTAATTTCTGTTTCCTTAGGGCCTTGGGCAATCAGAGAAAAAAATGTAAAAGAATTTTCTGTGTGTGGATGCGTGTGGATGTGTGTCATTTTTTAATGCTATTAAGGATTCCCTTCTACGTCCCTGTGCGAGCCTGGTTGTGTTGCAATACCAGGGGAAGTGACTCCACGCTGTCACTTCGTACTTTAAAATTTAGAATAAAGACATTATATTTCACAGTGGTATTTCGAAAATACGTTAACGATGAAGAAGTTGAGCTATGGTGGTACGTATGTGTCCAGCACGGGTAACTCTGAAGTGCCAGCAGCTCCCTGCTTGGGAGTGGGTTATGCCCCAACTCGGGGGAATGTAGTCCATTAGATCCCCAACTCCCTGGAAGTTTTGGGTGGGCGGGGGTCATTTCGGCAGAGAAATGACCTGCGGGTTTTGCACCATGGAGTTAGTAGCATTAAGAGTGTTTTAATGTGAGGAGTTACATTTGAGAATGCTGTAAATTTTTTTTAAAAAATGCTATGGGTATGCATAAAGCTTTTCAAAATAAAATGTATTAATTAAACCTCTGCCTCTTTTCTGCATAGTCGGCAGCAGAATATGTGAAGTCTCGCCTGCCTGAAGTCCTAAAACAGCACCTTCAAGACTATGAGAAGGACAAGGAGAACAGTGTGCTGTCTTACCAAACCATCCTGGAACAGCAGATTTTATCAATTGATCGAGAAATGCTGGAAAAATTGACTGTGTCCTATGATGAAGCAGGTATAGTCACGTTTCTTTCTGAGTTACATTTTACTGAAAAAGAATTTCTCACTTTCAGTCTTTCTCCCAAATAGTAGCGCTTGTGCTGGCAAATTGAACTCTGGCCTCAAAGGTATGAGGTGACTCAGGGAAACATTTCTTTCGCCTAAAATCAAGTCGAGATAGACAATCTTCCACTTCCGTGATTGAATACTAACTAGCGGAAAGGACAGGTGTTTTTCTAACAGCGCTTTGTCCTTTGTAACGCTCTGATGTTGATTGATCTAGCCGTGCCTCTTTGTTGTCTCTGCAAGCGGTGCGACCTGGTTTCTGCTGGTTTCTCCTTCACTGCTAACTTATTTTTGGGGCTCACTTGGCTGAGAGCGCACCGGATAGTCACGGAATCTGATTTTCGGATGTGACGTGTTGCACATGGATAGCCAAAAGCAGATAAAGTGTAGAGTGTTGGAAGCATTTTAACGGTGCAGTTACGGGGGATTTCAGTTTTGATATTTACATCTTCATAATTTGGAGGTTTTCTTAGTTGCGGCTAATGCTTTTTACTAGCATTTTGTTTTAAAGTAGTTAGAAACGTCTTCCAGCTTTTAGATCCTTCACCAAGTTGTCCTGATGCGTGGTCTTCTTTACAGTTACAGAGGAAAAACGAGATGCTCTTGATGTTTTTCGCTGATCTTCCAAAATAGCCACCAATATCTGCTATATGCCCGCTCCCCTGCATCTTACCAAGTTTCTTGGCGTTCAGATAAATTGAAGTTANTCCTGATGCGTGGTCTTCTTTACAGTTACAGAGGAAAAACGAGATGCTCTTGATGTTTTTCGCTGATCTTCCAAAATAGCCACCAATATCTGCTATATGCCCGCTCCCCTGCATCTTACCAAGTTTCTTGGCGTTCGGATAAATTGAAGTTAACTGCAGACTGGCAGTGCGTACGGAGGTCTGTATGGACCAGCCGTGTGTTCCCACTGCAGCTGTGTGCATGCCTGGCTCACTGCGCTCCCCTCGGTAGCCCGTCTCTCAGCACCCTTCATTTCTTAGCTCTATCTGAAAGACGCTGCTCTCTGTTTCTCCACTTGAACCACTCGTGGCTCAGAGCTGCAACACACCAACTCCTTTCCTCTGCAGCCCTACCAGCCAGCCTCGGGCAGCCTTGTAGTACAAAAAGAGAGTTTATTCTTAGTATGTCTTTTGGGGGGGTTTTCTTAATCCCTTATGGCACTTTCTTGTTCTGCTATTCCCCTGACTGTACCTGGCCCTGTGCTGCCCTTGGGGAGCCGTGCTGAGCTCAGCTCCAGGCTTTCCTTCCACCTGTTTTAGGCAGAAGCATAGACCTCATAACTGGGTTTTTCGTCCCGTTTAGGAGGTGTTTGCCAGACACCGTCATGAGTGGAGCACTGTTTTGCTTGGACTTGGTTACATGGCACTCTGCTAAAATCACCATCTTCTGACCTTCTCGTCACTAGCCCAGCTCTGGGAAACCAAGCACCGGCAAACCAGTGTTATTTTGTCCTATCACTTTGTACTCACGCCGCAGTGCCCTGAAGTACCTGAAGTTCTCAAACTACTTACCAACTTTGTTCAGAGTCCTACTCAGGCTCCCACTCACTAGCAATACGATTCTCTTAAGCTACTTTGATCTCGCTTGAGCGACTTAAAATGCCATTCGCAGACTGCGCGTTCTCAGCACTTACAGTGGTGTGAACTTTAGTAACTTCAAGTCATGACAATGCTCTATGGCTTTATCAGTTACACTCACGCGCTCACTCAATAAATAAGCCTGATTCTCTTCAACTCCTTTGATCTCGAATGCCCCGTATGGTGCCGTTTGCAGACTATGCACGTCACGTACTTACGGAGCTCTGAGTCCTGAGTTCTGGAAGGGCAACAGAGTTAAAATGAGGGCAAGGGATATTTGTTTAATCACGTATGGCCTGTTTTTAATGACGCATAAAAAATAAGCCTCGCGAGTTGTTGCTTTCTGTTGCTTCTGTTTATCTTCTTTTAACGCAGGATTTACCAGTGCAATGAATCATGTAAATCTTTTTCCCTGGTTTGGTCACTTTGTCGCTCTAGTCATTTTGATTGATAGAATTTTGTTAGGAAGGAGAAAATGCCTTGGCGGAAATTACTGACTCCTGTCAGAAGAAAAGGAAAGCATTTTCATTTATTGAAAACTGCGTGTTAGTACAGAGAAGATAAAGATTAAAACTGCTTGAAACACACATTTGGGGGTTTATATCATGCAATAAAGCAAGCATGTGGAAATGAGAAGCTACATAAACAACTAGTTTAGACAAGTCCCAGCGTGTACAGATATTCCGAATGGAGAGAGCGCGCAATTCGCTATAAATAAAAAGCCAGAATTTCAGCTTCCCAGTCAGGTAGAGACACCTCTAGAGATTAAAACACAGAGATGGAGCCCACTCGTCATTCTAATCATGTCACTTGTTTACTACAAAAGCAGGAATGGTGCTGTACCTGCTCTTGAAGTAAGATCTGATTGTGAGCACAGCACAGAAAATGGGCAGTTAAATATAATTGCAGCAGCTGTTTGTGATCCCGAGCGCGCCAGCTATTCAGCGCTCGAGCAGTTGTGTTGGTGGCATTTTTCTTTTGCTGGTGTTTTTCCGTACCGAAGTCAATTTAATGAGGAGATCAAGCTGCTGGTGGTACATGCAAGATGAAGAAAGCAATCTTTAAAAATCAAAATAGTGCAAATAAAATTGATTGTGCTATAAGGGGAAAATACAACTTTCTCTGGCGAGAGACTACGTGAGACATCAACAAAATGCATCCCGGAGAGCACTGTCAAGGGTTTAATTTCTGTAATCATGAGCAGTTGGAGTTCTGCTATGTGTCAGCCAGGGAAACTAGGAAGCTAAATGTTTAAGGTACGTGCTCCAGGGGGTCAGTAGCCGACTGTAGCGGGGTGCTGCACGTAGGGGAGCACTTCCACAGCAAGGCAGCAGACCTTTTCCATCCGGAAAACCTTTCCCGTCCGTCTTGGAAGGGCCATTTTCCGAGGGTTTGCAGAGTGCTTGCCCCCAGCTAACTGCCCTCGCCCCAGGGATGTCTCCCAAAGCGGGTAGAATTCAGCTGCATTAATTTGCCAGAATGAAAGAGAACTGCACTAGAATGGCTTGGGCTTCTGGTACATTTTGCGTGTTAATTTGGCCTTTCTAGCAGCATGCAATATTAATAACCTGCAGCTTCGCTAGACTCGACATCCTAATGCCTCTTTTTGTAAATCTTTCCCTTTAGGAAATCAATACATCAGAGCTATCAAATAAAATGAGTTCATCTAAAAATAGCCAGATGTTGACACGATTTTTAGTGAAGTTTGGCCAAGGAAGCTTTATGAAATGAAAGGAGGCCAAAAGTGGCAGATGGGTACAAATCCTCTCATAATCTTTAAATCCCTTAGTTTAAAAAGTAGCATTCTTGACTAGCTAAGGCTGGGTTAATTTTGTGCAAGAATACTTTTTTCCTGCTGAAGCTTTATTGGATGTTAATCCTATTCCTTCGATTTATAGCATCCCTAACCATCTGGGGTGGTCAGTGATGACCCTACAAATACAAGGTTAGGGTGTTTAAAGGCACTTCGGCATTTAACTCCAGTATGCCAGGTAGCCGAAGCTAGGAGATTCCGGTGGTGGTTTTGTACTGTAGTCAATCGGTTTTTCTTTAATGGATGGCCCCTCTCCCCCAGAGTCCCGTAGAAATTGAGTTTCGTTACTGTGCGACAAAGATGATGAATTTCATTTTTCCCTGCTGCGAAGCAGTCACGAAAGATATTGGTATTAGGCACTGTATCCAGAGCCAGATGTCAGCCCAGAACATGTTTTCTTAGCTCATATTTGCCAGGGTGCCCTGTGTTTCCTGGGGGCGCCCGCAAGGAAAGCGTGTGGCTGCTCCTCCACGCGTCGTCCCGGAGGGGACCGAAAACTCATGCCCGGCCGGACCCCGCGCGGGTGCAGTTTGCTTTAAATTTCATTTGCAAACTTTCAGATACAGTTGATGTGCTCCATTGCTTGAGACACTCGCTGTCAGTACCATAGTGTTTCTTAAAGCGAGTTTTTATTCTAGCGGTCCATGTCCCAAATTGCCTGAATACTCCGATTTTAGCCACAAAATTTATTTCCTGCTGAGATAAAACGTGGCCAGGAACACTACAACCTATTGCTCTTTGTCTCTGGGTGAGATGGGGGTTTGCACTCTGCCTTCACCGACCGTGCCCGGGTGCTGTGCTCTCCCTGGAAATCACGCAGTCCTTCAAAGCAGGTGACGCGCCGTCCTCCACTCCTCACTCCCGGCGCGATGTAGTGTATAATGAATGGATGATGAATTCAATCAACTCCCCGTATTCAGCCTGTGTTTCTGCGCTTCGCAGAAGACCGGGTCTGGTTTCTCTAGTAGCTGCAGCTGTGAGAACTGGCTCCGAGCGTAAATCCAAGGCTCAGACCTTCATTCCAACCGCAGGGCTGCAACCCAGCCTACATCCAGTCCTGGGAGCGTTTTTTGTTTCCGGCGAAAGTACAGAAAAGCAAAAATATCCAAGATTAAACTTCAGCCCAAGAGGTTGGCAAATCCATCTGCTTCACACAAGCGTCCGAGCTAGCGCGGTCGCGCTGGGAAGAGGTTAGCTTTAATCATCGAGGGGCTGGTGCTGCCCCTTTTTCAGTTGCAGTGCTCCCTTTCGGGCAGTGCAGGCAGGTGTTCTCCCTCAGAAAAAGTGACTACGAGAAGAAAACGAGAAAATTAAAGTATTAAAATTGCACCAGAAATATATCCTGTAATTTGGGATAGTAAATATTTTGTGAGGAAAAAAATCCTTTTTCCCCAGTGCAAAGAGCTTTCCCAGGTAAAATCATCATTACGCTACATCGCAGTGAAGATGAAGTAAGTTACCGTTGCCGTGATGTTTGTCCCAAGGTGGCTCGTGCTCAGCAGGAACCCAATAAAACGCAGAAAGAAATCTGTCGGGTTTGGTATGTCCGCTGTCTTTAAAATCTTATTTTAAAAAAAAGTTTGTCTTTGCCAAGTTTCCTTGGACCGTGCTTTCCATAGGTGTTTTTTGATATGTCCTTCTCACACGGGGCTCGGTCTTTGAGGAAATACGGGAACACGCTTTCGACAGTGGTGACTCGTCGGGCGTTTAAATCCGTGTCCTGACAAGGAGTCGCGGGAATATTTCTCTTCCAGTCTCACCTACAGCCGTTACCAGTAAGGCAGGGTACAGGCAGGCTCTGCTGACAGCATTGGGAAGAGCCGACATCTGTAATCCCACTACTCTACGGTGATAATGGCCCTGCAAGAACATGTAATACTGCCAAATGTCAAATGGCTTGAGCCTAAAAAAAGGTTGGAAAGGTTTGTGTAAGTTTTTAGGAGGGATTTGAAAGAGCAGGAAGGAAAGTCACGCACTAAACACAATAAAAGCAACAGCTGCAAAGCGATGGGTTGCACAGAATATGCAAGAACAAAACCAGGAGAGCCGCAAAGACGCTGCGAGGAAGAGAAGAGCCAGAAACGTCCTTTTCTGAAGAAAAAGCGTGTGCAGGCAAAGGATGGGCACAGTAAACGACGTGTTGCTGGGATCTCAAGGGCTCTTTGCTGGGTGGGCTGTCTGTGCGCCGTGGCGAGCGCGCCTCGGCGGAGGTGAGGCAGTCTGGTAAATTTATTTTCTGGTTTGTTGCAAATGCATCAACCCAGCAGATGTGTAACTAACGGCGCTTGAATGGGTTGGGCAATGTTTATTGCTGTGCCAGAGGCTTCCTTCTGAAAAAAATTAAAACCCAGGGTGGCCTGCCCGCCACCGGCGGCTGGTGGCTTTCTCTCCAGCTTGGGTTCGGTTTTTAAATGTTTTTTAGGTGTTTGATCTCAAGGATGTGATCTAAACCGAATCGCTTCTCTGTGTCTTGGGTTGCTGCAGTGAGAACGCAGTGCTGTGCTTTTTAATTTTAATTTTTCCATACAGTAGGAAGTTTTACTCTTTATAGCCAGATAATTACTGCTGAATTTACTCAACCTCTGCCTTGTGCCCGGTGCTTTCTTTGGTATATGTAATTTCTTTTACACATTAAAGCGGCGCGTTAAACGTGATCACTGCGAACCAGCGCTCTGTTTTTCTGCAGAGGTCCGGTGCCTACGGCAGAAACCGCAGGGCAGCCACCGAGGGTGCAGTTGGTCTCTTTTGCCTTTCAATATCTGCGTTGTAGACACCCGGATGCGGGGCAGCTTTTCTAGAGCTCATCTGTAGTCATTGGACAGAAACTGGCGTTTCTAGTGTGATTCGTGGGTTTATTTTAGGCAGCCGCTTTAGTGTGTGAAGAGTCATATCCTAAACGTGCCCGCTCTTTTCCGACAGCTTTTGCTCGCAGGTGAAACACAGGTAGGCAGCTCCAGTGAGGAGCTGAACGCCAGCCGAAGTGTCGCTGCAGGTGTGCGCGTAAAACCATTTAAATTACATTGCAGGGTGTACCTTCAATGCAAACCGGGCGACTCTAATTGCCGATGTTGTGGTCTTCCGGCTTTCTAAAATATTTTGTAAGGTTTGTGAACAACAGAGATAGATTTAAGGCAGCCCAAGCGTGCTGTATTCTTTTGCTCCCTTAAAATAAATTTTTATTATTCATGTAATTATAGCCTTTCAGCGGGAGCTCGGAGCAGAAATAGCACTTTGACAGGTGCCTGCTTGCCTCTGGAATACTCGTCGCTTCCTCATCAGTTTTTGAAGTTGGTATTTAGCTATTTAAATTTGTCAGCTAGCAGTCTGTTTTTCAGAAGCAACGTAAACGCTAACAATACTTGCTTCGGGGTATTTGGTAAATATATTTATACATTTGGTGAACGTGAAAATACATCTTTTATATATTTGGTGAAGCCTTGTGCAGTGCAACGGTGACTCGGCAGGGCTGTGCCAGTAAGTCAGGGGTTTTATTTATTAATCACATGAAGCGTTCTGCTCTTACTCAAGCATACGGAACTATTGTCGGTCTCCCTGTAGAAACGCCACGTACTCTTCGCTTTTGTTTTTATACGTTGGCAGCGATTGAAAAAAAATAACTAGAAGTTCTGCTATTACCAAAGTCCCGCTGAAAGAGAAGAAACCGGCACAGCCCTGCAGGGTGCTGACATTCGGAAGCATCATAGAAAAGAAATTTAAAAACGTTTAACCGTTTTAATGCTAATTATTACTAAGTGACCATTTGCTTTCTGTGTGCTTACCGATTAAATCTGGGAAGCGTCTTAAACGCGTAAACGTATTTTTAGGTGCTTACGTAATTCAGTCAGAAATCGTGATAGGGTTAGTTGAGGTTTGGCCTAATGAAAGACTTAAAAGTTGCGTACGCACCGGAGAATTAAAATGACCATTTGAGGTTTGCTTTGCGTTAAGTTTGTGTTAGATCTCATTTGAAAACTTTAAATTCAGTTGATGGGCACCATCGCTTGAGATCATCGCTGTCAGTACCGCAGTGCTCTTCCTCGATTTCAGACGCGCGTTGCGTGCGTAGACAGACGTGAGCATGGATTTATCTTATATTTTTAAATTATTTGTTAAAAAATATATCAGATACATATCAGCTATCAGACAGAGATAGCATTTGAAGACACAACTTGCTGCAAATTCAATGTAAGCAGAATATCTGCTCCAGGCCTCTGGAGGAAAGCCATCCATCTCGGCGGAGGTTTGTCACCTGCTGACGGGTGCGGAGATAAACACCTGAAGGGTCTTGTGAGTAGCAGCAAAGGCGGCAAAGTTTGTTCTGCCTACAAAGCTGACGGGCCATTGGGAGATCCTTATTAAATTTTCCTGCATCATTACCCGGAGAAGCGTAAACAGCCTTGCTGTGGCAGGGTGGAGCGGCACAAAATGCTCGCCAGATACACCTTGGCGAAACCCCGAGTTGCGCCCACAATTGCTCGATTCGAGTATGGAAATGAATATCTTCAGTCTCGCTGCTCCTGGTTGTGCCGCCTCATTTCCGAAAAGCAAAGATTTCACGTTCTTTTGAGAACATTTTAATAGGAAAACCATTGAGAAGAAAATCTATTGCAGTGACATGAAGAACGTGCACGGGGATTTATGATCTAAGGGCGCTGCCGTGATCCTGGAGATCGCTTGCCCCCTCGCACGCACCGCTGTGGCTCATCTGCCCTTGCGCTCTCCCGGTTTGCGGTGGTGCTCAGCTCGTGCTGAGCCCTGCTTTGCATGCGCAACTGCATTGCACGCCACGATCAATCACTGTTAGCCTTTTCCATTATTTCCCAGTGTTTGAATTATACATGGGGAGATGTAGGAGGAAAAAGGAGCAGACACAAAAGGAGGCTTTCTGTTCTCAAGTGAAGCTTGCTTAAAAAACCCCATCCATAATCCGTAACAACTCATTAAGGTAAAGAAGTTGGTCATAAGCAAGCAAAGCCTGGCTCTCCTTGCACCGTTATACCTTTCTAACATTGGCGGTTGCCAAGTTTTGGCGATACCGATGCCTTTTCCTCCCTCTGTGCATCTTTTCTCGGCAGCTCTGGGATTACGGGCTGCAGCCGCTGGCTGCCAGCGGCTCGCGTTTATCTTTGCAAAGGTGCTCGCCTGGGCTCCGGCTGCCGGTCGGATTTGCTAATCTCATACAAAAGTTCCCCCCAAGCTGTGCTGTTTTCACGCAGCCGCGTGCCGGGGGCATGATTTCCGAGGTGACAGCTCAGCCCAAAAGAAAAAGGTCCTTCGGCAGATGGGGAGGGTTTGCATTTGCAAATGGACAAAGTAAGGTTTGATGCAGAGAGCTGGAAGATGCAACGGGAAAGTAGAGAAGGAAAAAAGTATGGTCCGAGGTGACTTTTGGCCGGGCGTCGGAAGGCGATTAGCCCCTGAGTTTGATTAACCTGAAAAGGGGGAAAGTCACCAGCTTGATTTAAGCTGCCACCCTTGCTCAGGCCAACCAACCTCAATTTACAGCTCAGTAAGATCCGCATCAGCGAGTTTTGTGTGTTGGGTAGCGGAGGGGATGGGGACAGGGCGAGGCTCTCGAGATAAATCACAAACCTCCTTCACTGCTTGTCGTTCTGGTGTGTTATCTCTCCTCATCCCTTTATACCTCCTCCTCTTCTTGCTCCTACTCTTCTGCCAGTGCGGGAGGTGCAAAGTAAGATCGCTGTCCCTGTGCGTGTTTGTATTTGTAATTTGACGACACGTCTTGGGCACTGAATAAATAACTCTTAAACACCTCCTTGCTGTACAGCTCTGCCTGTATACCTAGAAGTTTGTTATTTGTTTAGGAGTTAAGGCGAGTGATCTGTCACGCGAGTGCCTCGGGGCCAGCTGGAGAGCAGCGGCAGGTATTTACAGTGGTCTCTAGGAAATTAGCGGCAACCTGCTAGACGGTCCTGCCACCGATGGCTGTTAATCCTTCGTAAAACCCGACCCCAGGAGCCGAGGCGTAATGCAGTCGTAGTAAAAAAACATTTGTCAGGTACGATTGCCAGCCGCAACGGGGATTTTCAGACAGGCTGAGTGATGCGGAGGTGTGCGCAGCATCTGTAAGCCAGCCGCTGGTTGCGCTGTTTGGGAAGGATTTGCTAATTATATGCCTTGAGTTCAGTTTAGTGCCTACCCGCTGACACCTTGTTTATAGCTGCTGCTTGAAGTCTGGTATTTATGGCTCAGGCACCTCAGGAAAGCGCGGGTCGGTTGCTGGGGTTCAAATGAAATTTCGCAGCCTTGATCCTTTAGGCAGGGCTGGGGCAAAGCCAGAGACGTCGCAGGACTCGGCACGGATTGGATGCTTTCAATTATTTTGGTGGGGTTATTTTTCCAAGTGGGATTTTCGTTTTGCCCCTGCTTTTTCCATGTGATTACGGGCCTTGTTGCAGTGGAATGTCGCTGATAAAAGCCAGCTGAGCATCTAGCATAACATTTTCTAACTAGGTAAGGTCAGTCAGGCTCTTGCAC
>VZSC01000984.1:0-18814 GCA_013398225.1 Steatornis caripensis | reverse complement strand
AATTTTATCCAGCTCTGCTTTAGAAAAGTTAAGGTATTATTATTTTGCGGGAATACCCTTATCTTTCCCAATAAAAAACGTCAAATTGCTTCCTTAACACCCTAGCAGCTTTTGTTAGCAGAGACGGGTGTTTTGCTGGGCTTGGAAGGGTGCTGATACCCTCTGGCTCCTCTTCTGCCGGCCATTTGACCCGATAGAAACCCCACCGCTTTGTTCCGAGATTGCTCCGCGCAGTTGCCGAGCTAAACGGACCCATGGTAGTTACTGCCTTGGGTCGGAGTTACTCGGATCTCCTCGGGATGCCTGCAGTTCAAAGGAGATAAATAACATTAAATCGCCCCTAAATTTTAGTTCTGCTGTAGAGGTCTAGGGATTGGGGAAAACATGTTCAACGACAGACTGGGGGGGGAAAAAAATGAGGTGTAATTCCTGTTTGAAAGCAATAACTTTTGTTTTTCAGTTCATGCAACCTGTGCTTTTCAGCAAGGGGATGCTGCGTGCTCGCTGTCGTTTGAACCAGGGGCTGCGCTTCGTCTGCTCTGCCTCACGTCTCTAAAGCTCTCGCTGAGCTAGACCCTCGCTCGTGCTGCTTGGCGTGCGTAGCAGCCGGTTAGAGCTGTTGTAGGAATACGCGGGAACGGGATCCCTGTCGGTGTATACGCTACATGGCGCGATCGTCTGCAGTCGTTGTAGTTTCCAGCGCTTCGGGAGCTCTTACGGTCAGAAGAATTCGGAGTTTGCAGTGTCTGTGCAAGCGCCAGTGTTGCGCTGACTGCACAGACTCTTGCGTTTCAGCCTGTGGATATCGAAGGCTCGCAGGGAAGTGTCGGCAAGAGATTTCTTTTCCTCTCATGTACAGACCTTCGCGTAGGCATTTTTCCTTGTCGTGTCGCTGCGAGGCTGCACGGCANAACGGGATCCCTGTCGGTGTATACACTACATGGCGCGATCGTCTGCAGTCGTTGTAGTTTCCAGCGCTTCGGGAGCTCTTACGGTCAGAAGAATTCGGAGTTTGCAGTGTCTGTGCAAGCGCCAGTGTTGCGCTGACCGCACAGACTCTTGCGTTTCAGCCTGTGGATATCGAAGGCTCGCAGGGAAGTGTCGGCAAGAGATTCCTTTTCCTCTCATGTACAGACCTTCGCGTAGGCATTTTTCCTTGTCGTGTCGCTGCGAGGCTGCACGGCAGGGGTCTAGCTGCTGCAGAACGCCCAAGCCCATCCACAAAGGAGATTGCGTGTGTGCTTTTCTGCACTTTAAGTATTTATTATTCCATTATTTTAATTATTATTTAATTAAAAATTCCCAACCAGAGAAAAACAAACCGTTTTCAACATATTTCCACTTCTAGCGTATTAAACGGCTGAGCGGGATGTTCAGGTGACGCTAAATATGGGAGCGATGCCAAGAAACCGGCTTTTGAGCTGAAGTGGAGATTCCCTTTGTATTAAAATTATATTTTATAAGGACGAGAAACGAATCCCGCAGCACTAGGATAGCACGGCGCTCCCCATTTCCGCTGCGGTATTGATGAGGGAATGTCAGAGCAGTCTGGAAGACGAAGAGGCTGCCCGAGAGGGTTTCTGTTTGTCAGTAATTAACTTTTG
This sequence comes from Steatornis caripensis, assembly GCA_013398225.1. NCBI lineage: Eukaryota > Metazoa > Chordata > Aves > Caprimulgiformes > Steatornithidae > Steatornis > Steatornis caripensis. Next base: position 17,210 of record VZSC01000984.1, on the reverse strand, counting down.
TTACCTGATGCACAAAACTTCCTTCCAGCTCTTGTTTTCCTACCTGGAAAACACTTCCAGGTATTTTTTTTACATAGCTGAGTCAGCACATCTGCATGAATCTGTTAGTCTGTAAGTATATCCCCAATCTGATGAATATAATATGATTAATGGTAAACAGGATTGAGTTCTGTGGACACACTCATTGCTTAGGCAGGAAAATAGGATCTGTCTGAAGAGAAGTACAATATGGTTCTCTGTTTCAGATATAAAATCTTGAACTAGTACTGCATACAGCAAGGTAGGAGTTGTTCCGCGGTGGAAATTTAGCTACGATCTTGTGAAGATTTGAAGTAATTTCTCTGGATGGGATGCTTCTTTTAATCTATTTAGAGAAGGAATTTTTTTAATTTTAGGGGGTGGGGGGAAGGTTGTGTTGGGATGATTAAGGAAAGGAATTTTCAGAATGGTTATTTTTAGGTTGGTGCTTTACAGAACTGACTTTTGCAGAAGAATGTTGTGAACTGAAAGAAAGGGCAGGTGGAGCGCATTCGTAGGAAACACCAGCACGAGGGGGATTCCAGGAGGAATGCCTCCAGCATGCGGATACACTCCGTATACCTTGCAAGACACTTGAGGAAAAGGAGGCGGGTACTTTAAAAACGCACATGTATTTTTTGAAGGGTTTTGTCAGTGATCAGCAGTTCAGTTCTGTTGCAGGCAGTTGGCCCAGTAATTTGCCAGAATTGTATATTTTGGAGATTATAATTGCATTTTCTCTAATCTGCGTAGCTTGTGCTAAAAGAAATTGTGTAGCTATTTAACCATTTCAGTAACCTATAAAGAAGTAAAGGACGAAAAAGTGCTAATGAGCACCGTTAGCTTGGCCTTTCACAGAACGAAGGCTGGGTGTCATTAGAGAAGCCAGAAACGCGCATGAGAATTGGCGCCTTGGATCAGAAACCAGCCACGGAGGAGGTGCGCGGGTCGTTGGGGTCCAGCAAAAGGTCCATCCCAGCAACAGGTTCTGCAGCGGCCCCGGCCCCGCTGCGGGCTGTTGGGATTGGGTTTTTGCAGTTGGGAGAACTGTGGTTTTCAATGCCGGACTTGTCCCTCCTTTCCCATGCCGATACAGCGGTTTGGGGAGCACCAGAGCGAGGAAAGGGCTTCAGCCCCTGCAGTTCCCACAGTTGCTCTCGCTGCCGTAGCACAAATGGAACGTGAATGTCTGCCGCTTGGTTTTATTGTTGCTTATCTTACAGATAAGCGGTGGATAATTAGATTTCTTTTTATGGCTTTGGGTTAGAATTGGTGGGTCGCGTGGAGGGCACGCGGAGGCGGCGTTTCATGATCTTCATGGTCTCACGCCACTTTTTATCCATATTCCCGACAACTGAGAAGCAAGAGACTCCCTTACCCTCCCTGGTATACACTTAGGGTGTTTTTTTCAGTCTTGCCTATTCCGCAGGCTGTAATCAAAGTTTTATTGGCGTTGCCTGAGGGGTATGTGCGGAGCATGTAAAGTTGAAATTCCGGAGGCACGTGCTGGTCTCGACGGGAGGAGGTGAGGCCGATGGGCACAGACGACAGCTATATTAACGATAAAAACGTCACGTATCTGCCCTGAAAACTACTGGAGTCTTACTGTTTAGGGTTTAAAGTCCCTGTAAGGCAAGTGGAAATGCGTGGTCTATAAATGAGAAAGAAGCCGCATGCAGTGTGAGTTGCTAGTGGAGAGTAAATAGAAATCTATATTTCTGTTTATCCTGCTTTTTGCACTGTTCTGAGCAATTCTGTTGCCTTCTAGAGATTATTGAAGCTCAAAAATACTAGTTAGTGCTTAATTACTGTGTGAATTCAAGCTTGAGCACTGTTGAAAAAAGACAGGGAGGGGGGTTTTGAGTTGTTTTTTGTTTGTTTTTTCATCAGTGCAGCCAAGTAAGTACCGAATTTTGTAAGCTGCAGTGGCTCTGAATGCAATTCTGCGCACAGGGTACGGCAGACCTCTACTCTCCGGTGGTCAGGCGTCACGGAAACGCAGCTGTACACCACCAGTTTGCGAAATGGGATCCAGACTTAGCGAAAAGCAGTTGTGTGGGTTGATTTAACGTACCTCCCGTCCGACTTGGAGTCACCGAGAAGGCAGGACTGGTCGGAGCTGTCGCTCCGTTGTCAGTCCAATACCCGGATCAGGGATCCGGCTGCTTCGAACCTGCCGCTGTTTTCAAAGATGCCGGCGGCGCCGGGGCTCGTGCTGTTTGCACGGACGTTTTCCCCAGCTCTTTGTTTAACCCTACGAAACACGGACTGTGAAAGCCGTGTCCGTCCGAGCATCGTGCAGGTCCAGGCACCGGGGATATTCCCACTCTAATTAAGGGGACTGGGGATCCTTTTCCCTGCAGCTTCACAGCGGTCGCAGCGGTGCAGCCCACCTCCTCCTTGGGCAGACCATCTCAAGGTGGCCTTCCCCACACTTCGCCTGTGAAGCTTTGTGCACTTCTGGTTGCTGCCTTGTCGTTTGCTGGTCTCTCTGCATGTCTCTCTCTAAAAATTAATATTGATCACATGTGGGTTTTTTCTTTCTCTTGTCACTTTGCTTTGTTCCCAGAGATGAAATTAGACTGATTTCCTATTGCTTAGACTTCTGTTTAATACAGATGAGCTGTGACAAGCCCTACCCGTGCGGGAATTAATGTGACCTTCAGCCCTCTGGGGTTTAATGCTTTTAGGCCAAACGCTAAGAGGACAGTGTTGGTCTCTCTGAAGATAACGATGACGGTCTCTGTTCCTGAGGTCATCCCATCCAAAACAGGCTGCGGGAGACGGTCCGTGAAAGTGGGGGGTCAACGTCTGTGAAGAGAACGGGCTGACCTTTCGGTTGAGAGAAGAGATCCCTCTGGGCTGGAGAAGCAGGAGCGGAGGGCTGTACGGAAACGTTGGTCGTGTGTGCGTTTGCAGGTGGGGTTACACGGAAGCAAGCGTAAGGAGGGATGGGGGAGAGGAGACGGAGACGGAGAGGGCTGAAGGGGTCTTCAGAGAAGCAAAGGAGAAAACTAAGAGAGAAGCAGCGTCTCATCAGCCAAGAAGCAGCGCTGTGCCGGAGGCAGGAAAGAGGGATGAGAAAAGCTCGCTGTCCACGCTTCCACTGGAAAACGCTGTTACAATCTCGTCAAAAGCCACTTCGATGGTGAGCCTGGGGCGGAGGCTGCGTTGGAGGAGGCACAGCGCGGAGCTGGAGGGAAAGAAACCTCCGGCAGTGACCGCAAATGGCATCTTCGGTGAGCGTACGGGTGAGACAGGAAAGCAGTGGTAGCTGTAAAAATCATCAAGGGTAATGATGTTTTTTCAGCGGAGCATTACAAAGATGCGCCGCGAAAGAAACGAGCCAGAGAAGCGTAGGGACGAGGCGATAACGAACAAAAATAAAGGGTAAGATCAAGTCACGTCATGTGTTGTGCAAATGGGGAAGCAGTGGTTAAAATGTAGGAGGGGGAAGTCTCCTTCCCCAGTTTTATCTGAAGAAGAGACCCTGTGGGAAGAGCCACGGAAAAGGTGGGGGAGGACTGGAAAAAGCAGGGGCAGGCACGTGTGGGAAGGACAGTCCTTCAGGAGGAAGAGCCTTGGCCGGGGCCTTCTGCTATTCAAGAGCTTGGTCCTCATCCCGAGCTGCGGGATCCCTGTGGAGCTGGGCGTCCCCAGGATTTTCTGACGCCACGCGTGAAGCACGAGATCTCCGGGAGCCGCGGGGTGAGCTGGGTCGTGCCTGGGCTCTCTAATGCCTTTTAATGTCTTAATCGGGTCTTGTTTGCACTCTGGTGCCTTTTCCTCCTTCCGACAAAGCGGTTGTCTAAAAACCAGTAGGGACGGTGCAGCCTTGACTTTTACGAGGTGCCTTGTCTGATACTAAAATACACCACCAGTAATCTTACCTGACTGATAAAAAAAGAGGCAAACAAACAAGAAACAACCCTATCTCTGCAGCCAGTACGGTACAGGTTTTAAATTTTCTGGTGATTTTCTTTGTAAACTGCTCAGCAGGGTATTATTCAGGCAGCTGCATCGAGGGACTAATACAACATGTGTTCTCAATTTTGGACCCTTTACGTTGGGAATTTTCCGTTGTGCAATTGCATTAAATCTGAGGCGGCTGACAAGAGCGCGGTATTTTCTAACTCTACACAAGGTTAAATGACTGAAATAAAAATAGATGGAAAAGAAAACAAAGTAAAGCAAGTTTGCTTTCTCATGTAATGGCAGGCAGTAGCGCGAGGTCAGGGACGTAAGGATAGCCCAGCCATCAGTCTCACATCAGCCATGTGAAACGGCCGATCCTTCCTAAGCCACTTTGGAAATTATCTTCCATTTCAGACGCTCGTTCTCTTTCAGTCACACAGATCATACAAGCAAGAAGACCGTGTTCACCGTTATCATTTTTATATAAACTGTGGTAATAATGACTATGTGAAGCATATTTGCAGTATTTTCCTTACTAGGAAATGTATGGTTTTTACTACTGCTTTTAGGAAAAATACACGCTGTGCTGCTGTCGCGGGAAGGCAATCTGCAGAGCAGCGGGGTGGGCTTGCACACGGGAGAGCCGATGAATTTACAAATGCAAATGCCAGGCCGAGACGGCAGCTAGAGGCAGAGCCGGAGCGCGGATCTTCAGAAAGAAGCATCAGTTGGGCGGTGGAGCACGGCGGTTGGCAGCCTCGCGCGCGCCGTGCGTGTCTCTGTCCTGCAGCGCGCCAGGATCCCTCTGGAGTTGGTTTTGGCTCTCTAGTCCCAGCCAAGAGGATTTTCACTTTTGCCCCCATTGTACACGTTCACACGCGTTTTGTTTTCAGCCCAAATTGCAAAGGCGGCCGTTCTTTTTCTCTCTCAAATTCAGACGAACTGCCGGACCGGCTTCAGCAGGTACCAGCCCTCTCGTTTCTTGCAGATCGTCAGCTGGATGCTGCTTGAACGTTCATTAAGGAAGTTTTCCTAAATAAAAGCAAGGGAGGGGGCCGTTTATTGCTATAATTTTCTTATTGAAGCAGAGCTTTATGCATTTGCAGGGTTAATGGCTTTTCTTCAGAGGTGACCTCAAATGCTAAACCCCATTTTGTTCTGCTTAAGCGACCAGCTGCACCCCACCTCGGCAGTTTGTACCCTCGTTCCTGTTTCGTCGTCTTTGTGTTTTGGGTACTGGCATTTTAACTACCAAGCCCTCTGGTGTCAGAGCAGGTGTCTGTTCACCAGGGTGCTACGGCCCGGCACCCAGCCGGCGAGTGCCGCTTTCAGCACAGCCTTCTTCACACCCTTGGGTGCGATCTCCTTTAGCCTTCAGAGGAGGCGGTTCTTGAGCGCGCAGCTCATTCTTCTGGGTTCCTCGGGTGATCCTGGTGGCCAGGTTCCTCTGCACGTCCCGTTGTTAGGTGGGCCATTAAGTTGTGCAGTTATCAGGGGGTTTTAGCAACAAACGGGGAACTAGGTGCATGTAGGTCTGCAAGGTGTCAGTCAACTGCAAAAAATTCTATATGTATTTATATATGCACCTGTCTTGTGAAAAAATAGCTCTAGTGTAGAGCTGGGCAAGACAGACCATTAAGTTAAAAATAAATCTTCAGAACACAGTGCATCTAAACACAACTTGTTTATTGCTGGCTATTTTATTTATACCAGTCACGGGATAATCAACTACTGACACGGGAACAGCAAAACAGAGTTTTTAATTCTGGGTTTGGGCAGCGATGTAACAAGCGGCAGCTACGAGAACGTAGCTTTAAGACCACAGAACATAAACTTAAACCCTAAAATAGCTGCCCAGGAGCAAAACCAAGCGTCAGGACGTCGCTGATGGTAGGCAGTGCTGGAATGCCCCATTGCTGGCATTTCCACTAAAACCGCGTCGTTATCCGAGGGAAACGTACAAGCGGAAACGCGTCGCTCTGTACCACGGCTGCCGGTTGAGTTTCATCGCTGGCACCCTTAGTCCGGCACGCTGGCCCCGAGTGCCTCTAACAGCACGCACCTTGTTTTAGTGAATAATCAGAGGTGAAAATTCAACCATGTGCTTCTCTGCTCTACCTAAAAGGAAAAGAAAGCAGCTGTTAAGTTAATTTTATTTCCTGTTGAAGGATACCAGAGTACCTTTTGTAAAAGTCCTAGCAGTGCCATGTAATCTAAACTGGGGTCCCTTTTCATGTTTGTTAGTGTGTATCTAAAAACCGTACTTGCCATCTCTCTATTCTAAAATACAAATGAAACTGTGACACCTGGTCCAAAGCCCACGCAAGGAGTATTTGTAAGAGCTGGAGTTTTTATGGATACAGCTCGCGCTAGCTGGAAGCGGAGAACATAGAAAAGGCTTGGTCTTAATGGGCTCTGCTTTGCTCAGCATCTATTTCACTTACTTAAATGAGGAAAATAAGAACCACAGTGTTCTTGCTTGAAAAACAGCCAATTTTTCCAATATTTTCCTGCCACCCCAACAAGTACTATGCCTGTTGGATACAGCGGTCAATGACTAATTACATTTTCTGTGTACTTAAAGGTTAAAGTAATTAAAAATGTCAGATTTTTTCCTCTTTTCAATAAAAAAATTAAAAACCTGAGCTCAGTTCCTGAGGGGATGAGGAGCGTGAGCTCCATTTTACCCATGCCCAGGCCAGTACAGTAGTTCCAGCTGACGGAAGCTGCGAGTGGGGTCTGAGGCTAATTTATATTTTTTTCTTACGACTTTTTGTGGCCATTCGGAAAAGTGAGCTCTCAAGAGACGGGGAAAAACTCCTCCCACTTCAGCCCCCTCTGCCATTATTCATAGGAAGCACATTTTCCTGCACATCATTTTTATATATATATATATATCTATCTCCCCATATTTTTGTTTTGCTTCCCATTCCCTTCTGTTTTTTTCCAGGTACAACTTGTTTGATCGCACTGTTGTCGGATAAGGAACTCACGGTGGCCAACGTTGGTGATTCGCGAGGAGTCTTGTGTGACAAGGATGGGAACGCTATCCCCTTGTCACACGACCACAAGCCCTACCAACTGAAGGAGAGGAAGAGGATTAAAAGAGCTGGTGAGTCGTAACGTTTTTGCTTTACAGTGAAGGTTCATCTTTTTTCCTCTCTGCTCTGTCAATAATACTGACTTTTCCCCTAAGATAGCCTGACAAGTACCAGACTGAGGCATCAGCAGATAAAATCTTCCATTATGAATACAGCACTTTTTAGTGGGATGTCACCGTGCAGATGGAGAAGTGGAAGTGGACTGACCTACCCCTTAACGAGCCAGTGTCGGAGTAAGACGAGCAGCCTTCGTCCTCAACAGGCAGTTGACCGTCCCGGCCAGTTCCGCTGTGATCTCTGCAGGGAGCAAATTAATAAACAGCAGCAGCGGAATTACAGGCTTCTTCACACCAAACCGTATCAGCAGCGTTTATGTGAGAGGCGGGGTCTGAAGCAGAGTGAAGTCTAGTTCCTAAAATAAGCAGAGCATGAATCCAATTCATCAAAGCTGGGTTTTGCTCCCATATAGCGACTGCTAATGAGCACAAACATGTAAATTGTAGCAGGAGCATAGGGAAGGAATGTAAGAAACACAAACCTTTCTGCAGTAAACCTTTCTAGCTTTCATCACTTGTCAGTTTAGCGACCTCCTGCGCTAGAAGTTATGTTTGGATCAAGAAGTTTAGTAGCCAATTCTCCATGAATTTGTCAGAGTCTCTTTTGAAGCCGTTTCTGGTTTGGCTCCCACAGCAGCAAATGATTTGATGAAGAAAAAAAGTTCCTCTTGTTTGTGTTAAACCTACCTATGAGCATTGCCTCCGGAGATGCATTGCCTCTCTGCCTCCAAGTCTTTGCCTGTGGAGTGGAAATAAGTTTTTCCCCGAGTGTTAAAATATTTTTAAAACCCACAGGTTATCAATACGCCCGCACCAGCACAGACGCCTCGACATACGCAGGGTGCGCTTTCCTCTCAGTTTGCTTTTATCGCTGAGGAGGTGTCAGAGCAGTGGGGATCCTTCCTGCTGCTAGACAGAGAGCCGAGGTCACGGACGTTCCCCAAAGGGAAAGAAAAAGTATACAGATCCTAAGGGATAGGAAAATCTTGGTCTCACTTTGCGGCTCTCACGCTGAAACCCCAGAAGCCGATGCTCAGGTTTCTTGTGGGAGTTCCTGCAGCGCAGTGAGCATCTCTCTTATGAGGAAAGGCTGAGAGCCCTGGGTCTATTCAGCCTGGAGAAGAGAAGGCTGAGAGGGGATCTCATCAGTGCTGATTGATATCTAAAGGGCGGGTGTCCAGGGGACGGTGCCAGGCTCTTTTCAGTGGTGCTCAGGGACAGGACGAGGGGCGCCGGGCACAAACTGGAGCATGGGCAGTTCCCGCTGAATGTGAGGAAGAACTTTGCAGTGAGGGTGCCCGAGCCCTGCCCAGAGAGGCTGAGGAGTCTCCTTCTCTGGAGAGATTCAACCCCGCCTGGACGCGTCCCTGTGCCCCCTGCGCTGGGGGCACCTGCTTTAGCAGGGGGGTTGGACTGGGGGATCTCCAGAGGGACCTTCCAACCCCTACCATTCTGTGATTCTGTGCGAAGAACCCACTGGTACCCACGCTTGCAGCCAAATGCCAAAGGGAAAGGCAGTAGCCAAGAGGCCAGGGCAGGGCCCTCCATTTTGAGCTGAGCTGCCGCATCCGGTGGAATTACCTGCTCTGCAGCATGACTGGGCAGTTAACAGCAATGGCCACAGGGGTTTTGTCAAGACTGACTGTGATTTTCACAAGCGGCTGGCTGATGCACGCTCATGAGCGCCGCAATGCCGCTCATCTCACGGCTGAGTGAGCGCGGGGTCCCACCACTCTGACCCGTTTCTGTGGGACAGGGGAACACATGTCCTGCGACACGAGGATGTTGGTTTCCCTGGAAAACACAAGAAATCTCCTTCTGATCAGGAGCTTGAGCGATGTGTATCGTAGCGGTGTGAGACAGTGGCCTTGAAGCAACCGTGGGTTTGGCTTCTCAAGAAACACTCGGTTGCAGAGCCACAAGGTGACTGTCACTGATAGAAATTTAAGTCATTCACCTTGAACATAATCCCCTGAGCTCAGCTCTCGCTAACACGCAAAATGTTTGTGCGCTTGCCAGAAAGCTTCTATGTCTTTAATGCCTTTTCTTCTCTGGTGGCAGCCAGCGCTGCAGAATGTGGCTTTTCCACGAGCGTTTTTATGTATTCTGCATGCATGGCTTTATAAAAGAAAATATTAGAAGAGCCCACAGACCCTTCAGCAAGCCACAGGGATTCAGCTTGTGCCATAGGGAGTTCCCGGTGCCGTGTGAGAATGGCCCAGGAAAGTCACTGTGTACACGTAAGCATGACCTGCACACGCTGGAGTCTCTCTCCTCCGTTAGTACAGTAACGGGTGCAGGCACTGCTGTCCCCTAATTGTGTGTAAAACGTCTACTTAAAACTACCTCCTCTTAATTGCACTTTGCTTCCCCTGTCATTCTGATACGTACACGTGACTACGCTCCGGTTACCGCAGTCCTCAGCGCTAGGTGGCTGTGTAATGTTCAACCCTCAAAACCTGCAGCAGCAGCCGGACGAGGTTTGTTTGACTGCACATCCGAAGAGGAGTTGCAGGAGGCTCACCGGGCCTTCCTTTTTTCAACCGTGGAAGGAGACGTCTTCATAACGGAGGCTCCCTAGAAGTATTCACAAAAACACCCTGCTAAAAAGTTTTCTTTCTGCTGGTTTTAACACAAATCAAGTTTTGAGCTTTAAACAACAATGAACTATTAAACGAAACGTAGTTTGACCTGAAAGCAGAAGGGATTTACAGATTAGATCAGAGAACCAGGAATGGACGAGCTATCGTAAGATTTAGGTGACCGACAAATACCGCACAGGCTGAAGCGCAGTGCTGAAAACATTCTGGTAGCTACAAAGAACAAAGACATTTGCAAGAACGCCGAAGCAGACAGCTTGCAGATGTAAAAGACAACAGTTCACCTAATTTCGTTACACATTTTAATGTTCCATGTTTGCAAATTATTTGTTCTCAAGTGACTTTCCACGCATGTTACAATGGCAGTACTGCTGTGAAGCAGTGCAGACAGCGGCGCGCAGATGCACGCTCAGGAATCGAAGGTGCCGCAGTTTTACTCTTTGACCTTGAACACGGTGTAGTTCCCTCCCTGGTGCAATCAGACTGTGTAACAGTCATCGATTTCAGTGCAAAACATATCTCACTATAACTGAAGCAATGTGTTTTCAACGAGGAGCAGCCTTAATCCCGGTGACGGTAAAATCAATCAGTCAGATCCCACATTGCATTTTTCTGACTTGAAGTAAAATTTTGTGATGGGCTCACTCACAACAGGTTTTTTGGGCCTTTTTGACACAGCTCACTCGAGGCAGTTTGACAGAAGAGCCTACAAATGTTTTTGCACGCGCTTCTTTGCTTTCCGCCTTAAACGTGAGCTGTGAGTCCTCCTCAGTGTTGTTTCCTTCCTAGATCTTCTGAACCGGGGAAAACGTGAACTACACAGAAAAAGGAGGCGTTCACTGACACTGAGATTTACTTAAGGCATCTCCCGCTTTTTGGGACACGTAACGTCTGTATGCCTCGGGATACTGCAGGACGGATTTGAGGGGCGGGGAGGCGGGTCTGGCAGGAAGCCAGAGAAATGCTTTAACTTCAGTAAAGAACTGCTTTAAGTGTTGCTGTTTCTTCCCCAGGTGGTTTTATCAGCTTTAACGGCTCCTGGCGCGTTCAGGGGATCCTGGCCATGTCCCGCTCGTTAGGAGATTACCCTCTGAAGAACCTGAATGTTGTCATTCCCGACCCCGATATTCTTACCTTTGACCTGGACAAACTGCAGCCAGAGTTCATGATCTTGGCGTCGGATGGTCTGTGGGATGCTTTCAGCAACGAGGAAGCTGTCCGATTTATCAAGGAACGCTTGGATGAACCGCACTTCGGTGCAAAGAGTATAGTCCTACAGTCCTTTTACAGAGGATGTCCCGATAATATAACAGTGATGGTGGTGAAGTTCAGGAATAGCAGCAAAACAGAAGAACAGTAATTACCGGTGGTTCTCTGCCTCACTCTGAACTTAAAACAAACTCTTCAACGCAGTAGAAAGCTCTAGTAAATACCATTAAGATTCTCCGTGACAGGAACAGATCCCTCTGGTCTTTGTTCTCTGCTTAACAAAAGGAGCAATACAACAGATACATTCTGAGTGATTATAAGAATTAAGTTTGTTCACACGTACCTGTCTCCTGCGACCTTGCCGCTCCTTAGACGCTACCTGTAATCTGCCATTTCAGAATTTTCTTTACAGATCCTCTGTAGACTTCTCATTCGATCCCTCGCCTCTCATCTCCAGTAGTCAGAAGGGTTCGTTCAGATGCGCAGCAGGGTCAGGGCAGTGCTGCCGCTTAATAGCAAGTGGTAGGAACGATGCTGCTTCTCATGCGTAGGTGTGACTCTTCTCCGTGATGCTCTCGCGTTTCTCTTTTCTTTTTCGGTCTGCAGTGATAAGGTTGTACAGGAAAAGGTTTGCGGTTATTGGCCTGATGTTGGTATGAAGGAGGAAGAGGAGCCACCTATTAGCCTGCTACCACAGAACTGGCTCTCTCGCTTTCTTTAATCTCTCACCCTTAAATAAATCCCCGCCAAGCATGTGATTAGGTATAGTTACGGAATTACCTGAAGCCACATGTGTATTCAGTCTGTGCATTACTCTGATAACATTTCTTCTATGCCATATTGTATTCAATCCAACTAATGTTAAACTTCAGCAAACTACCCTGAGGTCTGACACCTTCTGTATCAAAAAATAGCTCTGTTGTGATAGAAGAACGTCCGTCATTCACCGAGACTCACCCTTCTGTTAGTTTTTAGGCATGGACTTTTCATAGGCATGTAAAGAAAGTAATGCGAGATGAAATTAAATTTTGTTAGTGACTGTTTGGAAAACTGATCAAGACAGGGCATTCCTTAGAGCTACCTACATGGAAGTCAAGCCTATTAAAGACTTCCTTCTACCACTGCAGATTAATTTGTGGTGTTAATCCAGGGGAAGACCACTTCAGAACCGTTTTTTGGTATGGTGCATAAATGCCAGGCAGCGTCATTGCACTGTAGAGATGAAAGCCCGTGTTAAATTTAGATAAAAATACGTTTAGCTCTAACTTTTCGTATTTAATCGTGTTCTGGAATCTGTGACTGCTGTAAGTTTAAACAATGACTGTCTGAGTTTGCTCTGCATCTGGTAACTGAGCTGGCTGCCTCGTGATTGAGAGGTGGCAGCAGCAGTGACAGGGCAATGCGCATTAGAGGAGCAGAGCCAGGGCCAGAGCTGGACGTTAGTGTTTTGGGTGGGTGGCTTACCTGTATTGTGTCGGAGAACAGTCTTGGGATTCCCTCCCCGCAAAACGTGCTCCTGGACGACCTGCGGAGGTCTCCATTTTCTTCCAGGTGATGGAGGTTGTCAGTATTTGGGTCCTGAGGTGAATCAGGGATAGAACACATCAACTAACTTGGTCTGTTTCTTGGGTAAAGATACAATACTACTTAGTTAAAAACTACCTGCTTCTCATCACCCGCCTGGAGCCCACCTTCCTGGGCAAGCGGCTTGCTGGTCCCTGAAATACCGTGGTGTGTTGTGGTTGTGCTAAGCGGGCGCAACGCCTCTCAACACAAAAATGAAAGAGCACAAATTGTGCTGCCTGCTCCAGAAGGAATTCCCATCTCAGCTTTCTCATTTTTGTTCCTAGGTTAGCTCTTCCCCACCAAACTTCCCTCCTTTAGTTCCTTTGGAGATCATCACAACTCCTAATTGGATCTGTTGCTATTACCAGTGCTACTCAAATTGTATACATAGCCTTTAGCAGCCTCTTCGCATCCCAGGCGCTGGGCAGAGCCCCTTGACTCTGAGGAACAGACAAGTGAAAAGCAGAAGTCTGAAAGCGTCCAGCATCCTCTGAAACCAGCAGGCACCCAGCCTGCACTGATCCTTCCCCGGAGGATGGAAGGTCTCGGACTTTTAAAATCCCTTGAACAGTGCATTCCGTGAATTTTAAATGCAACTTTGCAATTAAATTGAGCAGCTAACAGGAAATGTTAATAATTGCAGAGCGCTTCGGTTATTTTATTTTGAAAAGGTATTTGAGGTCAGAACGCTGTGAAATGAAAACCTTGTGTGGTGTTTTGATGGAAGTGCTTAATCACGTACTCATAACGCTACAGCAGCAGTATCGAAACTGTGCTCCAGGCAGGGCTCACAGTGCATGTACCATTTGCCTTTCCTTTCTCCTTCACAGATGATGTTTCCGTTGTACTGCCTTTCCTTTGTAGGGCACTGCCTGGATGTTTGTCGGAACAGCTGCCCAGGGAAAAGAAGAATTCGACCCAGCAGCCTACAGAACTCTAAAGCAGAGGGACACTTGTATAGCAGAGACATCACTACTAATCCTCCACAGGCATTTGAGAAGTTGGAACTGGAACAATGGGCTGCTCCCAAAAAAAAGTTATAGACCAACACCACTTGAGCGAAAAGCTCACAGCTGCCACCAAGCCTCCTGCAGCTCACGTTCTCCAGGTGAGCGAGAACTGCTGAGGGATGCCCAACCTTCTGAGCACAGCTCGCTTGCTGGTTGCTCCAGCACTTGAGGTGATAGACAGGAAAATGAGGTGGCAGGAATGGTACGCGTTCACTGACCGCTGAAGCGGCCGTGAGGAAGTAGTGGGAGGGTGGCTCTCTGGAGGTAAGCCACGCTCACAGGATTTAGGAAAACACATAGTGCAGTGCAATACAGAACTGTTTGGCAGACTTCTCTGAATATTTATTCCGGGATTCATTTCCCCCGTCACTCACAAGGCCCATCCAGTCTGCTACCGAATCGGCCCCATTTTGGCCTTGGAGCGTCTGCGGTTGCAGCAACCGTTGGTTTAGCACCTTCAATTTTCTCTGCAACACTCCCACCTTTGTAGTCCTCTTTCCTGGCCAAAGACACTCATGCCAATGATCTCTGGTAAGGCTGTTGACTTTTGTATTTATTACTTTAAAAACTAGTTACAGCTCCTTTAGGTTTAAAGGTGAAGGACTAACGGAGACGAGAGGTTTTGTGCAGTCTTCCACATACATGCGCAGTGCCTACCTATGCTCCCTGCTAGAAGTCTTCAATCCCATTCTGGACATCTGTAACTTTCCACTCACGCTGATCTGTGCCAAATTCTGTTGCGATACATACAGCTGTTGGATGACAAGATTAAGTAATGTAGATATTGCTTACGCAACCCAAACGATCTAGGGTCTGATCTCCACTGCCTTAATAAATCCTGCACCTGGAAGGAGTTGCCAGACACCATTGCCAGAAGTATCCCCAGGTACGCTGGAGCAGCGTGGCAGAATGCGTTACAGCATCGGAGAGGCAGTACTTCCACCACGCCATCCTCGGCTGCTTTCCTGCCTGGGCACCTCTCTAAAAAAAGGGAGATGCGTATTGGCTCAAGTGGCTCGCACACATCTGAGAGCTCCCTCTTGCCGTGTGTGTTCATGGAAGTTTTTTGTTGCTTAAGCCTGAGTAGCTCCATTGGTGGCATCCGTTCATCAAGTAACAGCAGCACACAGCAGCAAACGGATATATTAAGGTGCTGCCAAAGAGTGTCTTTCATATGGTCCCGTATGAAAAAATGCACCGTGTAATTAGGCATCTCATCCAGTGCTTAAAGAATTCGGGCTCTTCCCAGTGGTATTGCAAGCGAACAGTTTTAACTTGCATAGTACATTTTAAAGATACTACCACTTAGCTTTTCATTCTGATGACACACTGCCATTCCGTTCATCACTCTGATTATATCCTAGTGGGGTTTTAGAAAGGCTGGTCGTCGGTACAGAGAGAGGGCTGCAGCAGGGTTGCCAGGCCTGGATACCGGACGGCTCGGTGGCATCGCAGCTCCGTCTAGCGGCTGGCCGGCCCCGAGCACACTAACGACCGCTGTTCCCTAAGTTCGTAGTTGCTCTCTTAGCCCGTGTGAAAAATGTAGGTGATTTAAAGTCCCCCGCTGTCCCTTGTGCAGAAGTCCGCTCTGAGGTTGACGCAGACCCCTTCTCTCAGGCCGAGTTTTACAGCAGCGCCGAAGCAGCGCGCGCTGCACGCGTGCTTGCCCAAACCCAGCTCAGCAATGCAGACGCCGCTGAAAACCACGTGTGAAGGTCTGGCACGCTGCAGCCTGTCAGCTCACCTCCCTGTGTGGGTGTCTCTGCAACACTGGTGAGCGCATTTTAATCATAGCATCCACGTTTGGCAACAGCGCGGCTTACGCAGACGGCAGTCGTGCAGCTTAGCAGAGTCCAGAATTCATCGCCTGTGCCTGGGGTGGCAGGAGATGCTATTTTATGTCATATAAAATGCACGCCGCTTCTTTTGTTGTGACATCCAGCGTGAGTGGTCTGAGCATACTGACCCTGCCCCACGGCAGAGGGATGGTCAGAGACAACATTGCAAGGGCCGCATCAGCCCTGTAGTCCTACAGTCGCTAAAAATACAAAATTTGAAATGAATGAGCCTGTTATACGGAACAGAATGTTTAGATAAATATATAAAGCAAATGCCATCTACCATCGTGTTGCCTACTGACTTGCGAACGCAAGGTCAGTACCAAAACTGCTGCTGATGTTCGTACAGTATTAGACAGGTTACACAAGGTAATGTTGAAAAAAAAAACTGTGAGGTTTTTAGAACATGGAAGTCAGTACTAAAGCACCGCATCAGCTTGAACACTGTTTGTTACACAAACACTAACGCTGCATCTTAAAAATAAGGGAATTTTGTTGTGCAGCTGCCTCTCAGAATAGATGACATCCTTGCTTCAAATAATATTAATATATTGCTAATGTACCCAGTACTCATTTTAGACAGGCAAACATTTAGTAAGAGATTCTACTAAAGAAAAAAAACCCTCACTGGCTTTTCATTTTCTAAAGTAGGTTTTCAGGCCTCCATCCTGCAATCTGGCCGTACAAAACGGCAAGCTTAAAATTGACAATGGTCTGCTGAAGGTTGGCAACTGTCTAGGCCAGAGCCAGTGCTCAGCACAGATTTATAAATTATCTTCCTAAACCTGAGGACTCGCATCTAAAAAGATACATACAATTATGTTGATGATAGCGAGTTGAAGTTTAAATCACTTTCATTTATACAGCGCTGACTGTACGAGGCTTGGGTAAGCAGCCGGTTTACATACAGTTCTCCCTTAGGTAACCGGGAAGTTGTAGGTATCAGTTGTCTTTAGTGACGTACCATAGCCTAGATGCTCTGTTAAGCACAGGGTGTGCTGTCCAAGCAGTTGAAGCCTGTCTCAAACCAGAAACAGAAGCTCACATCGGGAGCAGTTGTTGAGCGAAGCTTTGCAATCCACTTCTGGGAGCAGGTCAGCTCCTGCGTCTGGTCTGCTCGGTCTCAGGGCAGAGCTCCAAATTAGTTGAGCAATGGGGGACTCAAGCCCTTCTTCCTGCTTTTCAGCGGCGAGCCCTATCTTCCTTTGAGGCTGTGGAGATGCATCAGTACCTCTAGGGACGCGGATGCTCAGAAACCTCCTTCCACCAAGTTAATTAAACAAATAATCAGTTACAGCATTTTAGAAATCTAAATGTAGACTGTCAGACGTTGCTGTCTGGGAATTCCTACGCTGTGTGCAGGGCTCTGAGAGCAATACAGATGAAACTACTTTACCCGCACTCCCTTTGATCTTGGTAATAGCAAGAGTCATGAAGTCAAGTGACGTGGGCTGGCGGTCAGATACCTGCTCAGATCCCCGGTGTCGCTGCCCGTGCCAGCGTGCTTCCCCCGCCTCTGAAAAGCAAGCCGGCTGCGCAGAGCCGGGGTGCTCCCGTGCCTCCGCAGACGCACTCCCTTGGCTTTAGCCGTTGTTGGCAACAGCAAACTCTCACGCCAGAACTGCCAAAGTCCATCTATGATGTTTAAATTTGCTCCTTCTGGTAAGACAAACCGAGTTATGTTAAAAACATGATTCATTTGGAGGAAGTTCCGTTCTGTACTGGATACCTACGCTGCTCTTTGGTATGTAGTTCCCGTGTGCACGAACTACAAAGCGCCGGCAGTGGTTAGGGATGCTGGATTTACAAATCAAATAAATGTTTATAAAGTTCAAACCCATCTACCTTTAACACAGCAAACTGTAACGATCGCGTAACTGTTAACTACAAAGTTAAC
>VZSC01000983.1:4725-17126 GCA_013398225.1 Steatornis caripensis | reverse complement strand
TGTCTATTCCTGGCTTCGCCCTTACCCCCAACCGGCAAAATTGAGGAGAAGATTACTTGGGCACCAATGTTTTTCACTTGCACCCCCAGGGCTTTGTCGTCTTCCTTGATCCTGGCCACGTTGTTGTGTGCATTGTCATTCATACCCACATGAAAGAGTAGAAGAGGATAATAAGCCATGCTAGCACTGCTGAGCTTTGGAAAAACCTAGGTTCATCACTGTTTGACCAATATGAAAGTAAAAGTAAAGTAGATTTCTATAGGAAGAGTAATTGTAGTCACCAGCCAAAATCTCAGCAACCTAAACCCATTCTGAGGTGATTTACAAAGACACTGACCCCCCACAAAACTTGGAATTTTTTTGGAGGTCGGTTTTGTTCTCAGAAATGTTGACTCTCCTCTGGTAGGGTGTAACTTTTTAAACTCTTTCTGAACCAGTTTGTAAGTCTTAATAATGGCACATAATTTTAAGAAATAACTCCTCTTTCTAAAAGGTGAGAAAATTCAGGTGTCAGCCTTTAGGGATCCTTGAAAACATATTATTATATTCAGGAAAAATATCCATAATCTTGCACACAGAGAAAAAGCCTTAGAAGGGATTAGGAAATACCAGTGTTCTTTCTCAGTAAGTACATAATTCATTCAATTAAGTTACTGCTAATCTTTTTTCTTTACTTTTTTAGAACTGACCTGATGTGTCAAATTTACATACATTTCAATAGAAGCACATTTTCTAGTCATACAGAAAAGATTAGCAATATACCATGGCCCTTAAGAGTTGCAAACTGCTTTTAAATCCTACAAAGCAATAGTTTATAACTATGCTAGTGATCTTTTTATATAATTGCTAATAAGAACATTAGCACTCTTCCTACATGAAAAGTATCAATTAATCTCTTTGTTAAAGGTAACTTGTAGTTAATGTATCATTAGATCTAGTGATGATTTCAGAAAGTTTTTATTTTGTATACATATTTTAGAAAAATCAGACTAAAATAAATTTTGTTTTCGAACTGTCCTTTTGCTTATACTTATCATTATTAAGCTTTTTTAATCACCCTTTCCCCTGTTACACCAGGGTTGTGATAGTAAAACAATTGATCACATTGAAGGAAATGTAATCTATTAGGGTCTCTGCAGCAAACACTGCACGAAATATCTGCTTAAAAAAGTAAAAATAAAATAGTAAAGGCTTTCTCTTAAGCAAAGCACAACCCAAAACTAGAAGAGAGATTGGCTGGATTGCCATGATTGCCATGTGATTAAAGGCTTGGGTTTACAATTAGAAAACCTAGAGTCAATTCTTGTATTTACCAATTCACTTCATGTTTCTGTGCCGTAACTCTGCATTTGTCAGATGAAAGCGCTTTGATAGTTAAGCAGCTAATATGTTGGAAAGGGACTGTTTTTCCCCGTACTTCTCTAGCGTTGCTACACAACAGCATCCTGGTGTGACTGGAGACCGGGCACTGTGGTAGCACACATTAAAATCCCCACATAAATATTTATACAGACTTTAAGATTTTGAAACAGAATTGTTGAGCCATAGGTAGGGGATAAGGGTACTCCACAGCAAAATGAAAATGAATCGGCTACACAAAAGTAAGAGACTGCATTTAATGTCAGAGAGAGAGGTACAAAACAGTTTTGGGACCAATGCGTAGGTACCACGAGGGTTTTGAAGCCACTGGAACAAAGGTTATCCTTACTCTGTGTTGTCATTTTGGACTGAGATATGCACCTCCTAGTCACACAGAGAGGAAAAGATCAGCTGTGTGTAAGAGTGTTCAAGAGCTGGAAACAGCTTCAAATCTCGCAAGGCAGCAAAGAACATTTTATGTTTGGGGTTTTTTCTCCTATGTCCTTTGTTTCCTTGGGTGGATTTCAGAAGCGAGGAGTAAGGATGAAACATCCCATGACTACTGACCTCATGAGAATGCATGATGTACGCTATTTCCCAGTTCTGTGGGAATTCACCAAACCTCTTCTCTACCAGTTGAAAATCATTATGCATATCCTATTTTTAGTTCACATGGTATTTGTTTGTTTATCTTTTTCCTGTCTCTCCTTCTTCCCAGCAAACTGAGGGCCATCACTGTGGGAAATTAAACTCTTGTTTGATACATATTAATTTTGCTTTTGTATGTTAAGTAGCAACAAAATCTTCCACTTGAAAAGACTAGAATGAACCACTGCCATAATATTTTTTTCTTATGGACAAGACCATAGAGTATCATTGAATAAGCAACCACTTAAAAATGTGCAGATCTATTAAAAAGTAATACATGTGGTAGACAACCCACAGCATTCATTGGTTAAATTTTTGTCCTCACCATTCAAACAACAATTAAAAAATGGCGAAGCAAAGTAAGCCTTTGGATTAAACTTCTAGACTGAATTTTGTTGAGCATGAGCTACCGGCTACAAGTCACATCTTCATCTCCAACACTGAAACCCCCACATTCATCAATCTCCCATCACAGGCTACAGTTGGGAAACAAGTCAGCCCTTAGCCTTTTGTCTGTCACACTGAAGAGAATGGCGCACAGAAATCTCCCAGTGAACGGTGGATTGAAGGATGGTTTCCAGACTCTTCTCTAAGCCCTCATTTAGTGAGGAGAAGAACAAAACCCTGAGACATCTGCATGGCATTTGAGACACGTCCTGTGCATCTGGTCCTCCAGCTCCCATCTGTCTTCTTCAATCCTCCAAACAAAAATAAGACCAATTCTGCCAAGGTCTCTTCAACCACACGCACAGGACCCGCAGCTACTCTCCCAAATTTCCCATTGCTGCTCCTGTCCTCCTGCTTTGCTCGGGGAGAGCCCTGGCAGCCAAGGTCCCCTCAGAGAAAGAGTGTTTTGTGTGTCAGCTCCTCTCAGGACTGCCGCAGCACATCACATCCGTCTTGCAGTAGATACAGGTAGGATACACTGAACTACAGCACACACAAAAGCAGTTGGAAGAAGTTGTGCGGCCAGAAGTTTTTAGCTACCCAATTACACTGCTCAGGCCTTGCACTGAATTATTTATAGATTTCTGTATCCTCTCATTCTGCCCCTCTCCAATTAACAAGCCCCTGATATGCTTCAATAAGTACTTCAAAATTGTAAATTCAAAGAATAGACAATAGACAGCAAATATTTACAATTGCCATAGAAAATAACTACAGTCTATGCCATGCTCTGTCATTTTAAATCTCTTTTAGGCCTGATGGGCTGAACAACCAAGGTAATTACATTCAAAATACACCTAACCAGAGTCAAGCAACTATTCTTTCCTAGACTGTAAAGAAGATGAGACGAAACTCAGTGATAATTTTAAGGCTAAATCTGTTTCTCTCTTTTCCGTTTACATTTATTTCCTCCAGATGGGTCTTAAAAGCTTGATATCATTTGCTAACTGATTGCTGGCTTAACTGACACCCAGTTACAAACAATGACAGTAAACTCCCCAGATCTCTCAAAGGTATTTCAATATTTCAATAGTCTTCATCTTACCAAGGAGTCATCGATGATCCCTTCCACGCCCCGGCTCAGTGACACAGTCCTGCCAGCAGCACCCACATGTGCTGAGTGAAGCCTTGCTGCCCCTAAGACCAGGAGGAATTTGTCATTATCTTCTGAAGAGAAAAGACAAAATCCTTTCCACAGAAGCCTGACAAGGATCAAAAGGAGGCACAGCACAGTCAGGTTTCTACTTCTGTCCTTTACCTGAATCTTGCAAGAAAGCAGATTACCCCTATGCAGATGTCTAAGCACTCCAGTAATTATGGAAAGTTGTTTGCATACATTTCACAGGACCATCTGAAACATCTATACAACTCTCAAATACTCAGATGTGCAAATGATTTCCAAAACTGCATGATAAAATGGTATTAAACTAGCTGTCTTACTGGCCTCTTCTGATGCTGGGCCATTTATCTATTTTAAGAGGAGAATTTGGAAGTTTAAAAACTTATGGTGAATTGTTGCATATATCCTCCAGAGAACACGGTGTTGAAGATGAGGAAATTTACTTTGCCTAGTTGATCTTTGAGAAAGAATCAGAAAGCAGCTTAACCCCTGAGTTGGCTCTACGCAAGTATGGACCTTTAAGGTTGTCTATCTCTGGCTCCAGATCTGGAGTTTGGATTTTGTATCAAGTTTGTCTCTATTAATAACAGGTCAGAATCATGCAGTAATTAACAAAGTAGGAGTTAATCATATTTCTTCCCCACTAGCCTTAACAGGTAACTGAAAAGGTGACTGCGTATGCAGTCTAGCAATATTTATGGGGGGGTGAACTGAACAAACATGTCAAATGAGCAAAAGTAAATAGTTATAATGATCTAATCAGCTGTTGGTTAATTCTTATTTTCAAATCAAGATCTGTGTTAACTTTTCTACTGGTTATATTATGCAATTCAAGGGGTTATCTACCTAGCTGTTCATAGTCATCGAAAGACATGATATATATTTTTTAAAAAAAAGTTACACCACCACTCATTTTTACATTTAAAGACACACTGCAGTTGAGTAATCCCTAATGTACTGCTTTTCAGGCCAAAGAAGCCATGCAGAAAATTTTGTGAGGTCATCAGCAGAAAAGGCTCTGTGTTGGAGAAGGATAAAAAAAGTTTTTAATCATGAAGTGTGGAGTTGCAGTATACAGAGACAGCTTGAGGCTCCTCAGATGCATTAGTAAAATTGAATTTTGCCACTCCAAGGATGGAGTAGACAGGGCTTTGACCATGGGAAGGGATAGAACTGCTGCAGGAAGCTGGTGAAGGTACAAAGTTTGCTGGGTTTAGTGCTGTCGGAGAGAAGGACCGGGCACTCCTGTGGGGCTGGGCTTCCTGCGCATGCCCTCATCCTCACGCAGTAGCTCCACTTCCAACAGTGACTTTCCTGACTACCACAGGCAATGTGAGTAGGAGGGGCATAGTCGCATACCAGCCTTCAGCAGTCTGCTGTCCTAAGCCAGCATCAACCCAGCCCCTGCCCACAGCTAACAATAGTGTTTAATTATCAAGGAGTCCCCAAGGCAGACGACTTCCTACTCCTAGGATCAGTGCCTGGTATCACCTTTTGAATGCATAAAACAGTATTTTTGCAATCACTGCATACATGAGCACAATACAATCGCTCATATCCGATGTAGAAGGATCCTCAATTTGCTTCCCAACAAAAGAGTTGTTTCAAGGGCAGATACTCAGTTGCTATGAGTTGCTGCATGGCACAGCCATTCAGAATTCATTTGAAATTCACAGATCTACGACAATTTTCATTTTCAAACAAATCACACATAGTAGAGCTTGGTAGCTGTAATTATTTGTTTTGCAGTGTACATAGATGGCTGGAGTAAGCAGGAGCTGCGTTATGCAAGACAACAGGCAGGCAGGCACCCAGCCAGCTGCAGGCACCACGCAAACAGACACTGGATGACATCAACAAAAATCAGTGCATGATGAAGACAGGGCAAGTTGGATGATAAAGTAATGTAACAGCAAGAACGTGGTTTAGTATCAACTAGTCGGGTGTGTATTTTATACAAAAAATACAAAATACAAAAATACATTTTAGCCGATTTTAGGGCCTTTTTAATTTCCACTTTTATTATCAAATGCCATTTCCCTGAATTTGCTCACTCATAGCTATATTTGCTTTCTAAAATAGCTTCACAAGAACGTCTGGTCCTCTGTTGTAAAATTGGTTACAGAACCACTTGTGGTTGGAAGTGGAGTTACACTAACTGAGGTATTTGGGCAGCTAACCTGCTAACTTCAAAAATATATTTGAGTTCATCCTGCTTACTCAGCTATTGTTTATGATACTCAGATTCCCTTTCCCTTATCAAATTTCAGCTGACCAGAGATGAGAAGCAATCTCATCTGGCAGGAGCTGATGAAACCCATGTTACCAACAGTGAGAACAAATAGCCAAAGCAGGGGAAGAAGCCTTGGGCTGATGTACATGCTACATGTCCTCACACAAATATTTCTAAGACCTTAAGATGTTTTGTGAATAGTTTGCAAACAAAAACAATTGCAGATTGAAAAGATTATTTATTATGAATGGCTTAATGGGATTTATTTACCAATTTGAAAATTTTTATTATTTCTAACATTTTAAAGACGTATTTATATTTTTGACATAGAATAAAATAGGAAAACATTCAAGCTATGTAAATGTCTTTTACTCGTGTTGACTGGAAACATCTCATTCTTTGCAACAGAAATAGTTATTAATTAACAACACTAATTTTCTAGACTTGTTCAGACTACACTGTTGATTAAACACCCTCAGGACTGAGTAAGAACAAAAAATGAGTGCGTTATGACTTGTCAGTTACACAAACATGACTTTCAGCTACCAGGAAAGTCTTTGAGCTACATAAATACTTACCGCATTCCTACAAAACACAAACCACATGGTGAATCGCCTCCACTTAAAAAAAAAAAGGCAGCAGAATTGAATGTAACTAGTCATATGCTTTTTCACTGCTTAAATTATAACTTCTTAATAAACAAGAGGAAAAGCAGAGATACTGCAAAGCGGTCAACACATATTTGTGCATAAACCGTTGTGCCCACACATTTATGCAAATACGATCAGCATTTGATTTCCATGAGTGTCACTTTTTCCCTACATTGTTCTAGTGAATTCCTGCATTACTTTCTGAGATAAATAAGTAGCAGGAAAGGAAACAAATAACAGAGGAGACAAAGACTGTCTAATTAAACAAGGTATCCACCTCCTCCCTGGTACTCCATTACATCACACTCCCAGAAAATATTTTCTGAAATCCCACTTGTTCCAGATATCTCCTCCTCTCCAGCTAAGACACACGTAGCTTATTCTGCTTTCAAAACACTTTGGTCTTAATATTTTAACCAGTTCACATTGGAACGTTTGTCTGGATCCATTCACGTAGGTTAGAAATGGCAGAGATCCAAGCACAAATCCTTGCAGCACTCTGAAGAACATTCTTGCTGGGATAAGAGACCTTTTCTTTTTTTGTGCTAACCATTTCTTAACCTAAACTTAAGCTTTCTTTTTGTTGGATGCTGGTCCTGCACTGTGCGCATGAAGACAAAGAAGCCTGTAAGAGATCATTTATTACCTGCAAACTCAGGTGCAGTGGACCACAGAATGTTCCTTTGAGTCGTTTCCTCTGCACTGCCCTTAGAAATAAAACTTCATCTCCTTCTTGTCTGCGTCATTCTCTTTACTACCAAAAAAGTACCATGATTTGTTGGTCTATAATACAGCACACATCAAGGATTTGGACTCCATTGTGTTAGAAACTACACAAACAAGGACAAAAAGAAAATCTTTGCTCTAGAAAGCTTGTTATTCCGAGAAAAATGTATGCTAAGTTGCAAAACGTTAACGGACTAGATCGATATGGCATTTGCTATGTTTTCCCTTGCTGCGGTCCTTACGGAAAACAAGGAGTAGACTCAGTTCACCAGCAGTCAAGCTGTAATCAGGTAGCAGGGAGTCACAACCGAGGTAAATCTTGTGGCAGATTTGAAGAAAGCTGTATGAATGTCTGTGGAGAGCACAGAAAAAGCAGAAGTATATTTGCAGGAATTATGTGCAATTACCATAAATTTATGATGACAAAGGCTGGCATAGCTGGCACCCTTCAGATGACAAAGGCTGGCATAGCTTAAAGACCAGATGATGAACAAAGACGTAAAATCCATTCAAGCCTAGGGGCCTCATCAGCACATAATATTAGGATATGGTAATGGAAGCAGAGAGATGGCTGCTCGTTTGTGTGGCTGCTTGCAACTCCACAGCCCAAGGAAGTGGGTTTCCATTTGCACTTGGATCGATTAAGGAGCACTGTGGAAAGCTCAAGCTGCTCTCTGTAGAGACATAACACAATACATCAGGTTGTCTACTCTCACATCCTGACAGGGTCAATGGCATAATAAAATTGGGTGACAGCTTTTCTAGCTCATCTCTTCTCCTCTCATTCCATCAAGGCATTCACCTTCTAGAAAACACTCACACAGGAACACTTACTCCTTGCTGCCCAGCACTTACGCTACTGCAGACATAAATCAGAGGAAGCTATTACACTCTGACTTTATGCTCCAGGGCTCCAACAGCGCAGCCAGGACAGCAAACCAGGCAGCCTCCAGGACATCCCATCCAGTCGACTTCCACACTCTGCCCTCCCATCCTGCCGGATCATCTGCTCCCCTGGCCTCTGTCTGCGCCCCCCCCCCCTTTTTTTTGCTACCACATGCAGAGAACTAACTGCTTAGCTGGGATTTCCTTGGAGCAAGTTATTTCCTTGGAGGCGTTTCTTTTTTGGTATCACGGGGCAGGCCACAGAACATGACTATATAGAGGCCAGGAAATGGGGCCCAGGCATAACAAATCCCCACATGCAGGTAACATAAGAAAATGGCCTAGGAGCATTCAAAGGAAAAAAAAACAAATTGGATGCACTGCTTTTTGCTGCATGCCTCAGTAATGCTTTCCCAGAGGGTGTTGGGGGCCTGCTTGACCGACAGCCAGAGGCATGTGTTAATTCTACATCTCTCAACAAAAGAACTTGGAAGATCTTATTAAAACAAGCAAATCCCAGCCTTTTTTGCAGCTCTTTATGCAAAGACTGACTGCCACAGGCTGTGCAGTGCCTCCACAGTAACTTCATACTGACCCCCACTGTTCACATGCTGTGAATACAGACAGGCCTGGGACAGCCTGGATTTCCTGTACATGGAGAAAAATTAATGTACAGCACAGCTACTTCTTCCTAGCACAGCTGCTTCTTCCTGAACGTGCTGGCAATCACTCCGCAGTGGACTTGCTCAGGATTTGGAGACAGCACATAGGCTGGAATACCTGAGGAATTACTCTGACCTGATTGCTGCGTCCCAGGAAATCGGGGACAAACGTGAGAAAAAAATTTAAAATCCAGCTAAGAAAAGTTTTCAGGCAGGAGGAGAATGTGTCTGAGATAACCAAACCTACGTGGTAGCTGTAATGTAGAAGAAGACAACCTTTCAGCCTGTCCAGGGGAGCTGAGGATCACCCAGCCCACTGGGAAAGGAGGGTGCAAATCCCTCCAGCTTCCAGCCTCGCCTGCATTTCCCAATTCCACCCGTCTCTTTCCCCCACCTGTCAGGATCCCCCCTGGGATTCACTCGCTGTTGCCCCTCTCTTTCTTCCCGCACCTGTGTTTATTCGCCCTCCCAACCTACACACGGCTGTGCCCGTGCTGCACGCATCTCCTCCCTATGGTCATCCGTGCGGACCATTTCTGCCCTTCTGACAACTGAACCTTTTCTGAATTTTCCACTGAACACAGACTACCCCTCTTTTTACACCCCTCACCTTCCCCCTCTTGCCTTCTTGAATCACTTTCCCCCCAAAACACAAGGAGCTTTATTTTCCCTCCATTTTTTTTCTGATTATGGCTCAAGTGGCCACTGGCTTGGGGTGAGTGTCAGGGTAATTTCCACTTTCCTTTGGAAAAATCTACACGTCTCACATAAAAACTGGCAGGCGAAAGGTTTTTTGGCACCTCCGCCTCTCATTATAGTTTAGGTTTGCAAGTGAGGCCGACACTCCCCTGCTTAGAGAACTTCCCCCTTTTCTTTTCCCTGGTGTTTTTTTAATAAATACCATTCTTCCTGTTATTCTCCCTGTAGGGTAGTGAGTGACAAGCTTTAGCCAGGGTAAGCTTCATGTTTTGATTTCTCTGGGTTTCTGTAAAACTGCAGCAGAACGTGACAAACCGTAAGCGAAGCTATTTTTACCTGAGGGCTTTATCCCAGAAACCTCTTACCGAAATCGTACCAAGTGTGCCCTACTGCCCAGGCGGCTGCTGACCATTTCCAGAGCTCTGACCTTTCAGCAAAAGTCTACCGGAGCTGGCATTTTGCCTCCAGATGAGTTGTGATACCAAGGCTGAAGCGAAAGGGGGGAGTGCCTTAAAGGTAAAGAGAATTCATCTAAAGGTGGAAGGTGTGATCGCATTTTTTAGTGACTGGTGGGTACTCAGAAGGTTTTAGCAACAGGAGGAGCGGCAGGTATACCAGTCTATAACTTCCTTTCTGAAGACAAGGATATAAAATAAACAGAGTGAAAGGATGCCAGTATGTGAATCTGGCTTGTGAATATCAGCTTGATCGTTCCTGGAAATAAGTTTCCTCTTTTTCGACCTAATTTCTTACAGGATCAAATCTTGCTCTGTGTCTTGCACAAATACCTGTTAGAAGAGCTCAGGTTGCTGTCTCTCTGATGCGGAGCTCAGGATTATGTTGCAGTTTGGTGTGTTCAAGGTCAGGCTATGCCGGAGCCCACAGGCTCCCTACTAAAAAGGGACACTCACGGTGCACTGCAGAGCTGTTTAACAAGGTCAGTTTGTTCAAGCAAAGGTATTTTTTTCAAACAGGTTATTTGCAACACAATCAATCCCAAATGTTTTCTGCAACCTGAATCTATCATAAAAGTTCATGTCTCCATGTATATTTGTTTCCAGTAGTTCAGATATAATAAATTCTAGGATGTTAAATCACCATAAAAGAAAAGGGAAATTTTTTAGTCTTCTACCAATAGAGCATGTCCGCTGCTTGACTGGAAGCCCAAAGGAGGGGAATAGCTCACTGAAGTTCAAATAAAACCAAATGCAGACTGAGAAGATTTGCATTGAGTAAAGAGAAATACAATGCACATATGAAAAGTAGCAACTCAATTTCCTATTTGAAAATTTTAGGTAATATTTCTGTAATATGACTGAACTTAAAATTAGACATCTGTTTAGATAGATTACCTTGGCACAGATGTTCTGTGTTTTTTATTATAGTGCTTTAATTAAAGAACATTCATCAGCATTCACTCAGCGCAGTTAAGTGCCACTTTGAATAGAGCTACACAGGGAATGAGTTCTGTGTGCCGTTTGTAATAGCAGCTTTAAATCAAATGGTGATGGCGAATGATTGCCACGAAGCCAGTCACAACCTTTTTGCCACTATCGAGAGGAGAAAGAGGTCGGGAGGGGACTCACACTCTCACATCTGTGCAGCAGATGCTGACACACCTTCCAGCCCCCTCTGTCCCCAGGGTCCCTGGAGGGAGGGGAGCAGGCGCTGAATAAACCAGCCGGGGACTCCTCTCTGGTTCCTGCTCCTGCTCTGCTCCGCTGCTTCCTCCCGCTGCTTTCTGCTCTCTTCCCACTGTCTCCCCAGCAACACGTGTGCTTTACCAGTAATGGGTTTTCAAAGTAAAAGTGGAGGCGAGGGCAAAAGGTCACATCAAATTTATCTCAGCTAAGCAAGGTGATCTACAGGATGCTATCCAGGGAGGGTATGGAGTAGTCCTTCAAAAATATATGCCAGGTGATGTAGTCTAAAAAATAAATTCTTAAACACTGTGAGACAAGGATAAAAGTTTGCACGGTAAATTCCACATCCCTGCAAAGTATTTCTGGCAATTCAGTGTATTCATCTGAAAAACGTCTCACGTCAGCCACTTGCAGGTGCAGCATGCCTTCTACCCTGGGCCTTCCTGGCAGAGACCTGCAGAAATGACTGCTGCATACCACAGAAATGTGCTGGTGGGTTTGATTTGCAGAGAACCTATAATTTGCTTCCTATCTCTTTTTAAACCCATTACATCCCTAACAATGGAAGCTGTCAGCTGAAGTGATTTTGTCAGCCAAATTTGAGAGGCTGCACATTTTATGACCATTAAAGTTTCCTGTAACTTCTCGCTTGAATTTTTCCATGTCGAAGAACATGATTTTTTTCGTTTGTCAAATTCCAAAGTAAGCATCAGCAGTGATAAGAACTTGTTAGCTCAACAGGAAAAGAACTGGGTTTTTATTCCCTGGGTGATTTCTATTCTTTTAATCTAATGCACGTTTAGTATAAAATGCATAGACAATCTATGTCATTAAGTTACACGCACAGTCTCTCTTATGGCACTCCCAGTTTTGACCCCATAGGTTTGGATTCTGTTACCCACAGAGGCAGTTCTTCGGTAGTAGAAGGGGAGATACGTTCCCCAAAGCTTCATTTCACCCCAGCGGTTACAGTACTTTTCTGGATCATGTAAGGTACACACTTGTTTCAGGCCAAGAGCATGCTGAAACTCAAACTCCCCTAAGGCATAGTCTCGCCTTCAGCAGAAAATGCCCAGCTGGGTCTCAGTGGGGAGCAGACAGACGGCAGCCTGAAGCTGGTGTGTCAGCTTTCACTACCCATACATGTTTTAAGGAGACGTATCCACATGTTTATGCTCTCCTGATACAGTGCTCTGTTGGGAGGTAGGTAGCTCACCCACGGAGCAGGGAGAGTACCCAGCTAATGTGCATCTTGAGGCCCACCTTGCTGGATGGGATCTCAAGTGACTTCTTTTTATTAATGTGTTGGGTCTGTGTGGTGGGGCTTTG
>VZSC01000982.1:11161-82133 GCA_013398225.1 Steatornis caripensis | reverse complement strand
AAAAAAAAAAAAAAAAAAAAAAAACAAAACAAACAACCTTGGCGTAAAGGATCAGATGGACTGTGTCCAGTGGCGCTTATGCCCAGCTAAGTGGAAGAGCACAGAAAAAGAGGCCGGTGGTGGGACGGGAGAGTCCTTCACACACAAGAAGTCCCTTTACCTCTCTCTCCCGCTACCTGCTGGGAAAAAAACCCCAATCCAACTAAAACCATCCTGCCTTGCTTCGGATGAGAGGGAGGGGAAGCCAGATCTGTTGAGAAGTAGCCAAACCCTCTCTGAATTGCTGGGGTCAAACTGCAGCGCAGGCAGGGTCACTCTGAGCCTGAGCTTCCAGCCTGCTCCTTTGCAGCTCGGCGGAGCCATCACGTGAGTACTGCACGCCCAGCTACAGCCCACATCGTGTGCTCGTGAGATGCCTCTGCTCTGTCAACTCACAAGTTCCTTTTTACCTCAGTGATGCCTGTTTTAATTGTTTTAAAGTGAAAATTGGGCCCTCGGCCTGTTGTTCCTGCTGCTGTGGGGAAGGAGGGGGTTGCTATTCCACACCCTGAAAAGAAATGACTTGTTGCTTTTCAGCAGAAGGCTTTTACCCCTTGCCTTTGTTCTAGGAGACAAAGGGGGAAACAAAAGTGTTTTCTGTGTAGAAAGGCATAAGCATGGGATCGGTTTTTATGGGCAAACTAACAAAAAGAAGTCGTTGAGGTTCACCCTTGGATGTGAGGAGCTCGCAGAAATAAACATTCCTTTTATGAAAAAAGGAGAAGGCAGGGTGTTTTCCTACCGTTCAATATGGGTCGCTTTTCTAAGCTGAAAGAAATGCAAGACTTAGAGGGCAAAAACAGTGTAACCGAGAGCACCTGCCAGAAAAAGAGCCATTAAAATATGTAACTTAACGATTTTTTTCTTCCCATAAACCTGCTTTCTCTCCTGCTTTGCTGTGAGCTCGCTGCAGGTAAAGTCAATACTCAGCTGGCTTTTGGGGACGGGAGGAATCCATTTGGCTCCTCAGCTTCCCTGAACTGCATGGCAATGACTGGTGGTGCAGGAGGGGGCTGGGGTTGGGGTTTAAAAGCAAGCAGTTACCGCAAGTGAGGAGCCTTCTCATTTCAGCTAAAATACAGCTGGGTAAGTTTCCAGTGATCGCATCTTGGAAGGAAAGACGTTCAAAAATTAATCATCAAATGCATCATTTTCTTTTTGAAATGTGACAGATTTTTCTATTCTGAAATTTTTATGTTGACTTGTTCATATTTTATTTTTTGCATACTACTTCACCTTTATATTCACTGAAGGGTTGTTTTTATAAGTATATATGTGTGTGTGTGTATATTCTTGCCTAAGGACAAAATAGGAAATTCTGGATTTTTAGCAGGTCTCCACCCTATAGCTGCTCTTCATTTTTTGGGGGGAAAAGTGTCTGGAATGAAACTTAAAACGAAAAAAACCTGTTCAGGGTGAGGGGGGCAGACTGCTGCTGTCTGAGGGTGTACCAGCAGTCTGGGCATGAGGAATGGGCCCACCAGCCTAATCCTTCAGTAGATCTGATCTCAGACTTGCAGGGCTTGGTTTTTTTGTCTTTTATAATGTGCACGTGGAAGAAACAGAAAAAAAAACATGTAAGACAAGTGCAGTATGTATATTTTGTAAATCTCATTTTTGTAAGAAAATATGTATTTATGTTTTTACTTGATTTTTTTGAAGGTCTGTATGAGGCCCTGCTTCATCCCATGTACAGATCACTAAATAAATAATTTTTAATACAAGGGTTCCATTGAAGTTCTTCCAGTCTTTGAACACTCAGCAGGTTATAGAAGGGGGGGCAGCTCTGAGTGGCGTCTTTCCCCCCTACTTTGTTTCGGGAGATGCAAGAGACTTTTGGGTGAATACACTGTGAATATACTGACCAGAAACTCAGCTGTGACTGGAAACTGGCCTTTCTGAGGACCGGCCCCCTCACAACAGAAGATCGCATTTTGAGACTGTTGCAAATGTTTGCCCTCGCTTGAGGTACTTACATCCTAGCCAAGTTTTCTTCCAGGCTCTGCCTTGTGCCGAGGGCAAGCTGATAAACCAGTTTCCTTACCTAGAAAATAAGGATAATTCTCTCTTCCCATTCCAAAGGGACTTTAAGATAGAGAACTGGAGGGTGCTACAAGTGCTGTAAATTAAATCCTTGCTTTGACAGTGGCGTGTTTTAGGGAAGCACTAAGGTCCTTTTCTATAGCTTTCAAATGGTAGTGTTTTGAACTGGCTTTTTTCTCCCCCAGCACCTTTGCTATCTCCAGTTTTGTTCAGGTGAATTTTACTTTAATCATAATAGCCCGAAGCCTACATTCTTATCACAGTCATCTGGAAGCTGATAGCTTCAAGGGAATGGTCTATTTAGTTTTTCAAACTGAAATGAATGTTTAGAGCTGGAGCTGTGTTGCTACAATCATGGAAAGTGCCCCAGTAAACAGAATTTTTACACCTGTGAAATGATGATGGCTTCTAGCCTTTCTCTTGCAATGATTTCAGCCCATTTATTGGATTTATCATCCTCCCTTTGCTATAAATTTTAGTATAGCCATAGTTTAAGTTACAGAACAGCGAACTAAGATGGCTTAGCTGGATGCCATCACAGTAGCTGTGGTTGCACTGCAATATTGTTTCATTTACTGAGCACAGTGTGCAAGAGTTGCACTTTCTCTCAGGGCACTATTTTATTTGGACACCCTGCTTTCAAACATAACCTTTTACATTTAAAGTGTACCAGCTACTGATTTAAAGTTCTTTTCAGAGCTAGCCCCATTCATGCTGCCTCTCTAGAAAAGCCACATCTTTTATTTGAAAACACCTCTAGCGGCTCCCCAGAATCGCTCGCTTGTCAAGGTTCCTTTCTGAAACGG
Source organism: Steatornis caripensis (assembly GCA_013398225.1). Classification (NCBI taxonomy): domain Eukaryota; kingdom Metazoa; phylum Chordata; class Aves; order Caprimulgiformes; family Steatornithidae; genus Steatornis; species Steatornis caripensis. The sequence continues at coordinate 79,245 of VZSC01000982.1, read as the reverse complement.
CCTTTGCTTTCCTGCAAGTCTGGCTGCTTCAAACTGCTCCATGACATGAGCTTGCTGACCATTGCTGAGGAAGGGTTTCATTCCACTCAGGAAACCTGAACCTTTCTATGAATGCTTCCTCCCGTTTATCTATCAGTGCCGCCCGGAGCGATGGAACAGCTAGAGCAGCTCACCCGCTGAAGGACTGGGAACTGGCAGGAGCAGTGGTGTGACTGGCATCCCTGTGCTGTGCAGCTACAGCTGTGTCGCTAAACATGCAATTAATCCTTAATACATCATGGACAGCTAAGCCCACAATTCACGCAGGCAGCCTGTCCCCCCTGCTCTTCTCTCCACTCACCACCCATCCTTGCTAGCTGGATGAGAAACTGCAGTTAGGTGTGATCGCTACATTTTTGTCCCTATGTGGAAAGACTTAAACAGACTTTTTTTTAGTTCATGAGACATTCATATCTGAAAGGAAATGTCTCTGTTTCCACCAGAAACCACTAAAATGGAATGCTTTTATTTCAGTATTTCCATGGGTATTTCTGGATTTAAAGTCACTTACGCAAAACTATCCAAATCCTGAGATTTAAGTTGATTTCTAAAATTTGAGATTGTAGGTGAAATTTGATGCTGGTGTAAAGTGGAAGCAACTGCTATTCACTTTCAAGCAGATGTGACTCGCATCAAGACTGAATTTTCTCACAGTGGAAACAATTTAGAGAATTTCAAGTAGTGACAGCGTCTGGCCTTCTGGAATAAAAATTTCCATCACCATTCTGATAACAAAGTAGCAGTTACTTTCATAACGGAGTACAATTTAAAAAATCTCTTTGTGAAGCTGGCTGGAAAAAAGGAAGAAAAATAAGCCTTTACTAACCTTTGCTAATGGCTGCAAAACGATTTTTTTTGTTCTAATGTTTAAGTTCACTTTCAGTTACCACTTTTTCAAGTTTAAGAAAAGTTTCCTACCCTTCACTTTTGGCCCTTGTCTATGCAGTGTTTTTGGTTCACAAGATCTTGCCAAGTAATAGTTATTGTTGATCGCTATTCCTCTAAGTTTAGAGCATATACTACATTTCCATGAAAAATATATAACACCCGTTCTTAAGTTTCTGAGGCGTTTGTGTTACTTTCCAGAAGAAAGTAGCAAGTTAAACAACAGGCTTTAATAGTTCTAGAGTTCACCAATAGCAGCAGCAACTGAATGTTTGTCTCTGCAGAAAGAAGTGCTTTTATAATAAGTCAGTGTTTGTTTGGTTTTATTTTTGGTGGAATACCCACACCAGCAATTCAATGTTTTTGTCTAAGTACTTCAGCCACAACCAATAGCTTTGCATGCAAGTAAAAAACCACACATCTCTCTGTTCACCAACTGACAACAGTAAACAATATTTATAATTTCACATGGGTTTAGAAACCAAATTACTAGCTTGTATCTTAAATAGTCTTTTTTTCCTGCATCTCATTCTCACTTCCTTCCAGACCTTACAGGTACTTCATATATACCCTGCTCGCCACACTTGCTTTCTACTTCTGTTGTTTTTTAAAACTACGAATCCAGCTGAAAGAAATTTAGTCTGTTGCTTAGAGAGGAAAAGACGACTCCGAACCTTTCAGCACTATGACTGTTCATTGAGATAGACTATTGCCAAGCCTGCTCTGTATAAACCAGGACAATTATTTCATGCCAACATGAGCGCGTGGTTTTGGCAGCTACAACACTGCACAGGATAATATAGGATTGGGAGAACAAATACAGTGTATGGCAAGTTCCCAAATGCCTCCCTTAGAACTGACACATTTTGACTAAAATGATGCCCAAACTGCAAAACTAAAATATGTACATCAGGGTTTAATGCTGCTCAGACAACCAGTGTGCACCGTAGTCAGAGGAGGACGGGGAGGGTTTTGACGCTGTTTAAACCCAAAGTCCAAGTTGCCTGGTCTGGGTGGCTGGGCGTTGCTTGTCTTAAAACCAGAACAGTAGAAGTAAGGCACAGCACTTTCTCTTAATTCAGGTAAAGACTGGGCTCAGGCACAGCGTTACCACAGCTGCAGCCACATAGGGTTCGACTGAATGATTCACGGTGAGGACAGGCCCAAACAGGGTCATAAGTGCATACTCCTCTACATCACTTACTTCTCTCTGTGCAGCCAGATTAACCGTGCCAGGAAACTGTGGGACTGGGACAAATGGGAACATGGATAAAAAGCAGGAATAAGCAGGGCCTAGGGCACATTTTTAAATAACAATTGTAAATTGGGGGTATCACTTATCCATATTGGCCAGGAGATCCTGCTAGCAACAACTTGTTCATTTTGGCTGCCCCAGCTGTGTCACAACTTAGGTTGGTTATACGCAACTCTTTCCTTAAGCATGTTACTCTTACAAATACAGGTGGAAAAATCAGTGTGTGTTACCTGGAGGAGCAGTCTATATAAGTAGGCTTTGGCTGCACAGCTCTTGGAAATTAACCCCATCATGCGGCCACCAAGGCAGCCACGAACCTTACTATTATTAACACCAGGATCCCAAAGGCCAAGGATGACATCTAGAAAGAAAAAAAAAAAGGCTCAGTTCTCCTCTACCTCCAGCTTTACTGGAGTTATTGGCAATTCTAGCATTGTTCTCAAAACAAACTTCAGGAAGGCAATGCCTTTCTCAGGGCAGGCAAGGAGTAAGATTATTCCCACTGTGCTGTCCTTTTCCTCAGGCTAACATAAAGAGAGGCTTCAGAAAGAGCTTGTGGTGAACAGGGAATTCTGACGGGAGTTGTAGCAGAAGAAAAATACATTATCTGGCTCGGACGGACACAAAAGGGTGTTCTAGCAAGTAGGCACTAATCCAGGATTTGGAAGACAATTTCTTGATTACCTGCACTGTCACAGATGGTGGACAGATCGCTTACAGCCAGACTTTCAGCAGTATTCAGGTAGCTAAAGACACAGGAAGGTACATGGAAAGCACTTTTCATAAGCGCTTAAATTCCCAGGTGCGTGTCTTGGTAATTGACTGGAAAATCTCATCTCTGTCTCTAATTCCTTATCTATAAAATTGGAACAGTGGCACTTGTCTATATTATAGGAATGTTGTGAGAATAAACACTCTCAATATCAGAAGAAATGAAATACAATGATAATAGTTTGTATAAATACCTGTCAGGTTTTTGACCCACAGTCTGATGTTTTGCAAGTAGGTCCCATTCTGGAGAAGGCCAAATTAAGACCACCAGCTAGAATAAATTATTTGTATGTTTTCCAATATCTTATCTAAAACAGGCAGGATAAGCACATGCTTTCACAGGAGTATTACTCTGGCCAAGGCTCAAATACAAGGTGTGAGAGAGTATAAAGACACAGGCTAGGTAATTAGAAAATTACACTGAACCAGGCATGCATGAAAATTAACAGCTGTTGACTACAGTCGAACAAAATGGACTTGTGTTATCCTGGTGCTTAGTCATAGCAGAGATAAGGGTTTGGGCCCATCTGTGCTAGTGCTGTAGTGTGCTTAGCTCTTCCAGTACTCCTCGATCTCTGAATTCCTATATGCTATAAACACAGTTTTTACCAACAGGCTCCGTGACACCTCTGCTGCCTGTCTTTAAATCATTACAGTTCACTTCAGCTTGCCAGAAGCAGAATCTAAATCATAGTAATAGGCCTAAAGCAGAGTTGTCCAAGGTTTCATCCAAGCCCTTAGCAGTGAGAACCCACCTTCCCTGCCATGTTTTCACTTTGTCTCTTAGTCCCTCAACTGATTTTTCTGTTACCATGACCTCCAACAACATTTTACTACAGATGGCCAAGTAGAAGGATTAGTTGGTTGGTTGGACATTTTCCTGCCTCAACAACGGGGAACAGCATGACACTACTGTACTTCTTTCACCAATGAAATACAGGGGCATCTAAGCTGACTGGGGTAAACATTTGTGTGTTGCCCTGGTGCCAGTCTTTCCTGTGGGAGACTTCTACACCCATTCACCTTCATCACACATCAGGTTTTCGTTACTAAATAAAGTAAACCAACAAACAAAAAAGGATTCCTAAATGCATCAAAGCGTGTTCTAAGTTATAAATCCCCCCCAAACAAACAAAATCACAACTTCAGAGCTTTTACGGAAGACAGTCAAAGGGTGCTACTTCCAAAAATATTTTACCTAAAGCACAAATCAGATCAGTTGCCCGACATGGCTTCCTTCCACAAATTTTCCACGCGGAGTGTGCGTGTGTATGTGTGTGCACATGTAGCATGAGTGCATGCTAGCATAACAACTACAGGTTACAACTATAGGTAAATCTCTCGTTAAAAACCCAGTGAAGAGAGAAAATCAAAAGGTCCTTGCCTAATGCAGCTGTCTGCTAATTAAACACCAGTGTTAATTGCAATAGTGTGCCTGGACCCTGTTCCCTGTTTGTTGTGGTGCCTGCATGAGTTCTGGATCGCTCAGAACTTTCACATTCTCACCGAAAATGAAACCATCTATAAAAGGAATGAAAGGCTGTGATATGTACATGTATCTATAGGGCTATTTTTAAAGGAAAAAATATTTTTGTGTGTATGCTAGTTCAAAGCCAGCTTTGATTATTTAAAGAAAAAGTCAGTCTTTAGAAAGGGTAAAAAAATAAATGTAAAGATGGAATCTTTTTTACTTTATCCAAGATGAAAAGAGCATTTCTTATTTGTAATGCTCTTGCCTCTCAATTCTTTTTTCTTTCTTTTTTTTTTAATTAAGGGCAAAATGTAAAAGTTTCAGGCAGCATTTCCCCTGTCCTTACTTTACGAGATGTGCAAAGCAGCATTCCATTAGGGCCAACAGCCAGTAAAAGGGATGTCATTTGACACCCTTACACAACTATGCATACCAGGCTGGAACCGAGTGGGATTATGTGAGTGGATAGAAAGTCCTTCTAGAGAGAGGATTTACTCATTCTGTTTTTCTTTACACATTCTGCTCTCTGAAGATAGTAAGTCAGCTATTGGATTTGCAGAAACAACTCTCATGACGCCTAAAGAATTCAGGCACAAAGTAGATGAAGGCAAAGATCTGCCCTCTCTAAAGCAGCTTGTAGCGACCACAGGAAGAGACCGAACTGCACCCATGTCCAAAGGGGCTAAACAGTGCCTGTGCCTAAACCATACTCCTCTTCTAATGCAGGGGCAGGAGGTGGGCTGGGTTTCCGGAGCCCAGGCCAAATCCCATGGCAACTTTCTGCTTTTATGGCAGGCTAAACCAAAGTCCTGGATCTGAACGTTATAAGACTTTAAAGATCGTACTTTACAGGTACTGTGAGCCAGAAACTGTCTTTTCTGGTAAGAAATCCCTTATCTGCAAAGATGAATCAATCAGTGCATAGTTTTGCTTTGTTACGAAGGCACAGAGCTTTGTATCACTGCCCACAGAAAGGGACCTTGTTTTCTGTCTTTGAGATTCCCTGAGATTTGTGCCGTTTGACTAACAGAGTTGACATTAACTAACAGAGCTAACACTTTAACTCCATGCCTCTCATTTTCCTCAAGTGAAGATCTTACAGCACTGAATTCTGAATCAAATCTTAATTAAAACCTCTCAACATGAGAACTGAAAATAAACATTTCTCAGAAAACAATCTCAAGAGACTCAGAAATTTCTCTTAAATGACTCTTCCATTTTGCTATCGATTTTCATTAAAACTAGCTTTGTTAATAAAGTGTCCTTTGGTCAGCATTTCACCACTGCCCTCAGACTTAATACATTACTTGAATGCAGACATTAAAGGTGTAGTAACGAGGTATATACATAAAAGTAAGCCTGTAAAGGACTGTGCCATGATAATTGTTATTTTCACAGGCTCCACCTCTCAGTGTCATCCCTAGCTGCATCTTGTTTAGCTGGTAAAGTTCTTTGTACCAATACCAGCCTGTTTTATTTTTCCTTAAATGTAATTCTGCCCAGACAATGACATTTTTATTAGTAAATGAGAAGCAGCACATGCCAGCAGGCAGGGCACCAGACTAGGGGTCAGGAGACTGTCATACTTTTCCAAAACCTGCCCATGGTCTGCAAATTCTTCCAATCATCCTTACTTCCATTTCTTTTTCACCCCTTTTTTCATAAAAAATGTTTCTATTGTCCCCATGTATGTGTTGGTACTGTTCCCATCTTGCTGGAGCCCTGATCTTGACGGGGGCCTCTCAAGATTTGGCACAATGCAAGAGGTTCCAATTAAAAAATAATTTATCATTAAGAGGCAGAGAAAGGTAAAGAGCGAGCTGGTCCTTTACTTTCTACGGGGAAACAGTCAAACACTAGTGGCAAAGTAGAGACATGTGCGATGACACAGAATCTTCCCAAATAAATGAAAGTGGGAAGTGTCACTCATCACCTTTTGGGCTTTTGCGTAACGTGTAAGGAACGTTCCCTTCTCTGAAGAGTCTCTGTGGACTCTTCAGATGATGGGATTTACTGTCACATGCCCTCTTCTGCCTGTCTTATTTTGGTTGTTGTACAAAGTGTTGCCATGTGGGGTCTGTGTGATAGCACATACTGCAAAATATCTCCAGCTGAGTGGAATCAGTGCTGGCCAGTTGGATTGCTAGTTAGCTGACTATTCCCTAAAAATGAAAACCAGACACTGAGGAAACTATCCTGTTTGTAAAAGGAAAACATTTATCTGCAATGAAAAAAAAAAACCAAACAACTCAAAACAAAATAAATGGCTGGATGTTTCATTAAATGATCACTAGTGAAGTGATTAAATAATTGAGCAGCAGAGCAAGGAGGAAGCCCACTACTTCCCCACACACCTCCAAAATATGGATTTGAATTAAGCAAAACAATTTTCCAGTTCACTCTGAACTGCTTCAGTTGAAGGAGAAAACAAAGGAGAAAATGTCTGAATGTTCTGTTTAAATGCTGTTTAAATGAAGCCATTCCAAGTTTGAATTTGAAATGCACCCAAAATGAGTGAAAAACATTAAGCAACCTTACAAGGTTCAGCTGGAACTAAGGGGCAGGCTAAGAGATGGACCAAGGCTAAGATGGACAGCTGAAGGCAGGTAGCTTGGCTTTGGAACCACAGGGAGTTTGACCGGGACACAGGAGTTGGTTTTGCCTACATCTTGCCCCGTATCACTGAGAAAATCTAGCCCACTTCACCTGCACCATGTAGACCTGGTAATAAGGGACATAAGGCAGCAAATGGAACATTTTGTTTAGTGGGGTTAGAAATAGCATATAGGGAAAAGTGTTTTTATTGCTTTCCACAAACAACTGAGACCAAGACGCAAGAGGCATATGAGCACAGTTACAGCTACATGTACATTTGCTCTTCTCAGGTTTCAGGCTGGCCAGAAAGAAAACAACTCCAGCGCAAAGTCACACTTCCGTGCCTGCTCAGCCTAATGCTCATGTTAACTGGCCCTGTCTGCTGGCTAATGCGATGGGCTGGCTTGTGGATTGGGCTGGCTGGTAGCCAGCCACCCAGGAGCCCATACAAGGTGAAAGCCTGAGCCTGTCTGCCCCCATCCAGGCAGGTATTACTCTGGAATTCCTCAGACTGCCTGTTTAACAGGACATACACAGCAAAGTACTGCCTGTGTCACCTGTTAAGTGTGGTGAAGTGCCCAGGCTGCGAAGGAGCACTTAGTCATATACAGCTGCAGTAGCATCTCCAGGGCAAACTAATTGGTGACTGTAAACTGCTGCGATCAATGTGAATGCTCACCAAATGATATTCCTCCTGTAAATTTTCAAGGGAAGTTTGCTGACAAAGAAATTCATGAAGGTTGCCAGGAGCATGGAGTGCCTTTCTAGAACGTGGTCCTTGGAAACCAGTAAATAAAGAGTTAAGGTATGAGCAAACACAACCTTAACTCTGCTGTTTGAGCGATGCCCCAATATGGCCATAACACACAGAGCCTGTGCTATCTCAAAGGCAGAGTGCAAACATTTGGGGAATAGGGCACATGACCACAGGACAGAGTCTAAAGACTCCTTTTTGCAAGGGAAGACTGGTCTGTAGGAAGCCACAGGGACTGGGGGCAGGTCGAGTGCCGACACCACCCTACCCGAGAGACAGCTGCTCTCTTCCTCAGGACTAACACCTACTCACTTTACAAGCCCTGTCCTCACAGACCGCCACAGGGCCACAGGACTACTTGCTCCACCCTCACACTGAGCCCACAGACCATCCTGCCGGCACCCTGGCGCACTTCTGGTAATTCCCCTGGGGAGGAAGAGCTCTAGGCACCGTTATTACCACAATTTACAAAGTCAACACCAAAAAGAGACATACTACTGAATCACCCACATGAACAGAGGAGGCAGGGAAAGAGGCAAGCCATCTTTCAGAGGGACAAGGCCTTTCTCATGTCAAAGCCCAGCAGTTTTCTTGCGTCATAGCCGCAAAGCAGCCAAGTGCTCCAGCTCGGCCAGGCGGAGCGGGGCAGCTCCCACAGCTGACCTGCATGATCCCCAGCGGTACGGCCAACCCCAGCGAGGGCACGGGGAAGGTTGCTCAGGCCCTGCTTTTCAAAAGGGTTATGGCTTACCACATTTGCCAAGATGGAAAGGTATAAGATGCTAACAGACAACCCTGCTGCTGTGTCAGTTAAGGCTTTTTTTTTTTTTTTGACAGGGGTTAGGATGGCAGAGAGAGTGTCATCTCTGCTATGGCACAAACGCTGCTCTGTAATACATGGCCACAGAGAGCCCTGCTCAAACACTCTTTACCATGGCAGTGGTATACCCAGAAGTGTTGCTCTGTCCCCCTTCTCTGTTTATTTGGCATTCTCTGCTCGCTAGGAAACTGAGAATCACATTAGCGTCTCCTTCTTTTTTGTCCTACTTTGAATGTCGAGTAGCTAGCACCCATTATTCTGTGACAATGTCCCATCTTACTGACATGTCTTGAATATGTACATTTTTACTGCTTTAATAGTGCTATTTTAAACTTTAAAGCCTGTCACTTGTCCTCATGAAAGTCAGATGGAAAATAATGCTATTCTCATATTTTTCTGGTCTTTACATCTAAAGCAACAGTCCCTAGAGCAAGCCTCTGTCCTCCTGCTGGTATGAATTTCTGTAGCCAGTTTGCACAGTACTGTCCTGTGACTGCTACTGAAGGGCAAATCCTAGTACTACTATTACAACACATCTGCAACACGTGAGGGCTTGTTTTGTGATTTGGCCGAGTAATGAATGTAGTATGAAATGTGAACTAAACACAGAAATCAAAGACTACAAAGCTAAACACTGCATCTGTGGCTGTTCCCACGTTGGTATGGACACAGGTATGTACTACTAGTGGTACACTAGTATGAGATCAAGAGGTGGACCACAAAACTGAGTCTTGTATCCAAACCTCCTCCACTCCCAGAGGCCCAGACTCCAGTCTCTGAATACAGGCACATTCCTACAGTTTGGGTTTTCCCCAAATATCTTGTAAGGAAGAGACTTGCTATTACCATCTGCAAAGAGCCAAAACACAGAAGCTGTGCCACATCAAGCTGACAACAGCATCCTCATATTCCTCAGAAATACTCTCCTGCCTCAGGGATGAGGTTGTAGGGCTGCAGACCCCATGCTTAGACCTGAACCCTCTCAAGCCTCGATCCCAAGCCCTGGGTGCAAAAATTAACAGATTCACTCAGGAAATCAGGCTAAGGCCTGTTCTGCTTGACAAAGAAATGCCCTATGGCAGAGCTGGCTAGCGATAACCAATATAACCTGGCCACATTTCATGTGCAAAGGCAAAAAGCCTAGTGAAGACTGCACATTGTTGAATCCTAAAGCTGTCTCGTCCTCTTCCTAGCGATAACCACTGCATTTTCATCAGAGCATTTGTGACCAGCAAATGAAGAGTTAACCATGAGGGTGGACTGAAAAGCATGTATCTTATTTGTCTCATCCTGTAGTAAAAAAAATCCTCTTAGATTCAGGTATAAATGTCCCTTTTCTTGACCTACCAGGTATTTGCTGTACTGTCTGTCTCTAGGGTTAAAAATCTCCCTGGCAGTAAGCGCTTCTGTAAACACTCCCACTTTATCTGCAAAGAGTGAGAATCCCAGCAGTACTGGAAACATATAAATGGAAACTGTTAAAAAAATTAATTAAAAAAAATCATTCAGCATATGCTAAGAGTAGCAGTGATTTCTGGCAAGAATTAATTAAACCAGATGAAACACTTCTGATATGATTTGTGCTATCAGATCATTTAATTAGTTCTGGCTGTTAGTTCATTGTAACAAGCTTCTGTGAGGGTAAAAAAGAAATCATTGTTTATTGAAATGGCAATAATTTGGGTTTCTTTAATTGATTCCTAGTGTGAAAGCATTGATTCCTGCTGTTTTCTAAAATGCTGGGTGGAAAAGTTCCAGCAGGATCTCCGATTCCAGAGGACACTGAGTCCATTCCCCACTGCAGTCTCCCATCTGTGATCTAGCATGCTTCAGCCCTATTGCTTCTCCTGACTTGTCTGTACACTGCTGAGCATCGAGGCAGGGCTTAGCTATTCTTGAGTGCTAGTGGGCTTATTAAGTATTCCTATGCGAAGCTGATGATGTGCTCATAAATAATATTGGTGGGACTGAAATACATTTTCTTTCCAGCAGGCTGGGTATTCTAGGAAGGAAATGTTTTAAAAAGAAAAAAAGTTCAGACACCCAAAGAGTGTCTAAAAGGGAAGAGGTTTTATATAATACAAAATATTTCTTTAAAATAAAAAGGGGTTTTTTTTCCATAACTAAATTTAATTCAACAATCTTTGCCCCAGGACAGGGGAGCAATTTGATTTTGCTTCACTGTCAGGATACAGTGTAGAAATGTCACGGAGCTTACAAAGACACATGCTAGCAGTTTTAAAAGCAGGGCTGGTAACGCGCATTTCTGCTGATTGCTAATTTGTTGGGTGCCAGTCAGTAAAGTGGTCACATAATTCCTGCTGGGTAAAAGGTGGTACAGGACTAAGGCATGCAAATAAGCTTAAAAAAAAAAAGCCAAACAAAAAACCCCAACATTTCTGCAGTTTGAAACTCCATGGAAGCATATTGCAGATTTATGCCTAATCCAATGCTGAATTATGGGTTACTACTGTAAAACCAGAATTCCTTACGTTACTTAATCTAATGAGGTTCGTGAGAGAATAAAAAGGCCCCAGTTTGTAAGATCTAAGGGGTTGAGGCCTTATCTGCACGCTTTCCCGTAAAGCTCCAGGTGCACTGTGAGATCTATATCATCAGCTCCATGCTAAAAACTATGTTGTTTAAAACAAAACAATCAAAGGCTGAAAAGCAAAGCTCTCAAATATCATGAAACAGCAAAGCAAAGGTTGCCTAATGTAACCTTCCTTCTGCCTCCGGGTTGTATGGTATAATGCACTGTTTCAGTCTCTGACCAGGTACTGCCCCCACATTCATTTTTTTGGCAAGAGCCCTTCCTTCACTCCAGGCACAGGACCGACAGCGCTCTGCATACAAAGCAGCTCTTCAATATTCTTTTTAATCTCAGCTCTTCAGTGTGGGGCTCCAGCTTCATCTACTACAAACTGTCGCAACACTGCATGAACAATGATACTTTTCCGTTCTATGCTGTTTTTTCTTTGCTGATCAGCACCGGAGCTCCGAATGCTTCACACTAGTTAACACATTTATTCCCAAAATGTCCCTGTGAGGTGAGGAAATATTATTCCTAATTAAGGGAGTAAGATCGAGTTACTTTCTAAAGAAAAGTAGAAAAGAGGCAGAAAAAGTGACCAGATCTCTGGAGTCTCAATCACCCACCTAAATCATCATTTTTACAACAGGCTTCTGGCCTTTATTCACACTACACAACTTCTGCTAGAGGTTAGGCAGCAGTGCCAGAGACACAGCCCCATTCACTGACATAACATAAATCTACCACCGTGACTCCAGACCAATATATTATGTGACCCTGCTCTAGGTTTACTTAGGGTGAAATTGAGTCCTGTGCAGAGGGCCAGCATTTACATCCTTTCTCAAAAATTTGCAGTTGTGTGTGTGCCTCATGCTTACCCTCTGATTTTTTTTTTTAAATAAAAAAGTGGTGCTGTTTATCCACTAGACACTGTGATCACATAATTAGAGGCACATGTGTACAGTCTGTCATTAGCAGGGACAGAGTAAAGGTTACACTGGCTTCTTGAAAGCACTTTGATAATCTAAAAACTAGGAAATTAAGTAACAACACAAACTCTACGTTAAAAGTAATNGTGTGTGTGCCTCATGCTTACCCTCTGATTTTTTTTTTTAAATAAAAAAGTGGTGCTGTTTATCCACTAGACACTGTGATCACATAATTAGAGGCACATGTGTACAGTCTGTCATTAGCAGGGACAGAGTAAAGGTTACACTGGCTTCTTGAAAGCACTTTGATAATCTAAAAACTAGGAAATTAAGTAACAACACAAACTCTACATTAAAAGTAATTTTACCCAATGAATTAAGGACAAAATAATGTCCACCTTTCAATTACCATCTATATAGCAAGAGTGTGTTCTGTATGCTTGACTACCTTCAATCCGCAAATCAAGAACTTTTTATTTAAACGCATGTCTTGCTATGTGAAAGGAAAGGCCTCAGATTTCTTCACAGAGGTACCTGCTCAGTTATGTGAAGGACAGGACTAAGATGGCATACTGGTCTCATTCCTTCCATGCTTTGCCAAGTCTATGTATTTTCAGCTGTCCATTTGCGTGGCCAGTGGAAGCTTGTGAAAACCCCTAAGCAGCAGAAGTTCCCTGCCCCTTTACATCCGCATGTGATTCCCAAAAATCCTGTATTCCAGAGTTCATAACAAACACCAGTGTGCAAATAAAGATTTTTTTCTGAAAACTTATCTAAACCAAAGCAAATCTGATTTTCAGTGGAGCATTGACATCTACCAATTATTCCGCTGAAGACACATTTTCATTGCCTGCTTTGAGGCTCACGCATCAGACAAAAGGTCAAGACTGTCAGTGCAGCAGAGAAAGTGTAGCTCCTCACACACATGCATGCACATGCACTTCCCCGGTCTTTTGAAGCATTCCAGGAAGAGAGAAGCAACAACACCCCCCACACTCAGCCACTAAAGCAAATTTACCAAATCAGACCTTTAATGTTCAAAACAGGTTGTTTTTACAGTTCTAGTATCTGCCATAGACTCCTTTTGCATGGACTGTATGTTGAGAAGTTTAAATAAAGTTTAAATAAATGTAATTAACAGTTACAAGCGACTGAAGAAAACGGACCTACCATATTCAGAATGCCATTCTTTGCTGCAGTTATTTCTAATTTCAGCTTTCAGACTTCTTACTTCAAAATACATTTTTGTGTTTCCGGGTGGCTTTTAGCCATGCAGCTACTAAGCATCTCTCGTATATTAAGGATTTATCTTTGTAAGAGCCTTCTGAATGGAGAATTACTCCCATTCTACAAGCTGTGCAGCTATTGCACCCTGTTGGTCCCATAGCTGTGCCTGTGCGATGTTACCACATTCCAGTGCCATGCCTGTATTACTGTGGTATCTGGGGGAGCCAGGATGCTGCTGGCTGCAGCAGTGTTGACACAGGGAGCAAAGGCTACACCCCAAGCAAGGACTCTGCAGCTGGACTGAAAGGGTGAATCGGTCATTTGGAAGTCAAGATAGAACAAGCTCCAGGCTTCTCCTCTGTGTGGGCAAAACAGAGTTTTGTGCTTCTAGCACAAGGGGCTAGTGCCAGCCTAGTGCTAGGCTCGGAAAGCACCCAAAAACAATCACAGGAAACAATCTCAGAAAGTCTATTAATACAAAGACCCAGTGCTGGCTCAGGAACCCACTGAGCTAATTGCTAGAGGTGGAGTGGATTTTGGAGAAGACTCATCCTAGGTTTGCCCTACTCTTATTGCTCTTCCCTGGCATCCTTCATTAGCCTGTGTTGGAGACCGACTATGGGCTTAGGTGTGTCCTCCTTTGGTTCAAATCACTGTAGCCCTGCTCTCACACTGTTACGTTATGTCAGGGCATTTCAGCCACTGGGAAAGGCTAGGGCAGAGATGGGAATGAAAGCTGGGTACTGAGCCTCACCAAGTTGCACTTGCTGCTCCAGCTGCCCCTGAAAAAATGAGGGAGCAATGGCAGCCAGGCGCTACCCTGCTGGCTCTGCTCCACCCTGGCAGCAGCAGCAGCAGCTACCACGGCAGCCTGCTTGGGCTCTGCCACAGCCAAAGGAGTCACCACAGCTTCACTTCTGGTTTGGCTGCCCTTGGTAATTGCCTATTTTGCCTGTGCCCAGGCCTTCCCAAGGCGACACAGAGGGGGAAGCTACACCCAAATTCCAAGTCTCAATATAGCAGCTTAACCACAAGACTGTCCTCCTTGGCTTCTTTCTCAGGCACATATTGCCTCAGTCTCTCTACACCAGATACAGCATAGTGTCTCACAAAACAAGGTTTCCTTCTCCCCTCTCCCCAGATTCAAAGGGATACGTTCACTTACTGTTTCAAAACAAGGGATGAGCCCAGCAAAGAGCTCTATCAGAAGACTATGGTTTACCTTAAAACTTAACAAAAGAAGGCACAAATTCCGTCCAATATTCTCTGGCAGGGTATTTCATGACTAAAGCCATGCTACTGAAGATGTTACATGCTCTCCAGCTCACATTCTTAAATCCATGTTCGCTCTCCTGCCTAACAGCACAGAGATAAGCAAAGGAGGCGATTGTCTGTTCTGTGTGCTTTGCCTGGTAAACAAGTAACCACTGCAGCACAGACTACAGTGCACACACTGTCTCTCCTTGTGCTTACCCTCACCTACATCTCTGCTCTAGCTGCATCACTCCCATGGAGTGCAATAGCTTCTGACGGGTACAGAGCATCCTTCAAGGCAATCTCCAAGAGCAGGAAAATAAGGGAAGAATTTCTGTCAGCTGCCAAGTCAATGAGAGCATAAGTAATTCAAAAGGACAACATTTCTAACAGCGGAAGCATGATGCAGGGTGTGCTAATGGCCAAGTTTGGTGATCGCTCTGTACCCCAAATTCTGCCAGACACAGACAGGCACGATTGCTAGAGACTTTCTCAACTTTTACGCAAAATCTGAATCTCCAGAAATCCCAACATATGTAACCCTTGAGGAGGCTTAATGTGAATTCTTTGCTCCCATTGTTCTCCCGTTCACATGTTGGGAGACTTCTTCCTGCTTCCTCCTTGTCAGGGGAGACAGCTTCAACAATATGGATTTTATTGTACACTCCCCTCATCCCACTTCTGTCCCTTGTCAATAGCACAGAGGCCCAAACGCCATCTCAGCTGCAAAGAGGAAATGACTATTCACAAGGCACAAAGGTTTATGGATTTCTGCCTAACAAAAGATTATTTCTAAGCAGACTCTTCATGTACTTATGCCTCATCTCTTCCAGTAGGAAGGCTGACAGCCTCCAGTATGCCCAACACCAAGGAGTGAGAGCACCCTCCAGGGCAGGTGTACTATGCAAGGTAGCCTCTTAATCTTCTCACATGCACAAGCCCTATTTTTCATACCAGCTGCATCTTAAACACTCGGTTAAGATGGTGATTAGTGGTGGTGGTAGGGTGTCACAGTGGGAGCTTTCTTAAGAAGAAAAGGCTTTGATTGAGCCAATGAAAGCTGTTGCCAGGGAACCAGATGCCATGAACACACCACTCCAGCAGCGCAAGAATACAAACCATGTGAGTGCTGGACTGAGCTTTAAATGCATTTGCTGGTTGAGGCCTGAACACACTATTAACTCTTTCAGTACCCGAAAAGAGTTCACACAATGAACAGGGAAGATGGGAATGTGTTACAAACACAGAGGACCAAAACATCTCGTGATATCTCTCTATTACACCCTGTTGATCCAAAAGAAAAACAAAAGGGGGCAACTTTTGACCTTTAGTTTTTGACTGGCAAAGGAGGTTTGTTTGTTTTGTAAAGTATGTAAGGAAATTTCTCTTCAAAGTAATGCTTAGTTTTACACTAATGTGAAAAGGAATCAGATAAGTGCTCAGATAACCCTATAAAACTATTAATTTTGTTTTTGTAGGGGGTGTTACACATGAAGTTTGATGTGCACAGTGTGTTCACCAGTCAGTTCCTCTGTGAAAGGAACAGAATAGCTTAGATTCCATTTTTCCCAGATCTGAGCTGGTTTCCAACACAAATGTTACCGATTTGAATTTTATCTGATCAGCTGCCAATTTGTTTCAAAGTTAACTTTCCACTCCGATTACTAAACAGCCTTGTACTCTACCGACAGAGCATTTTTTCCTAATGTAAATTCCACAGTGCTCTGCAACCCTACCAGTAAAATGCAGCTAAAGCTCTAATTAAAAATCATGCCTGCCATATGTCAATTCATAAGAACTAAAATTAAACTAACAAGGGGCTGTAACCAAAACTTTTTTTGAACACAAGAGCCTGCCTGCTCTGTTTTAAAGCAGTAACATGTGGAAGCTTGAGTAGTTCTTGCAGGACAATGACTAGTCCCAAACATTTTCATCTTTGGGCTTCCAGTTCAAATCCAGCACAGGTTCCTAAGTACAAAAGGCCATTCCCACTCTGTCACCTGAGTGAAAGGCCCTCTGCTCCTGTGTAGCCAGTACTGGCTGCGTAACTGCTTTGATTGCACAGAGTGTGTAACTGTGTTGAGCAAGTAACTTGTTGCTCACAGTGCTATACTGAACTCCCCCTGTCAGTCTCCATTTCAGACTTTTTATATCCTGTGGTAATGCCAGCTGTCTAGTAAGCTCTGAGTTGGGGTCCAGTGTACCATTGCCTTTTTATGCCTCTCTCACAGTGCAGAAGGCCTGGGGGGGAAAAGACATAGCAATACCATTATAATGCTTAAGTGGCCATAAAGTCCCTGTGTGAGTCCTAACAACCTGAACATAAGGGACAATAAACCTTGGGCCCCTCAAATTTATTCTAGGGGATTGGCAAGAGTGGGTATAGTGCAGAGCTGATTTAAAATCTTCACACAACTCCCATGCCAATTCCTGCCCAGCTTGGCGATGACGGAGAATTGGGCTCCCATGTATCCACTGGCCATCCAAACAGGCACAGCATCTCACTATCAAGACGACACTTACCGTTCATCCCTCCAGAGCCCCTTGGAGTCCCAGCTAACAGCTGTATTACCTAGCTGATCACTGGGAGAATACACACACATATAAGGCAAACTACAAAGCTGAAAAATGCACCACGTGCTCGTACAGAGCACTTCTGTCTCCCTGGATTCTCTAGTCATTTACTTGAGGGTCCACAGGCCTGCTGTGGGCTTGGCCCTGAGACCTTGTATTAGTTACCGTGTTGCTGTGAAAGGGGCTGCCTGCCTTCTTACAATTAACTTCTGGGTTTAATCTGCAGACACACATGCCAGGCTTACTGCAGTTGTTCCCACTGCAGAGCCCCCCATCTCAGGCAGGACACAGCCACCTCCTTACAGAAGTTCTTACATAACCTTCATAAAACAGGGAAAAACAACGCTGCAGCTCAGCTTAGGTTAGCAGTGAATAAGTGACGAACTCCACAGGCAGAGCAGAGTTATCTAAACACAACTTTGGCAACATATGAGGGCTAACAGCCCAGTTTTCTAACCAGTTCCATACAAAATCCCTAATCATCAAAAAACAGTCAGTGTCTGCACTTTGTATTTCCTAAAACATACATACACACAGCTAGGTACTGCACAGTGGCAAAGGAAGCCATTCTGCTGTGCTTGCTTTGTGGGACATCAGGATGAAAGTGTCACTTACTGAACAAACATGGCTCCGTGGCATGCCAGTGACCTCTGCAGAGCTCTCGTCAAAGATCCCGCGCAGATGTGATCCTGCTTAGTTTGCAGGAGCAAACAACTACAGTGCAAGATGCTATTGTTTCAGAGGCTAACAATCCAGTCTGCACTACAAAGAGGTGCAGATGTACCGAAGTTACCATGCTGATGAGTGATATTTAACACTGGTTGTTGCTGTCCCCCTCCCACAATATGTTGCTCAGCTCTTCACCAGAGATAATCACCCCAAAACATATGTATTCCTCACACTTCGACACACACACTCGTGCTACTATGTTAGAGGAACTTAATCAAATTTACAAACTGCAGCCTTCAAGAAGCGTGAAGTGCAAGATGTAATTACTGCATTTCCAAAATGTATTTCCCTCCTTCCCATATGCATCAAGATACAACTCTCTGTTGACACAACTGCTTGTTCTCCCCGCACCGAGGATCCAAGCATCAGTGCACCGATCATATTTGCTCTAGGACAAAAGCGACAGTGTCCTCTAGGACTCCAATACATCTTTTGTTGCAGAAAGTGGAAGATGCACAGCTAGTGAGGCTGAAGACAGTGGGAAAAGAAATGAGAGCTTCCCGGACTGAGGGAGCCGACTACTGCCCTGAACAACTGAACTCTGTCCCCAAACATGGCACAGAGTCTCTGTGCTCAATCCTCAGACTCCACACCCAGTCCAGAGCCCCCTGCCCAGCCCTCTGACCAACCTCCGCAAGTCTATCCTCACTTTCCCCTGCAGCCCACGTCCCCTTCAGCTTTGTCCCCACTCATCCCTCAGTCCTTCCTTTTCCCTTCCTCCATGTCCAGCCTCTACAGGGCTCCCCCATGTCCTCTTCCTCTCCTCAGCACTGGCAATAGAGTTTGCATTTCTTTCCTCAGACCCTGCTCCTGTTTCCCTTGCTCAAATTGTTTCCTTCTTTGCTCTCAAGCCCACCTACATTCAGATTAGCATCTGGTCCCACTTTGAGTTAACTTGTTATTTTTTCCCAGGCAAATCTCTCATTACAATCACTGTCTCAGTGAGTTATACTCTGATACTCACTGAAAATGCATGTTTTCCATAGCTGTTCCATACCTACAGAATTGGAGAGTTTATCTCAATAATATATTATTCTGAATTTACACACATTTATTTTAACAGCATTTGAAACAGATCTGACATAGCACTCAGAGTGCTGGATTTTTAGTTGTAAAATATATATCCTTCTAAGATATAAACTAACAGTACTCACCAATAAAACTGACAATCATAAAAAGCAATTACCAATACAGCCTCTTCCCACAACATTATTGAACTGTAATTAAGCACTGCTTAAAAACCATGTGGCACAGTGCTGGAGAAGACTTGCTAAAGAAATGCAAAGCAGAGAATCAACGACAGGCTTGGGAAGTAAATTTAGATTGATCTTTGCACCTACATCTCTATTTTCTTAGTTTATGTTTGGTTCAATCCATTATAAAGTCATGAAGAACAATCATGCTTGGAAGAAAATTATTCTAAACTGGGGAGAATTTAGAATGGCTCTGCCAGTACAGGTTCATTTGTATTGCTGTTTTGTTATGGGAAGTGTCATTTTTGCCAACAGCTTCTCTGTTTGAAGACATATTTGTTTTGTACGTTTTCTATTGCTGTTTGTATATTGTAAAGCAGGAGCACATGTAGAGTGAAAGACACTGTATTAAATGAAAGTTGTAGTGTTGTAACATGCTGTAAGTCTTTGTACATGGCAGCAGGGGGCACTTCCACAAGATGATGCTGAAGCGCAGCTGACAGACTATCCTGGTTTCAAGACCAGGCAGAAGTGCTCACAGTGCCTTCACATTCCACTTCCGAACGCAGAGCGTGCTTGCACTGAACAACAGCTCCTCGCCCCTCTTGTTCCTACTAAAAATTCTCAAAGCAAGTTGAGTACCTTAGTAAGAAAACTAAAGAAAGAGAAAAGCGTATTTTCAAATTAAGTGTGGAAAGGGTAAAGAATTGCACACCTGAGCAGTGGAGGAAGTAAATATCTGAATAGGTCCTGCCATCACAGTGCTGGTGTGGAGGCTAAAGAACAGGAATTCCATCACAGGAATAAAAAACACAACTGAGAGGCTGAGACTCTTAACTTCCTCTGCAGTTACCTACGAAGGGTGAAATGTTCCTACATTAAGTTTCTCTAAGAAAACAGTTGCAGAACCAGAGAAAAAGTAATGCAGGTTACAAAAGACCTACATAAACCCATACAGGATGAGTGTTCTACAAAACAATCCCAAAACCTGGTCTCTTCCAGCCCTAATAATACTGGTTTTCTCCATTCTCAGCTAATAATGGAATTTGGAGGGTGCCATAAAGAAAATACAACAAAGCAGCTTGGGAAGAATAATGTCGTTCTGTCACCTTGGAGTATTTACTGCAAGGCAGTCCATCCTTTAAATCTGAATCTGGCCCTTGAAGTATATCTGTGCTTACTTTTGCTCTCCCTAGTTGACCTAAGCATCCTAATTTCTGTTTGCCACCATAGCAACAGAGAAACAACCCCTCATCACAATGATGAAGGTGGTGGCGGTGGTTCACAGATCCGAAGATGTTGCAAAGCAACCAGAACACAGAGAACAACAAGTGCACGGGACAGACAGGAGGGGAAAAAAGTTACCAACTGCACCAATCTTCCCCACACTTTTCAAAAACCCAGGGCGCTAGTCTGGGATTTCTGCTATTTGGAGTTGCATGTTAGTAAGGCACAGAGTTATGAATTTGTGCATTTCTGAACAAAGAATCTGGCTGAGTGCTCTGACAGTAAGTTTGCTGTTCTAGGGGCAAGATGTGAGCTCGCTGAGGTTCCTGGGGCTCAATGCCTAATCTCTGCCTGCTAAGCTGTGGCATTGGGCAGGTGGTGAAAAAAGACCAGGAGAAACCAGAAACGCATTATGAACCAGAGGTGAGTTGCCATTAGAAAATTCTACAAAGTAGCTCTCAGGGATTAAGTATTTTCCATTTCAGAATGTTAACTAGTGTTGAAATAATCCTTTTAATGACAAATTATTTTACAGTATCTTCTTGGCAATGAAAATCAAAATGTGATAACCAATGGTATAATATAATAAGAGATATATGTATCTGCTGTAGTTAAAAGTGGAGAATCTTAACAAAATCTTTGCGTGGGAAGCCAAACACAAAAAACAATAGATTTCCAAACAGAAAATCATTGTCTCTGTGTTGTTAAATGTCAGCTGAATAAGTAAACCTGCTAGTTCTAGGATTTGTGTATGGTTTTTCTGAGGCTACATCTGTTATACTGTTTTAAAATAAAACTTTGTTTGAATAGCACATTCCATCAGAGTTTCACAGCAGCTAAAAGAACAGACTCGTTTATACGATGCATTGCAGTGTTGCGATGAAAAGTGAATACATTAGAGCCACAGCCAAAGACAGCTTCTTCCTGTGAGTGCACACCAACAGCACTCTGCACAGCAGCCCTAACCTGACTCAGTGATCTTCAGAATTATTTCTGAAAGGATCATATTTTGATCCAGTTCCAGAGAAAAAAACTGAAAAACTAAAGCCTGCAGGATGCAGATCAAAATGTACCCCAAACTTCCCTCCTAGCTTCAGCACTGCAGTTCTACTAGAGTCAGAGGGGCTAGGAATAATGCATTAGCTTTGCGTATTTTTCATCCTGCCTTGAGATAGATTTTGAATCTCTGCTGTACCTCCCCGTAAGAATCAGGACTGTTCACCCTGTTAAGCACTGCTATCAGAACACTTACTCTAAAATGCAACTTTTGGTCATTGGGAGCCAGAATACGACACACTAACTTTACATCAAAGGAAGTATGTGAACGCTCCAGTTAAGAGAATAATTTGGAAACCCCTGCCTCACTACTTGCATTCAAGAAGCTAGAGAGTTTACCTAGAGAAACATTGTGTGTTTGTATTAGTTTTCTCCCAGTGGCCCAGGACAACTGATCTACCAGAGTCCTTCTCACCCACGTCATTCAAGGCACACCAGCGGGTAACAGTCTCAAAGCCTCTATCTTATCTATGCCCTTTGTAGGGCAGCCATTCCTCTAACCTCTGAGTGCATGGAGATGCATCTCAGGCTGAGATGGACTCCCCCAGCTAAGATAGCACAATCTGTTTGAGAGGCATGTCTGTTGTTGCCTTTTCTACAACAAAGCATGCTAGAGTTTCTGAGTGAAACCGAAGATTTTTTTAAAGGGTCTCCATATTAAGACCATTTTACAGCAGCTCCCTCTTCATTGTGTAATTAATCTCCTCTCTTCTGCTGCCAACTTAAGGGCTTGTGGGAGAAAGAAAATTTTCTTGAGCTAGGAGGGGCCAGATTTATCTATTCACAGAGGATACAGCATAAAAGAGCTGCAGACCAATTCAAATGCTACAGCAACAGTTACTATCTCTATGGTGTAGCAACTACCTGCCCTACCTGAGGCCGGGACCATGCTTCTGTTCATGGTACACCCTCCTTTCTAAAGGGATCAATTATAAAAAGAGAAAAGGCAAAGGGAACGTTTTAAACTGAAACAGATATCAAGCTACAATTGCTTTTATTCCTGACATTTGATCCTTGTACTACTACATTTCAAATCCATTAATTTCCCTGTTAAGAAAAAAGAAAATATTTCCGACTAATAGTGGTCACGGCTGAGATGCAACAAACCAACACCAGTGCTCCAGTCTGTGACCCATGGTCTTGAGGAACCAGTGTGATACAAACCACATTGAATACAGATGTGAATATGGCTCTAGCATACAGGCTTATCAACAGACATCTTTGTCACTTTTTTCAGCACAGCAGTATACTATGCATGATACTGCTTGTACTTAGAAGACTTATGTTTTATGTGTTCGGTTCTGCCCCTGCAGTACTTCCTATAGTTAGGGCACTTTTCAGATGCAGTCAGAAGTATCCTAAAAGTACTTCTGTTTCAGTTTTTGTATTCCATAGCCCGTAGCCCAAACACACTGGACTCCAGGTAAAAAAAAAAGTGAAGTATCCCTGAAACACTTCTAAATGATCATCCTTTGTAAAACTGTAAATGCAGAAACCTGGGTTCAGAACTATTCCACCTGCTCCTCAGCACTGCATGCAAAAGATTGCTTCCAGAACTGAAGGGCTGCTGTGGCCACAGGAAGGGGAGATGCATCGGAAAAAGGCAGAACTGGGAAGATATGGAAGAGAAAGCTCTGCAGACTTGGCTCGCTGCTCCTGCTGTCACTAGGATAAAAGGAGGGATAAAAGCCACAACTGCCACTGTCAAATGAGACTCCACCCCAGTGGCGGCAGCAGCAGCCTGGCTTTACATGGCTCTGGTTTTAGGCAAAGTATGCTGCGTGCTCACAGTCACTGCCCAACGCATCTGCTGCCATAAGCAAATGCTTACTGTACTTTTTTCTAGGGCAGGACTTGTCTGGACCTAATCCATAAAACCCTCTTGAGTTGAGAAGTTGAGCAGTTGAGAAGAAGCCAATTAAAGTCCCCTATGAAGTAGTGCAGCGTGTTGCCAGATTAGAAGTGGGCAAAATCTTGATGATTAATTCACAGCCTGAAATCTGGCTTTTCAATACTTCCTGCTGTAGGTGGTCTATTGGAGAACTCCATAGCTCAGGTCCTCGCTGTGCTGTACAGTAATTCTTAGGTACAGACAACAGAGCTTCATTTGATAGATTTGCTGATGACAGCAGATACAGCCACAATGGTGAAAGCATGTAAGGAAATAATAATTCCCTGTGTAGTTAGTAAGCCACAAATTGACAAACTCCAAATTGATTAAAGGTTTTGTTTTGCTTTTTCCTCTCCAATGGCTACCCTACTTTTCTCCTTCTCTGTCTTAGGATTACTTTAACTGGAAGCCTCATGAAAGTTACTCCCATTTTAGCAAGACTTCAAACACAAAGCACATCACGAAGGACTGCTTGGGTCTGTCTCTTCCAAAACCCTGCAGTACAAGAATGGGTGTGCTTTTCTGTACTCTGAGAATCTAGCTGAGGCTTTGTGGGAAAAGGGAGGTAGAAAAATGGGCCTGCAGGGTCACAAGTGTAGAAAAAACCTATAGATGGAGTTGCACACTCTCCAAGACTTGACAAGAGCCACCTTAGCATACGAAGGAAAGCAGGTAAAAACCAACAGATTACATGAGGCCCCTGGCTCTTTTCTTCTAGATGTTCACTGCACAGCAACTCTAAGAAACCTCAAAAAGACTACTGCTGTTCACCGAAGTTAACAAGCTGCTACTAAAATTAACCTGACATTCAAACATTTTCTCTAGCATCATCTTCCCTATAACTTTCAGAGGAAAGAGGGGAAGATTATCAGCTATAGTTCATTTGTCATGATTAAATTTGTACCTGTTCTAAGGTTTTAAATGGTGCCAACATCATCTCTGTGCCTCCAGAAAGCTTGAGTTATTTCTCAAACACATTGCCGTATGGAGAGTTGCTTTCTTTGAAGCCCACATGGAGCTGGATTTTGGCTCTCGTAAAGCCTGCTGGAATTTTGCCATCAGCATCAATGGAGCCAGTTCATGTGTGGATTTCGTGCCTATGAACCTTGACAAGGAACAAACCTTCTCTACTTCTATTCAAGTGGAAAAAATTTTCATGTTAACTAGCCAAGGGTTTTTGTTTTTCCTTGGATTGGAAAGGAAAGTGTCAGCCATCCCACGTGATGCTCATCACAGTGGCTCCCATACTTCTCAAGTCATGGTATAATATTCAAAGCAATTACATAATAGCATTTTGTATTCTGCATAACTCATTGCTATTAAAACTAATAAGCTACACTCATGCCAATGACATGATTTTTTTATGCAGTGCAGCAACTCTACTTCAAAAAAAAAGGTAAAAAGCACACTGAGGCTTTTTAAGAGGATGAGACTTATCAGGCAATCTTTGATGGTGTGAGATACTATAAAGCTGCTACCAACATTTGTCTGGGAAGACTTTGCTTAACTCATTCTTGGATCCA
This sequence comes from Steatornis caripensis, assembly GCA_013398225.1. Taxonomy (NCBI): domain Eukaryota; kingdom Metazoa; phylum Chordata; class Aves; order Caprimulgiformes; family Steatornithidae; genus Steatornis; species Steatornis caripensis. The sequence goes on along the minus strand of VZSC01000982.1, from coordinate 54,519 downwards.
CCATCAGTGATGTAATAAGTTCATTCCAAACCTGTGGCAAGAATTGGGTTTTTTCCAACATCCTACGTCTTGATTTGTGCTACATATACACCTAGTGATACGTTCACAGATGTCTACGAAAGTAAATTTTCAAATTAAGCAAGCCCATGCTGTGTCATTTTCTTGATGACACAGGGTATTAGAAACTTAAGATGAATATCAGATAGCAAGGATCCTCATCCAGCATCACATATTTTCATACTCTGACAAATGCTTAAATACTGCTTGCTTTTACATTGGAAGACAAGTCAGAGCTGACCAAACAGTTTACAAATCAAACACAGGTTGGTTTTTCTCCCAACCATTTCCTTGTAATTGTTCATTTTGCTTTCCTATGATTCTGTCTCCACGCTACTTCATGAACTAGGTACAGACCAGAGTGAAGGCACTGACATGGGTTGATGGAGATTATATAGCTTATAAGTACTGCACCAGGCCTGATGGTGATCTGCACCCAGCTTCTAATGTGACAGAATGGGTCAAGCACAAATATGACTTGATGCCACCTTTGTAGTTCCTTGATCCTAGAATTAAGTGGCTTAATCATCGCCAGCACAACTTGCTTTGCTGCTGCCTAGCAGTTTCAAGAGAGCTAGGGGAGCTGAGAATTTTGGCAATGTCTTAATGTCTCTAACTAAATCCCTTATTCTTTAAGAAGGAGACTAGGGAGCTCCTATCTTGACTTTGTAGTACTTCAATCAGGGATTTCCAAACACTGAAAGTATCCCTTAGGAATCAACCAACCTTGGAGACCAGTTAAAGGGACAAATTTAACTAGACCTGTAATTTCTTATTCCTGCACTGAGATAGAAGCAGCAGAGCAGAGCCAAGGATCTGCTTCACCATGATTTGATAAGGTCAACATTTCCTTGTTTGTTAAAGAATCTCTGCACTTATTTTCTGGAGGTAATACTGCAGTAAGTTGGTCTATAAGATTTAAACGAGGCATGGGTTGGAGTTTGCCAAATATATTTTGGAAGCGCACTCTGGGGGTCAGGGAGGGCGTGGAGGAAGAAGCAGAGATACTGCCTTGCAGAGGCTGCCACTAGCAAAAGCTCCGCAGGATCCAGCTGACATACCTACCACCAGACTGAGACTGCCAGACCTGATGTTCAGAAACACGCTCAAACTCACCTAAAGTCGTCAACAGCTGCAGGTGTTCTGAAAAAACTCTGGCTGCACAGAGTAGATGTTTCCTGAAAAACAGCATTGGAAGGAGGAATTCAACTTTTAATTGGGAAATAAATTACAACACAACTATTTCCCCTGAAGTCTGTGGCACAGCATCTTAACAACTTGTGGTCACAGCTCTCAAGGCTTTCCTTTCCTTGGTCAGCTGTCTGTCCACACTATTATTTATTCTGTTTCATTCAGGAAGAGTAAACACAGTCTCGAGATTCTGGAAGAGGAAAATGGTACATAGCATATGCAAACTCTGTGCCTGCATGTGTGTGTGTGTGTGTGCGTGTGTGTAGAACTGTATGGGTAGAGGACTGAGAATCTTTCTTCCTCTTTTATACATTAGTTGAAGTTAACTGATTTATTGACATTCACACAGAGCAGGGCATAAACACACTGGTCTGGCATTCAGAAAACTTGGGTTTAACTAAATGTTTACCACCACTGAAATATAGAGAAACCAGAGCCTGACAACCAACCACATCACTTGTGCAGGAGATCTGACAGCAAACAGCAAGTCTGTGATAAGTCTGGCAAAGCTCATTAGAAGTTAGTTAGCAGACAACTCTGCAGTAGAAAGATTCCTTTTTGTCTTAATCCTGTGACATGCTGTCATTATCGCAGCTCATTAGAAGAAGGCCTGCTACCATCTTTGGCAGCCCTGGTAACTCTATCACAAAAAGGATCAGCCCAAAAGGTTTTCCAGAACTCACTAAATCCACAAGCCCAAAGGGCAGCTTCTGTTACTTACGTAAGGGACGCTCATGAAAAAGCAAAACCAAGACCACTAGCCTGTCAGCTATAAGACAAGGTACATCCTGTATGGTACTTGCAATGTAACAGGTAGATTTGTTTTTTTTATTANCAAAAAGGATCAGCCCAAAAGGTTTTCCAGAACTCACTAAATCCACAAGCCCAAAGGGCAGCTTCTGTTACTTACGTAAGGGACGCTCATGAAAAAGCAAAACCAAGACCACTAGCCTGTCAGCTATAAGACAAGGTACATCCTGTATGGTATTTGCAATGTAACAGGTAGATTTGTTTTTTATTATTATTATTATTGTTGAACAAGATTAATGAGATGGACTTTAGCACATAAAGGGTCAACACTCCCCCAAGGTCTACAAGCTAACTTCAGAAGCAGTATACCAACCCTTACTGCCCTCCAGAGCACGGCCTCCCTGCTAAAGTTTGTCAATAATTAAACAAACTATCTGTGCAGTGGTAACTGGTCCAATATGACCACTTATGTTCTCTCACATACAAACATGCATACCCAAGCAATCAACTGGCAGCAATGTTTAGTTATTATTAATCTGATCAGACTGGAAACAACAATCAAATCCCTCTTACGAGAACGCTGACTTCCATACCATTTCTTAAAGCTGTCTTTATTTTCTGGTTTATTTATCATTACTCTACAAGGTGTTTGTAAAATGATTCATGCACAAAGCAGTTAACAAAATACTCAAGAATAAAAGTTGAAAGCTCCAATTTTTTTTAGAAACTACATCTTGCAAAATCATTTGGAAGCTTTGATAGTTGCCTCATGAATGTTTTTATTCCTTGATAATGCCAGCTTATTATCTAGGCTCCAGAAATATCCAAATACCTCATCCCTATTGTGCTAAGCATTATACAAACACATAACGAATCAACAGCTTTTCTTCTAAGAGCTTATATATGAAATTGCCATCTTTATTGAACATCATGAGAAATTTAAAGAAATATGCCAAAGCTTAATGCTATTTGTAGGTAAAACATTAGGAGGAGCCTAGAATATTTCAGCATTATCACAATCCTGTAGCTTTGAGTGAACAGCAAGAGCAATGTTTAAATCACAGGAAGCACTTTGGCTAGTCATAATGATCCCAGGTACCAAGTACTCTGCACAAAATACTTTGTATCCCAGCAACCCCCAAATTGCCATTAAAATCTTAATCCCACAGCTTTACATATGACATGAAAATTTGACCTTTTATACAAGCGCATACTAATAACACCAGCTGAAGAGTTTGAAAGGTGCCAAAAAACTCAACTCAATTTCTATTCAGAAATGAACACCTTTCATGTTAATAATTAAGGGCATTTTAAAAAACATGCATGTGCACTGTATGGTTGTGAATGACTGTGCACACACGTACACACAAATATTTTTCAGTTCTAGCATTTGTGTGAGCCTTAAACTAGCTCTATCACGTCTTACATAGTAACGATATCTGCAGAGATAAAGGGTGAACTTTTACAAAGAGCAAGCCTTTAATCAGTCTTCTAATCAGAGTCTGAACTAATGAGGAAAGTCTCAATGCAATCGAGATAGCGCTTGCTTAACTGCATCTGACATTTTGGAATAGATTAGGTTCTAATGGTCTACGGCAGAGCTTTCTCCTTAGAAACCTTGGGATGTCATTAATAAATAGTGGCCATCATATAGGGACTCCACACCTCTGTAGTCGAGACAAAACATCTTATAGGAAATCACTGCCTACTGTGTTCTGAACCACATCAGTGAAGCCAGGCGCAACATCCATCAAAGATTAAAAGAGCAGAAAACGAACACTGCTGTGACCAAACACTTGAAATCATGTGCCGACTGCCACAAACAATTAGAATTCAGCAGGGGTATTCTCAAGCATTCACAAATCATGACTGCAGGAGACCTCAGGAAACGGGGCCACGATTAACCCATCCTGCTGTCCCCAGCCATAACAACAGGCTGTTATGGGGAAGAAGCTGCAAGCTTTCTCATCATGAAAAAAAGATTAATTTTCCTAAAATCTTACCTTCTAATCAGGATGTGAAGAATAGTCTGTTATATGTGGAAACTTAAAGTTACAGACAGCAGGAAATCTGAGTTTCTCTGGTTTTTGAGCAAGAAGCGAGATCTGTGTTAGGGTTCTCATTTTGCAGCAAGGGGAACAGCACAAAGGCTGCAGGCTTAGGGTTTCCAAGGAAGGCAGCTGCTCCTGTCCTCCAGTGTTCAGTGACACTCTCAACGCATCTTTGCAGAGCACCGATAGGCTCCATTGGCTAGGATCTGTCTTGTCCTTACGTAGAAAGCAGATCACTACAGTAAGACAGGCTGGACACGACATTTGCTGATTCTGGGTGGGTAAAGAAGAACGGAAAGCCCTTCTGAGCACCAGAACATGTGAAAAATTGTACAAACTGCAGAACAAAATTCCTAGGTTTGAATAATATTTGGCTTACTGAAAAAAAAAAAGGCCAAGCTAACTGGGGTATCACAGCCAGAAACACAAAAAAATTGTGGAAAGGCTCCACTCTTTTACTACTTTTTATTTTAAAAATGCATTGGTTGAACTTAGTCCTATAACCTCAAAACTGCTGCAAGACTCCCTGAGACAGCCTGAGAACTGAAATGGGAACTTCCACACCTGCCATTTTAAAAGGACACAGAATTGGATTTTCACCCAAACGAAAAACCAAAAGGGCTAAAAGGGTTATCTCTGCTGGCTAGCACAGCCCCACTGCCTTGCAAATACTTGCACCAGCTCTTGCCTTTCCCTGGGCACCATGAGCTCTGTTGCCCTCATCCAGCCATCTCTCCCATAGCTTCTTTACAACCTCATTCATGCAGGCCCTCCTGCAACTCCTCAGTAGCTGTAGCCAGCTGTGCAAGACAGGAGCTTGCGGAGGAAGGAGTTTTGATCAGTCTTTGAAAGTTTTATCTTTTTAAATTTAAGTTCAAGCTTCTCAATATTCTCATATACAGGCACATTTGTTGGCAAAGGCCTGACATGCTGCCTGACTCCAGCTTGAGCTGAGAGCACCCAGTACCTTAAAGTCAAGTCTTGCACATTTTCAGAGGGCTCTCGGGGCTGGACAGGCTCAAAAGCAACACACACTTTTGATGTCAGTGCAAGTTTTCTACTGCATGGTATCAACTTGTGGTTTACAATGGCTCTCACTAGTAGAAATGATTGAATGCTGAGGAGAAATATATACAGGGATGTAGGAAAAGAATAATTAAATGCAGTAATTGGCTGTAGTGCAAAGGAAATTGGACAGGCTTCAACATGCCTCCTATACTGTGAAATGCTTGGGCAACTACATGGTGGCCTGTTTTGAGAATTGCCAATAAATACATTCCATGAATCTACACAAACTAGAAGATGACTAACTGGCAGACACAATTATAGTTTTACAGAATTTGCAGTTTATGGAGATTACCATTTAGAGCTGTTACTCCTACAGTTCATTTATTTCTCTTCTAGGAGAGCATTTTATTATCCACTTATATCCTTTCAGTTCTTTACACACCGGCTCACTGGGACCTAGGGAACCCAGATCTTTCCAGCCCATTAAGAGTAATAGGTCTTCCCAGGTTAGTCCTTCATGAGACACAGGAATGACATGAGAGACACTCACCCTAATCGGGGAACAAGTATGACACATTGCAGAGTACTTGAGATAAGGCACCAAGACCTCATTAACTCGTTTTCAGTTCTTACAGTGCACGCTACTGGGACTTGTTCAGATTATTGGCAACATACTGCACAGAGGCAGAGCCTAGACGAACATTCATGCACACATTCCTTCCTAGCTGAGTAGAAGAAAAATAGATTAAACATTCTTCTCAGATAGCAGGATTCACAGGATTTGGAGTCCAAACCAGCTTCCATTCAAATCAGTGAACAGATACCAGCAGACAGGAGTCTAATCAGGCCTCAGATTATTCTTAATATCAATATACAAAGTGGTAATTGAGCCTGGTATGTTAATAAGTTTACTGCATATGATACAGGAATAGGACACAAATTTGAGACCTTCCAATTCATAAGGTCTCATTTCCATGCTCTCCAGACTTACCAAATGAAGACACATCAAGACACAAGAGTTTGTATTCTGAACAAATCTGTGTTCCCCAGATTTAGCATAAAAATCTTGTCTTTTAAAGCTATAGTGGATAGACACAAAGCTTGGGTATATGACCAAGTGATAAACTTCCAGGCTATTTAGATAACAGCATTTTGTTTGGAGACAGCCTCCAATTGGAACCTCCCTTTATATCATCTCCTCCAGTTCAGTGTCTAAACCAATGTTTGTTAAGCTTTTCAACCTGTACACACCCATGTAATTTCAATTCCAATGGCACATATGAGCATGAACAACTCTGCAACAGATACATTTCTGCTATTACTGGGAGTGATCAGAATAGTTTTAACAAAATATTTTGAATGAAAAGAGGTATACTAAAGAAAGAGCTGTATTCAGTATTTTCAGTTTTTCACGTTGTTTAACAAAAACCTGTTTTTCAGTCTGTTGGGATTTTCTCTTTTTCTTCCCTTCATATTTTAAACAAGTGAAAAAAGAAAAAGTGAGAGGGACTACAGTTTATTCCCTTTCAATGTCTGAGGGACTGGAATGAACTGAGCTCTTCAAAGTTCCATTAGTCCCTCAACAATCTGTAAACACATACACTTATTTATACACTGACAACTCATTTTCCTCTCCCACACAATCATTTCTCATCAATTATTGTCAACATGATTAACATTTTCTGTTCTCCTGCCCTAAGCCATATGTCTCTTTACTTGCAATCTATCCGTTCCAGAGTGTATCAGGAAGCCACTACTGCTTCAGGAATATTCCGCAATTTATAGGAAGACACTACAGGACCTGTCTGCTGTTCCTGAAAAATATCACTTTCTGCTTCTACCATCATCTTTCTGCAACGAACTAAGCCAACAAATCCACTTACGTATTGCTAAAAAAAGATAATCTTTAAACAGAAAACATGATCTAAGTCTATATAATCATAAGAGCATCAAGAAAATGAATAGACAGTTTACTTGCCATTTGTTTAAAACATGAAAATGTTGGGGTACATTATACATTATCATTAGGCAGATGGCAGAGGGTTTTTTTTCCACACTNTTATACACTGACAACTCATTTTCCTCTCCCACACAATCATTTCTCATCAATTATTGTCAACATGATTAACATTTTCTGTTCTCCTGCCCTAAGCCATATGTCTCTTTACTTGCAATCTATCCGTTCCAGAGTGTATCAGGAAGCCACTACTGCTTCAGGAATATTCCGCAATTTATAGGAAGACACTACAGGACCTGTCTGCTGTTCCTGAAAAATATCACTTTCTGCTTCTACCATCATCTTTCTGCAACGAACTAAGCCAACAAATCCACTTACGTATTGCTAAAAAAAGATAATCTTTAAACAGAAAACATGATCTAAGTCTATATAATCATAAGAGCATCAAGAAAATGAATAGACAGTTTACTTGCCATTTGTTTAAAACATGAAAATGTTGGGGTACATTATACATTATCATTAGGCAGATGGGAGAGGGGTTTTTTTCCACACTGTGCAGGTTAGCCATGAACTCATTGCCACAAGATATGAATCCTTGAAATGAGCAATAAAAAAAAAACCCTGACAAATCTAGGGAATTAAAAACCCAAACTAATCAAGGACTATTAAACCTACAGACCCACTCAGCTGCTCCTTGCCAAGCACAGGAAGAATATAGTAGGAAAACAGTTAATATGTCTCCCATTCTCTCATTCCCTCCTAAGCATCCATTACTGACCACAGAGAGACAAAATGCTGGGCTGAAGGGACTTCTGCTCTGCCTCAAGCAAGGCTATTCCCATACAAGCAGATACCCCAATCCTAGCTAAGGCTGGGTTTAATTTCTCCTAACAGAGAAGCCGGCCCACAGTAACAGCACAGACCTGCTGAAATTCAGACTGTTTTCCAAGCCAAGGATTTCTTATATGCTGCTGTTGAAGTAATGGAAAGGCCATATAAACTAGAGAGCGTGAGGAAAATTCCTGGTACAATGTGCCTCTCCCTACATCTGCCTCAGGCTTTCGAAACTCATTTCCATAGTAATTTCCTTCTCAACTTGACATTGCTTTGCTCCTAGTTCAATGAATACCTCCCCTGTTCAGTGAAATTCCTGCTAGGATACAGGATGTGAGCGCTTAATACAGTTTGCATTCAAATTACATTTCTATGCCTTCTTCGGGATACATAGTTTTAAATTCCAAAGTACTGGTCAACACCTTAAAGAAAAACAAAATCGCTGAAGCAAAACGCCACTTCCTGGAATACAGCATGAATTCTTAATTAGATTATAACTTAACCTGTGCCCATGCACATTAAAAGAGTAAACAAGGAGCTTTCCATGCACTGCACAAGAATCAAATCTTGATTGCTGTCCTTGAGCACAGACTGCTGAAGCTCAGCCATAGCAACTTCTTCATGAATTCATAAACCAGCATCATTCAGTCGTCACTGGATGCATCAGGATGGATAGAGCTTCTTGTAGCCAAACCCACAATCTACTGTCTTACAAGACAGCATAGCTCTCAGTGTTGGACAGGGATGTAAATCCACATTTCAACCTAAAATAAATTAGACCTGCTCTGATCTCCCACAGATGCTGTACTTCTACTTTGGACCTCACAAAATTCTTTCCTGTAGGACAGAATTCTTTGTTTCTAAAGGAGCCTGAGGACACAGAAAATCTTGCAAAACACTATGGAAGACAAGAAACATCTGGCAGGAGGAGACCCCATGTACCTGTTTGGGCATTAGCGAGAGAATGGAGACCAGAGGCTGCAAAGGACACTACCTGGAGCTAAACTGCCTCCTGTCCAGGAGTCCCACGGGTACTCGAGTACTCGTTGCTCATTGCTCCACTTTGCTGCCTTTCAGCCTGGCCTGCAGCTCTGCGTCCCCTCAGACACCCCCAGGACTGGTACTGAATGGGCACAATGGAGTCTTGTCTTACAGCAAAAATTGTGCCAGCGTATACTCTGGCTTCAGCACAGAATAGTCACACTGGTCAGCATACACTAGAAGGTGTTTAGAGACAAGAAACATCAAAAATCTTAAAAGAAAATAAAATGTTTGAAGCTGTCTGACTGCTGAGATGATGCAGAGAATGTAAGTGAAGTTTCTGATGCTCTTGTCTTAAAGTCTGTTTCTCAAAAATGTAGGATTATTTTGCTAAGTAGTGTTGTGACTCCTGGACTACTCTCTAAGACTTGAATAATACACCTGCTCACAAACAATATACTGAAAACAGTTATAGAAACTTCATAGAAGAAAAATATCTTGCATCACTGTACTCATTCAAGTGCCATCTTTTAGGGGATCTCAATCTATTACATTGAAGGAAATGAAAGTGCTGTCAAGCCCCTCGAGACCAAGCACAATACCTTGGCTAAGTGGTACATAAAGTACAAAGAAAAAGTGTAAAAGAAGTTATCTATTTAAGCACTCTAGCTAGAAAAGAAAAGAATAGAAAAACTTAAAACTTATTCCCTCCCCTCTCTTTCCCGCTCTAGCCAAACAGTCTTACGCCCTTTGTGCCTGCTGTGGTATTCATTTGATTCCTGGAAGAGCTGATTCAGGTCACTACACTGGCAGAAAAACATCCCAGCCAAGAAACAAACGGGAATAGAACTCAGACTCAAAAAAAAAAAATCTTTCTATAAACAATCATTTTGATTGTAAACTGGGTTGTGGACTAAGCACAACTTCTCGAGGGTCTGTTTTCCGCAGAACATTTCAAGTTTGTCAAAAATGAAGACTGTCAAGACAAATGTCAGAAATTCCAAGAAAACATGGAAATTGGCCCCAGAAGGGGGGTTCTGACTGCTCTGACCACTGCTTCTATGAAAGCTTTCCTTCTAGAGCACACAGCTGAAAGGTCTCCAAGCTCGCAATGGCTGCTACGGCAAAGCACAGGCACAGGAAAGAGCAGAGCTATATAGAAAATCCAAGAGACACTGAAACTCTAAACAAACCCACAGAAGGCTTTGTTAAGAACATTGCTATCAACATCTCTCATCTTCTGAGTGAGAAATCTCATTCTACTTTCTATGGAGGCTATTTCCCTGGAAAAAGAAAGCCCTACAATGATAATATGTATATTTTTTCCATGCCGCATAGCAGACATATTTGTTCTGAACATCATAGATTCCTGAAGAACAACAAGGCTTATAAACATGTAGCATACGAGGAAGCATTGATTTGACGGTCGCTGCTGTCACTGCTAGCTGTGACTACAGGGCACAGGGAATCTCTCAAGTATACATGACCTAATGGTTATGGCTGCGTGTGGCCATAGGAAGGAAGCACTGTCGCAATGCAACACATTTAAAAGTGTCATGAGGAAACATTCCTCCACAGGTGCATCTGGAACACAGAGCCTTTTTTCCATGCCAGATTCAGTGGCAGAATGAGTGTCCCAGTTGGAGGCACTAACTTGTTTTTATCTGTCATTCTTCTTTATGCCATCTCCCATTTTTTCATAGCTAAACAAGGATATGTGAAGAGCCAGGATGTTAAAGTAAAAAGACTGACTTAACGAAAATAGCATTTTCCTCCTATCCCATCTGCCAAAGGCTCAGAACAAGATGTGGCAATGGAGGAGCATAGAAAGGTCAGGTTTTTGGCTTTTGCGTATGTTTGGGGTTTTTTCTTATTTGGGTTTTTTTTTAATGCTTCTGTAGTTGGAATAGCTTATAAAATGGTCTCAGGGTCATAACTTAAGCATGACACATAAAATGTGCCAAACTGAGACAAACCAGTGGTTGCTTTGGTCCAGAATCTTGTCTCTGACAGTGGATAGTATTGGACATTTCCCAGGAAAGGGCAAAAATAAACAAATTAAGAAATTACGAGTGCTTAGTTGACTGCCTGTCCTTAAGGAAAAACCCCTTCTTGAAAACCACTAGCTGGAGATTGGTCTCTGAGCTCAGGGTCTCAGAATTACAATATATAACAAATATAAACACTTTTTTTTAATAGAGTTGTAACTCAACAAGTACTTAAAGTACTGAAAATCAGGGGAAAGTAAAAGTGTGTATCACTCCTCCTTTAGAGCTGCAGACAGCAGCAAAATGCTGGAAAGGCTGTGTAGGGGTATTTTTAAGTTCATCCCTGGGGCTGATCTAGGCACCTGGGATAATGACATTTGAAATGCAACAATAGCAAGTGGTGTGACTAGAAATATGCCAAGGAAAAGCACTTAAAGCCCCACCTCGTGCTACAAAGATGAGCAAGGTTGTTCTGTGACATCTTTACAACGCTGGAACTGGGCTATGTGTCTAAGGTTATATTCTTGTTAGAACATGATCAAGGTCCCAGCCATACTGCATATTTTAATCATGCTGTAATTGCACCAGGGGACAACAGTAGGATAACCAGGTCCTAAGATGCAGACGTATTTGAGGTGGAGTCAGAGAGAGCAAGAGAATATCCAGGAGTAGAAAAGACAGCACAGTTGAAGTGCCTTAGGGGAAAAGACTCATGTCTGCCAGAAAGTCAGAATAAAATGGGGCTTGGATAGAAATCTCATGATAGATTCGTCAGTGCAGCAGTTATGATATGTTTACTTGCAGGTATAAACTCATTAAAACTTGTTCTGGTTAAAAATCAACCACATTATATATCTTGCAGTGGAAGCAAAAGAAGTGTGCCCTATAACAAGAACGGAGGACTGGTGAAATTTCTCAGAGTCTTTATCAGAGACTTTTTGACTTTCCTTACTACAGCACTCCTCTGGATAAACCCATGTTTCGACAGCTGGCTATTCTCTTAAAAGCACTGGATCAATGTTTTTATCTTGCCTTTACCCGATAGGCTGTTCCTAGCATACCGTGGTGCCACTCCTCTCCATGAAGCTTTTTCTACAGAAAATAGTGCAGCAGAAGGGAGTCAAATCCAATAACATAGCTGTGCTTGAAAAGCAAAACAGAAAGGAGAAAATAAAAAAAAAAGGATACAGAGATAAGAATTTGTATTATGTGGGCTAACAAGGCACCCCTTTGGAATCAGTGGAAATTCTTCAGATATTGGATCAGGCCAAACGTGCTTACTTTTATGCTGCTGAGGGTTTGACAGGTATCTTTATTCACTGCCATCTCTGTTGCTCAGGTACTTATTCATTAACTGCTGTTTTTTATTTATGTATTTATCTTCACTCTAATAGCCACAGGTTCCATTATTTATCAGGTTGAGATAAAAGTCAGATCTCAGGGTTCAATAAGAATTATAAATAGAGCTAATACATGACCAAACTGCAGCCTTAAGAATTATCTCCAAATTTCTAAATATACAAAACACCAAGCAGGAATGAGTAACAGCACCTGAAGCTTCGTGCAGCTTTTCGTGTAGTACCCATACTATACAGCTACAGAAAGAACTAAATCCAAGGAGTAATGTTGGGGGGTTTTATGCTAAATGTGCAAAGGTGCATATAATGAAATGCAGGGTGACAGAATATATTGGCAGGAACTGAAGCGTAACCATGATCCATAAGCAACGGCTAACTTAAGAAGCCCAAGCTCCTAAGCAAGAGAGCACTCTACTGTGAAGTTTTTTTCTCACATGTAACGTCATTTCTACTCTTTCCCTACAACTCCATTATGGACCACCGACTGAGATTGAATACTGGGCCAAACAGGCCTTTTGGTCAACCTGATAGAGTATTCTTGTGGTGGTAAGCGATATTTATCTGGATTTTAAAAGAATACGAAAAAGCTCTTTGTTCTACTGAACTTTCTTGGAACAAGACTGCAAAGCAAGGAATAAAGATGAGAGATAATCCAGGGCCCTTGACATCTTGGGTTCGTATTTTACAACAAATACCAGAAACACTGAAGTTACCTACAATCTCAGAAGAGTCACTCAGGGTTTACACACTCCCTAAGAAAAATCTGAAATGTAGTGAAACCTCAAAGGAACTCCTGGTCATGCCTTCATTTGTTCAGATGCAGACCCAGCTGAAGACCAGGGCTCAGAAAGGTATTGCTATAGAGAAACTACATGCAAATGATCTTGTAAAGGGATGGCTCCTATCCTGAACTGTATCCAAGCAGAGTCAGCTTTCGCACTCTTAATCTGAAGGCATTTCTGAATAGGTATCTTAAATCGCTCATGTCCAAAGGTGTGTCAAAGCTCCTTCCTCAGCTATCCATGTCAAAGCATGGTAGAGCTTCTCCTCAAATTGGACAAACTTTAAAAAAAATCATATCAGATAAACCACCCCAAATTTCAGACTGCTTAGCCAAAGCTTGTCTGAATGAGCCAGGTCTCTTTGGCAAACAAAAACTGGGCTGGATGTCTTGCAACAACACCCTTTCTTGAAGCAATCAGCCCGTTCCAAAAGTTTTGCCCATTCCTGCACAGCATATGAGGACAGCCATCTTAAAGGAGGTACAAGAAGCATCTGAGAGAATCCGGAAACCAAAAGCAGAGTTATTGAAAATGATGAGCTATCATGCTATATACCAGAATCCCATTGGACCTGTCCCCATGGACAGGAAACAAAAAAACAATTCCTTAAACTGAGGTGCCAGGGGAAAAAGAAAAACACAAGCCAACCCAGCCTGTGGCCAGAGCTGCACCTACTTTGTGTTTGTTGGAGCAGTCTGCAGCCACCTTTATCTTGCATGCTGAGGTGTGGCTCATGTAGCTAGCACGCCCTAACATGCAATGCACATCTAGATTTGAGCGTGTTCTTATCAGATCTTAATGGAGCACTGCTTGCTGGGACCCATAGTTTCTGAAGGTCCTATCTCTTTATAAAAAGACAGAGTGCCACAGGGCACATCACCGAACTCAGCAGATCGCATGTGGCCCTCCCACGGTTAGTTTGCAACATCACACGTTGCCAGAAGATCAGATTTGGTATCTGGGCTGACAACGCAACAAAGACTGAAAATGTTACAGATTTCTCTGCTTAGGCAAAGCAGAGAAAGAAAATACCAGAGATAAGCAGGTCCTCCAGCAGGTACATTGCACACTTGTCCTTTCCCCAGCCCCACCCCTCCCCGCCACGTATTAATAAAACAATAGCCATGTCTTTCATTGCAATTAGTATTGACACAGTACGAAAAAAGAAGGGTGGGGAAATACCTCTGCTCCCTCAAAAAAAACCCCAAGTTGTTAATAGCCATCTGGTCATCTCCTTTCACAACAAAATGGTTTAATATCACCAGTCCAGAACACTGGAGGCCTGTGTCTGCCAGTCCTCTGGGTCGTATCTTTATCTCAACTCCTGCTTCTCCAAGTAAGCAGGCCCATCACTTCAGCTCAACCACCAGCAGTATTAAGTTTGGGGTTTGGGGGGGTTTTGTTATTGTTGGTTGTTGTTGGTATTTATAAAAAAACCCAAATCTCTTCAGAGTTACACTGGATTTCACACTGATAGCATGACAGCTTTTGGGATATATTACTTGAGATGGCATGGGGCTTTTCACTTGTTTTGTGAATAAGAAAATAGAAATACCTAGGGAAAGCTTCCTTTGAAGCTCTTTCTCAGCAATCACTGTTTAATACTTAAATGTTTTTTCCTTTAAAATGCAAAATTTCAAAAATATTCCTCTTGTCACCTCCTTGAAAAGGCAATGACTTTCCCCAGTATACCTGGCATTAATGTGACTCTTGAACCACAGATGTCATACAAAAAAATCCGGAATTTGCAAACTGAAAACAGAGGAAGAGAGTTTTTCCATGTATGTTACAGTCCTACACTTCCCTTTAGTTCAGCTCCCGGCCTCCTTAGTTTCCCCACTCCTTCTCCTGCCTGTGCTTTCACAGTTTTAGAACTAGAACGGACCATTAGTAGCCAGCTGGTCTGCTTGCATCTGCAACATAGGCCATAGTATTTATTTCTTCACTTGTGTTTTTCCTTCTCTGTATCATGACTGTCATTCTCATCTGCCTGTGTGCTCAGGCAGACCTGTCACCCGAGAGGATTAATTTTCATTTGGCTAATGACATCCACTCGCAGAAAAAGTGCATCAGATCACAAAAAAGAAAATTCACAGCTGCTTTCTTAAATATTTTGACATATTACAAGAAAATGACAGCCCAGAAAAATGTGATAAAAATACTGTAGTTTAACACAGGTTATCATAATCATCAGCATACTCAATGAATTTACAGTGTCACTTATGAAATCTAGCAGAAAAACTCATCAAATAAGTGCTCACCACCCCATGATAAGTGAAAAAAATGTCAGACATATCTAGGAACAAAAATTAGAGGCAATATTCTTATTACTTTAGGGCTGGATTCCACATACATACAATTCCTGATCAACTTTATACGAGTTGCATTCGCTTACCAGTATGAAAGAAACTTCAGTCCATTAAGATACCTCTGATTTGAGTGAAATGTCTATTACTACTTAATAATCAATGATAGTTGAGGAAGAAGAGAAAAACCTGTGTGGAGAAGCCCACCACGCAATGAAATAGGAACAGTCACATCTATATCACATAGGCAACATATGCAATTTCCTCCCCAATTTCTAAGACTGTCGTTCAGCCTAGAGAAGTGAAGGCTCCAGTGAGACCTTACAGCAGCCTGCCAGTACCTGATGAGGCATACAAGAGAGCTGTAGAGGGACATGTNGCAACATATGCAATTTCCCCCCCAATTTCTAAGACTGTCGTTCAGCCTAGAGAAGTGAAGGCTCCAGTGAGACCTTACAGCAGCCTGCCAGTACCTGAAGAGGCCTACAAGAGAGCTGTAGAGGGACATGCAGTGATAGGACAAGGGGTAACGGTTTTGAAGTGAAAGAGAGTAGATTTAGATGAGATATTAGGAAGAAATTCTTCACAATGAGGGTGGTGAGACACTGGAACAGGTTGCCCAGAGAAGTTGTGGATGCATGAGGATACACCTGGAGGTGTTCAAGGCCAGGCTGGATGGGGTGTTGAGCACCCTGGTCTAGAGGAAGGTGTCCCTGCCCATGACAGTGGGGTTGGAACTAGGTGATCTTTAAGGTCGCTTCCAACCCAAACTATTCTGTGATTCTAAGATTAGAAATGCTAAAACAAACATTAGCATGTGCTCCTAATTTGACTCCAGTCTGATGGACTATCCTAGTTGGCAATTGGCAGTTCAGCATTGCACGAGGGTGAGGAACTAAGTTGTATTTGTCAGGTTCCCGATATCAACAAAAATTTAAAGATGCCACTCAGAGCTATTGTGCATTTTGACTTTGCCAAGTCCAGTCTCCTCAAAAAACCACAAAAGAACAACAGGAACACAACCATTAGGAAACTATTTTTTCCAATAAACCAGTTAAGGGAATGAGTCACAAAAACACTGACTAGATGTCCATTTCATTTACCTCCCTTAAGCCAGGAGCTCTTTGTTACACATTCAAGCCAGCAACCAGCGGCCACGAGAACTTTTTGGCTCCTTCCCTGCATGATCTCATTTCTGGGCCAGAAGGTACAGCTAAGCAGCACCAGATGGCCATTGGAGGCTATCCAGACATACATCAAGGTAGCTTCACCCGATCCCCAACAGGCAATCAAGAGTTTACTCTGGAGGAGAGCAAGGCAGAAGCAAGAAGGATGAATGCTAGCATGAAGGACCACTCCAAGAAAGGCCAGTCAGCCTACATCAAAGACTGCCTTTGCCTCATGTTAGTCGTACTAACTTAATTTCAGTTGTAAAACTAACAAGTTCCTGGCTATTCACCACTATATCTCATCCCTCAGCAAATGGCACCTGATCGCAAGCACATCAGTTAGTCCAAAATAACTTACCATTGAAATATACCTGAACTGTGCTTTGCATCTACATTTTGAACCATTCAGATGACAGCAAAGTTTGATTACCGTCTGCTGCAGCATTAGCTCACACCAACACTTTAGAAGGCTCAGGACATTAAACACATTTTAAAAATAAGATTTTATGTGTATATATAATTATAATGCTTCCAAATATTTGTGAAACTGTGGCCATTTCTAATGAGATGTGGAAGAAGTTGCACACGCTCTTAATGTTGTACTGTACCAAAAACTTCAGGGGACATTTCAGTAGAGAGAATATGCAAACTGACCAGGAACTCAGCCAGAAGAGCAAGCGCTCTCATTCTCTTTCCTAGTGCTCTGTATGCGCCCTATTGAATGTCACAGCATCCCTCAGCATCACAATTACACACAGTTTATAGTTTTTAGAAAAGATAAATTACAAGCAAAACTGTTTACAGCATTCAAGTTAACTCATTTAAGGCTATCTCACGTGCGTTTGTGCTGCTATGCAGCTATTTATGTGAATGAAATGCACATAGATTTTCTAGGAAAAGGTTTTCAAATTAAGGGAAGAAGCCTATTCATTAATACTTTCTAATTAAAACTTTTTCTATAGCAAATAAGTTGTTTCTGGAAACAAAGCCCTGATTCAGAATGTCCATATAAGAACAGAAAGTCTGGTTGTGCACCTGCAATACTTGTACAAGTATTAAGGTCAGTAAGGCAGAAATTGTTTTCTATAAGCTAGTGATCAACATTAAAAATTCAGTACTCAGCAGTGCACACAGTTACCCAATGGAATATAAGACAGAACAGTTATTTCTAAGAGCAGAGAAAAAACATGGCATCTATTATCATTTCTCAAAAGGATAGTATAAAAATGCCTTTCTACATGCCCCTATAAAGCCGGTAGCAGATCCATTACTTAAATTTTGTAGCAAAATCCCACCATTTGTACTTTTGTTTAACAAACACTAATTGAATTTCCTTTAAGTTACTACAATTGCTCATCTTTTCAGATTGATAATTGTAAAAAAACCCAACATCTGCAAATGTCTGCAAAAATAAAGATTAATTAGATGGCTATGAATAAATATTACCAGGGTAGAGATCACAAGTTACCTTACATATTTAGTAATGTCTAAAGGCTTTCTTTGGATTATTGTTTTTTGGTTTTCCTGTTTAGAAACATACCTATTCTATGCAGCATTTCATTATTTTCCCTGCTATGCCTTTTCTGCTGAAGATGATGAGCTATGTACCCCAAATCACATCCCAGCATTAGGTCTCCTGACACCAGTTGTAAAGAAAGATCCGGCATGCCAGGAGAGCAGGGCCAGTGCTAAAGCTCCCAGCAGCAGTGAAGTCCTTCCAGCAGCATTTCCAAGGCTATCCCTGTAGGGATTGCGCATAGTGCCCTCCTGGAAGAGCAAAAAAGGTAAGTCACTGCTATATGTTTGTTCTATGAAAGGAATCTATAATTACTGCTTTTGTTTAAGCCACGGAGACTAGTGTGATATTTTTAGTAGGAGTTCTGGGAATTTTAGGAACTGCTTTTAATTTTTACTTGTGTGCAGAGAGAAACAGGGATGGAGATTCATTTTTGTAAGTTCGCATGTGCCAGATGCTAATGAAAAAGCAGGAGAATCAAGAGGATTAGAACTCCTTTATATACCCTATATATATGCACCTTTATATATTCCAATAGTCCCATCAGCACAGAAGCAGTAGGACAATCCAGCCACAGGTTTGGTTTTTTACCTCTTTCCATTGCACAAAGCAAGGGTATCCCAGCCCCAGCTGTCAGCTCAGTGCTGGACCCCCTCCCCATGAGAACCCAAACGCACTGCATGTTGCACACAGTGAGCCCATACATGGGCCTATTGCTACAGGCTGTCATGTGCCAGGTAAAATACCTGGCGCTTTTGGTGTGGAAGTAAGAGCATTCCGTGAGAAGCAGGAAGCCTGGAAGCCAGCAGGGCTTTCATCCACATAATGGATGAAAGCAGGGCTGATAAAAGCTGCCATGTTCACTGCAAACCATGTAAAACTCTGGCACAGGATTCGATTGCACATCTAATGCTCAGCATGCGGGCCTTAGCAAATCTTGGCACAAAGGTTAATAACCCACTGAGGAAAAACAACCGAAAAAAAGATCAGTAGTAGAACTAAACTCCATAGATTTTTCATAAGAAAATTATAGGCAGCAAAGCCACCACATTCAGTGCAGCAGGCAGGTGTTTTGTTACATGTCTATAAAATACATGCTCTTGTCAATGGGCAGCTCTGGATTTCAGGCCAAGCTCACCCCTAAAAGCAATCATCAGTCAGTACCCACCCCAGAAGCCGCTCACATACCAGAGAGAGTAAAGAAATACTCCTCCACTCAGGACGTTTAAAGAAGTGGCAGAAGGGCATGGAAAATCCAAATAAAAGAGTCTACATTGTAGACCACTTTTCATTTGTATGTATATTCAGGAGTTGCACTCCTATGCATCATGGATGAAAATATCTTGTACCTGAGATTTGGAACTGAGCACCCAAATTGTGATGCAGAGCTGCATTTTGGTAGTCCTTGCTGAAAAACACCAAAATCCATTGCTAAAGGAAAACAAAGAGTACATTTGAAAACATCTGTCAAAGTGGATTTACTTTTATGCAACAAATCACCCAGCCCTTTCAGTCTCATCATTCTCTGAGTTACCAGATGACAACGTAGACAATTATTTTAAGTGCCTCTAAGAATGTGAGAATCCTCTCTCTAAAAAATGCTTCTGCTTTGATGATACAGATTGCTAACACTGCTTGGTTTTATGTTTTCAATAGTATTATAACAGCACTTGACTAGGCAGCCTCATCATGGCTCCTGATGATGAAGTAATTTGTCTGTCATTATCGGAGTCTGTCCATAATTCAGATGTTCCTGTTCCATTCAGCTTCAATACAGATGAAGGCAAACATTCTGGTTTTACATATGCAGGTCTCAAATTTCTGACAGTCTTGAAAAACTTAAGAACAGTCAACATTTTTCTCACTGAGACAGAATCCTTTCTGCTCATTCAGACACTTCCACCAGCACAGCAAGCTCACTTGCCCTGAACAGCAGGAAAGATCACAGCACAGCCATGGAGGGGTTGGGATATCGTACGCTAATGAGTGTCAGAGCTGCCTTGGAATTTGCCAACTGTAAACCATGTCTTCCTTTCCCTTGCAGAGAGTCTCAAAAAAGGAAGAGGCAGCTGGTTTGTAATCTACTCAGGTATTTCTGCTATGCGCCTCAGCTAGCCGACGCGAATCATCTTCTGACAGACAAGACATGCAATCTCCAAAAAACTGAGTTGCCAGATAGTTTATGGGAAAGGAGTAGGTCCTGTTTCTGGTAAGAGCCACCATATACACAAAACAATGTCCAAGAGTGAAAAATGCAAACAACAACAACAAATAGAACTTGTGTCTCTAACTTTTTTTCTCTAATTTTTCTGCTGTTAGGATTTGATGACATGCAGCACAGCTAGTAACTACTGGTGCAGTAATGCAGTTTGGCTTTGAGAAGCTTTAAGAGGAAGATTACTGCAGAAGCATGTGCCAGATCACCTGATGAAAGCCCACTTTAGCTATGACAGCCATGCCAACTGCAGTCCAGCCTGCACTGACCTACAAGAGTACTGGACGCTCCCTTGGACACAGAGATGGCATGAGCCAGAAATTCCCCAGCCCTTCAATCCTTCCTCAGTCTCTCAATGCCCTTTGCAAAAGCCAGGGCATGTTCAAACTGCTGCTGCACTACAGCTCTCCCCTTGGAAGCTGCAGGCAAGCAGGCAGAGGTGAGGCAGCCCTGCCCTGCAGGATATCAATCAACTCCTAGTCAATCTATCAGACAGCAACAGGGGAAAAAAATGGTAAAAAACATTCTCCCCACTTCTTTCCTTTCCTGATATTTTGCACTGTCCTGTTACTGCACTGACACATTCTCTAAGCTGCCTCTTTTTATTGGTGAAAGAGTTTGCTCTGTATTTTAAAAGCCCAAGCCATGGCAGGTCACGGCAAAGCCAGCTGCCAGCAAAAATTACATTTTCTCTAACTATGCATTTTTCAAACTTGATCTGGTACCTGAACATCAACTGTGACTTTCATTTTTCTTGTATCGCTCACAGTAGCAAAGGTCTCAAAGGTCAGATTATGCCTTCAGTTACACACGTACAGCTCCACAGAGTTCATACTTGCCCCTAAATAATACAGGGAAAAACTCAGTGGGGGTAGGGGAAATGGCATAGTGTAACAAGCTTTTCTTTGTTACTTTCTTGGGCAATGTGCAAAGCCGGCAGTCAGAAAGCCTATTTTAACTAAGTTTCTTAGAAGATCATTTACTAATCTTGCAATGACTCAAGCAAAATTTCACAGGCAGTGATAGTCAATGTTTCCACAACTCACACATGATGTCTGTACATTCTTCTGTGTTTCCTGGGTATACGTGCATGTGAAGAATCAACCTAGCTTAGCTTTTCTTATTCCATACAGAATGGAAACACTTCTGCCCCTGCAGCACCAATCTGAGCTTTCTGCCTCTCAGTCAATCTCACTGTAGAGGCCTGAATCCACAATCAGGGAAGTGGGGTTGAAGTGAATGGATATTGCCTTCCTGGGGGTCTGCTGAAGACAACTTAACCTTCTGCAAACAGGGACATCCTTACAAAGAATCACTTTCCTAGGGCCTCTTCCAGTGGGTTTCAGAAGCAGAGGAGCTGTACATCTCCAGTATTTGATATGGGGGCCTCTACGAGCTACAAACCAGCACCACAGTTAATCACAGGGAACTTTTCTAGATACAATGAAGCATCCTTTAAAGCCTTTAAATTCCTTTGAAGCAAGGAACTTAGAGTAAAAGCAGAGATGCTCTTCTCACCCTAGGCATGAGAAAGCATCTCAGTTCATTTCTGTGGCATAGATGAAGTCAGGCACATGACTGGGAAACATACTGGGAGCCCTGTCCAAAGCTATTAGCATGCAGTCAGCCTTCCTCTAGGCTGCACAGGATGAGAACATATGCTGTAATTGTATTTTTGGGGAAAAGAACTCTGGTTCAGATCAAAATATACACATTTTGTTGTGAAACGTTCCAAGTTAAAACTGTTACAAAAAAAGACTAACCTTTATTAAGGTAGCCTAAAAACAGCAAGAAAAACCCAAGAAACCTCCCAGCAATATTTATTAAGCAGAACATCTGTGAAAAACATTTCTTTTAGGAGGACACTATGTACAGTATCAAACAATTCACTTAAGTGAACAGGGAAAACAACTCCAGCATAGTGTTAAACGTGTCCCCTTCAGTAAGAAACGGCATATGCATGATGCTTTAAAAACACGTGAATGCAAACTNACTATGTACAGTATCAAACAATTCACTTAAGTGAACAGGGAAAACAACTCCAGCATAGTGTTAAACGTGTCCCCTTCAGTAAGAAACGGCATATGCATGATGCTTTAAAAACACGTGAATGCGAACTGCATGAGCTATTTCTTCTAAAAATAAAGCTTCAAGGATAGTTGTTTGCCAAAGCAATACCTCTGCTAACATTTAAACCATTCTGAACCATTATTAAAGCTGAAGATGTCTGACCTTTTTTAAAATGAAGGATGAATGTTATTTTGCAGCCAGCATTAGTGCTGCAGGATGTTGATTGAGACCAGCAGAAAAAGATACAGATCTTTGTGTGATGTCTGCTCACAGAAGTTAAGATTTCCTACAACCACTGAAATATTTTTAAACTATATCAATAAACTATAACACAGTGTACCATATTAAGCTACTAGGATGTAATTCCAAGTAGAAAACCTACTCTGGATGGCAGTGGGAACTGAGTTAGACCCTTGATGCTCTGGAAGGCAAGAATAAAAAGCAAAACATTTTCTCTGATCACTTGTTAAGAGATGTCTTTAATAATTACATTAAACAGCAACTTATGTATTTTCAGGCCTATGTGTACATGAATAGTAACGGTGGCACTAGGTAAAGCATTCTTCCAGGAGAAGAATTATGACAAGAGATAGGAAAGCAATACCAATGGATTTTCTCCAACTCTCCTTTACAAACATCACTGGACTATGTAAACTGAAATTTCTTAAAGGCTTGACTAAATTTGAGGGACTTTTCACAAGAACAGCATGAAGTACACTAATAATAATAAAAAAAAAATCACCCCTTACTCATCAAAATATGTTGGGGATCTACTCCAAAGCATGAACACATTTCAGCTTTGCAAGAAACTTCAAAATTTTTCTCTGTGTTTACTGTCAGAGACAACAGAATCAGTTTTAGATGTTGAAAAAATTACAAGCCACTAAAACCAAGGTTCCACTAATTTCCAGTTGTGAGCATTATTCCTTTAGCTTCCATAACAGCCCAAAAAACCCTCCAGGTATACCAAGCTTTAAGAACCCAGAATTTCAATAAGGAAATAATTTAAATAATTTTGGAATGTTTTTTATTTGCTAACTTATATTTTAAAATGTTTAAATTTACATTTCAGATCTTTCCCCAAAACCACCAGAGGTATATCAATAAAATAACACAGATGAAAATCAGCATTCCCATAGTAATTTAAAATCAAGAACTTTAAGGGGAACGTTTAATGAGGTAAAATGTGATAATATTTAAATAACTGAGTGGAACACTAAGAGTTGTGTATAGCTCACACATTTACTTCTTCATTATGAGGTTTTTCTAGAAAGCAGCCTGTGTTCTAAGAGACAAAATTAATGCTTATCATACTGTTTGTCTCAATTAAACCATATCTTAATACATGGTAACTAATGAAAAATAAGAATGGACAGTCTCCAGTGTGTCTACCCTTGAATTCTACAATCAACAATAATTACATTTTTTCTTTGCACAAATGTTTGTTCTCATGTTCCCAATTTAATGTGCTGTTCAAATTATCTCACTCCTTCAATCCTTTTAAGCACAATTATAAAAACCCCACAAATATTTTCACCAAAAACAGAGAAGTTAAACATTATAAGCTCAGGAACAGCTAAAATACATAAGGCAGCATTTAAATACTTATTTTCTCATCAGGCAATTTATTCTTTAAATCTAACTGATGGTTATTATTTGTGGAGAGGAAGAAAAGGCTGAAAATAGTTTTGCTTCCCGCAGTTATCACTAACTCAACACGCATCTTTCATTACAAGTTACCATAGGCACTGCAACCAAAGGCCATAAAAGAACCTCCAAGTTTCACTTTGAGATTGTTCACCAGAATGTAGATTTCTCTCAACTTAATTCCCAGGGCAAAATCCTGGCCTTAGTGAACATAATGGGAAAACTGCTACTAGCGAAGGAAGGCGAGGAGTTCTCTTGAGTAGCCCATGGGAAACCTTTTGAAGCCAGTTTCCTCTGCACCAGCTCCGCTGAAACACGGTTTTCTTAAGCAACATTTGCCCCAGCCAACACTCACCTTGTGGACTGAAATAGTTTAGCTGTTAAAGCTGTCTCTGATGAGTCAGTCCTCTTAACAATGCATGTGTTCACAATCCATTCACTCATACTCCTTTCACACTACACTAGTGGCCATACTAGTGTCTAGCACCCAACCACCCCAGGATGGCACGGCACACCTCAGTGACACACACCTGTCATTCAGAGTTCTTGCTTCATCTAAACAGATTACCCCTGCAAACAAGTGCCCATTCTTGTGTGGTCTTCTCCTCTTTCACCTGCACTTCAGAGTAGAGTCCAGCTGAAGCAGGTGCTCACTGTCCATATATCATCATCATCATCACTTTCCCCAGTTCCTTGAGATGAGACATTCCTGTCATTTCAGCTTACCTTCCTGTTGTGTTTCTCTGCAGATCTCAGCCACACTGGACCATGGTCGGCTGTTCAGTATTGCATGGAAGGTGGGTCCTCAGTGGGGGGCTTCCATACTCTATTCTACAGCAAGAAGTCACGCAACTCCCACAGGATTCAGACATCTGCAAAAGCAAGAACGTTTCCATTAGTGAAAAGCTCCTTAAAAATGAAAATGCCTTTCCTGCAATGGTCCCAGCATTCCTCAATGTCACATCTTAGAAGTTAAGGAGAATGGGCAGATAGTACTTTCTGCCTTCAGATACTACACCTGCTAACTTTTTAGGATGACACCAATCCCCAAGATAATGATTTCATGCTTGTAATTATGTTCTTATAGTTTAGTAATTTTATAGAAGTGAAGGCAGAAAGGATTTTTATGTCAAACTACATCAAAAACAGTGATGTTGACTATTAACATTCATGTCAATATTTCAACTGAGGAAAAAAATCCTAAGACATTTGTCAAGGAGTAACAGACTAAGCTAGAGTCAGCAGTTTAGAATTACTGGCTTGCAGGTTAGTCACAGTTCCAGCAAAGATTTTCTTTCGAGTTGGGATAAGAAAGCCTTTCCAATTTTATTTACAGTTTTTAAGAATTCAGAAGCAGGCTCTACTGAAGAACAGTGGACCTTTTTTCCCAATCTAGCCAAGAGATTCACAAGGGATTTATGAAGGTTTTTTTAAAAAAAAAAGTAACAGTCATCAGGTCACAGATACTAAGTTGCCCTCTTACTGCAAAAATGTAAGTGCTACTGGTCTACAAGAATATAAAGAATTTCCTTATTGTACCACATATAACGCAAAGTCTTTGTATTTATTGTTATAGGACAATCAGCTACAGGGCCCTCTAGTATTTTAGAGCAAAAGCACATGAAGTTTTTCACAGCCATTCTCTGGAGGGAAATTTCAAGGTGACTAGAACAGTCCTTTATCTGGGTAAAAATATGCTTATAATTAGAACAGACTTCTTGTATGATTATTTTGCATTTTTTATTCATGTTAGCAGATTGCAGAAAAGGTATAGATACTTGAAAAGACACAAAACTATAATTGATGTTATTTTAATTCCGTATTACAAAAAACAACCTACATCATCCTGTTTAGAACTAAAAAGCTACACTGTCTCCTTCTTGAAAGTCTGGGAGGACTTTCATTAGCAGGGGAGCTATTCATTAGTGAGTAAGTAAAACCACACACAAAGTTCACAAGTTATTCCTGGGTTTCACAGCAGCACTTGAAGATTATCACAAAAGATGCAGCAAATGTAGTTCTGCAAGAATTTGAGACGTGAGGAGGTCTCCGATGAAAGGGAGAAGGGCAAGCTCTGGTCTTGGAATTTCACATTACAATCAGCCATCTAGAGTTCTGAGTAATTTCTACAGGAGTTTGTGACTGTGACCGTGCTCTTGGTGCAACTGGTATTTTAACTGTGGAGTCTACCTGTCTAAATACAGCCAAGCAGCCACTAACAGGGGTCAGCTGGAGACAGCTGCTTTCCCTCAGCTGATAACCCAATCTCCCAGTTCAGTCTCCCCACAAAGAAACACAGAAGAAGCATCCTACCTCTCACATTGCCTGCATACACAGGAGAGTGGGGAGCAGACCCTCCACACAGTTCCGATACATGATTTTTATTTCACAAGTGTGAAGTTAGCCAGATCCTGAGCCTACCACCACACAACTGTCTCTGTTGCTGCTTCACTAAAGCAGTCTAAGATCTACATGGACCTATCCTGTCTCTGTGTATTATTTGCATATTAGCAGGTTTGTGTACTTGGGAGCTGGCACTGCTTATGCTGTCTCCTTTCTAGAAGAAAGAAAACACATGAATGTTCTGTTTCTGGGGCTGTCAGTCTAGCGTGCTTGCTTGTTTTGTTTGTGGTTTTGGCTTATTTGTTTTGAGCAATAATGCTATTAAAACTCACTCTATCAGGAAAGACACAGAGAAAGCTATACAGACACTGATCAAGATGCTCCCTTTGTCATTGTAAGAAACTGAATTACATTTTGAAACCAGAGCCAATATTCATAGATATTCACATGAAACCTCTTTGACTGAAGAAATGAGTAACACAGTATAAGCTGTATCTTCTTATAAAATTCAGTATGAAGTAATGCACAAAACATTTACAGGAAAACATAAGCACATATTGCATTAGGTGGGTAGGTAATTAGCAGACCTGGAGAAGGGCTTGTAGGCCCAAAAGCTTATCTCTTTTCCCTCCTCCCAGTTATGTCAGCAAGTCTAATAAGAGAAACTGCTTCTCCCTACAAATTTTCCCTCGCAGAAACTTGGATCTACTTTTTTCTAGAATGCCCTGGTCATTCCCCCCGCATACATCCCTTTGTGGCTTGTACATATAACCAGATTAAGCCCTACCGTGTTACATTGAGGAGAAAATGAAATTTTCAGTGAACTTCCAATAATAGGCAGTCTTGAAGACATGGGATGCAACGACCACTGAGCCTCATCTGAGAAGCATGTTTTTTCTAATAAAACTTGTGGATCAGCATCTAGCCAGATTAAACAGAGGGAGAAATGACAGATACTGGGCAGAGAAACAGAAGTTAAAATAGAGGTTTAAACAGGAATGCTTACACTGGAAGGTGTGCATGACACACCTAACACAAGGCTTAGAAGATGAAAACTAGTCCAATTTGCTGTAGAGGATAAAAAAGGGGACAGAGCATGAATAGTCTCTATTTAGGCCGCTTCCCTTCCTTGCCTTGAGCTTCCTTTACACACTTGCAATTAAAAAAAAAGGCACCTTTTAAAATCAAGCATATGAAACACTTCAGTTTTGCTGCAAACTTCTGATACATCAGCCATTATCACATTAAGCACAGGGCAGAATTCTCAGGCAGTGAGGGGATCTTTTTGCTCTCACTGTTTTGCTGCGTCCTTCCCTTGGGCCTCACTTGGTCTCTCAATTTACTAAATTAAAGGCTATTTAGTAACAGTGGGAAGATTATTCCTATCAGTCACTGTTCAGTCCAGGTCCTCAATAAAGTGTTACTGTCAAGGCTGCAAAACCTGAGCATAAGCTAGGGTATCAGGATCCAGTTACCTCAACACATTTCTTGTATAAAGAGAGGCAAACAAGAAAGTTTCATATCTGACTTGGCAATAAAACACCTCAAACTTGGAAGCAATGCTTGAAAAAGAAAACAGTTTTAAGAGAAGTATCTCATAAAAGTAGTTCTTTCCCTCCCCACATAGTTTCGCACATTTCAGTTGTCATTACTCTGAACTGCAGAACTGTCTAATAAACCAAACGATTGAGTGGCAGCAGAAGGGTGGGGGCTTACTTATTTATGCATTTATTTTTTATTACAGGAAGTTCCTGGAATGCAGGCCAGACAGTAATTTCAATCTAACAAAAAACTGGTGAGTAAATAGCTACAGGAAGATTTTTCAGGATTTATGAAAGCAACTGTCCTCTAGAAGAGTTAGATTATAAGGAAGAGAAGACTACCCCCCAATGCAGCAGCAGGCAAATATGACTGTGGTCACTGTCACTCCAGTCTAATGCATAAGTCTTTGTGATCAAAAAAATCAGTGCCTGTAGTCATAACCACTGCCCTAGACCTGCATACTGCACAAAGTTGTCCATAAAACTACTCATGTGCATAAGTAGTCCCACATGGTTCAGTAGGTCCCATTACGTAAATGTTGGCAGGGGTCTTAGGTCAGGATACTGCATTCCTTAAACCAGACAGATTCCCATTGAAGTGATTAGGAGCGCTTCATTTGCCAAACAGAAAGAATTCCACAGGTATTTGTTTGAAGTGCGATACAAATTTACTTTGGCCACATCTCCACCTTTATTTAATGTTCGCAGGAAAAAAAAGCTGTTTGAGTCCATGAGTATTACTGACCAAAGCAAATTTCAGACTCATATTCACAGGTATTTGAACCAAAAGTTTCTGAACGCAGCCACTACCACACACATTAATTACCTGACCAAATCATAACAAAGGAACAATTCGAATTTGTATCTCACACACACATTTACTGATTCCCAAGCGCATATGGGATTTTTTTTAATTTTTGTACATATGAAGAAATCCTTACCCTTTTGCAACTGAAAGGTGGGCTACAGCAGGGCCAGGTAAATCATTTGGTTTGAGCGGTAAGCAATTGCTGTAACAGTGAAACAGTAAATTAAGCAGACATCTTGCTAAATCAGCAACACAGGATTGAACCCTTAGTGCTATTCACTACAAATGGATGTATTGGATTATGGGTCATTAGTTCAACCACTTTTAACTAGTACAACCAAATAGGAATGTTATTAAACATTTATCTTCAGGGGCAGATTTACTGGAGAAGATAAGAAGACTCTCCTTTAGCACTGCCCATTTCAGCATGCATTCCCGTCATAAGCACCTTTCATTCATAAAAATATCTCAGGAACCCAAAGCATCCTACAGATGTCTGCCTTTACATGCTGGTGGCTGCACCCTGGCACCCTCCAGACGCTGACCAGTTATTTCCAATACACATTATTTGATAAGCTCTTGCTGCCTGCCTGCTGTCCATGCTGTCAAAACAACAGGGGCAAACTCTTTTTGAAAAAATACAAAGCAAAAGCTGAGTTTCCCAATATTGAGTCAGGCCTAAGGACACTGAGGCAACCGAGCTTGCTCCTAAGAGCAGGCCACCCAGCGTTTTTTGAAAACCAGAACAATTATTTAGAAATGTAATTTCTGTCTCCTAAGGGTTTATTTAACTCTTACCCTGGGCCTCCACGTCTGACCCCTGCCTCCTTCCGACCCTCCCACTGGCTAGAGCAGGAAGGCACAAGGCAAAGAAGAGGGCCTGCCTGTGAGAGCCGGGAGTGACTTAGAGAAAACCCAGACAAAGAAATTCTCCCAGATCTTTTGCAGGTCTTAATCGCAGCTCTTGAATGGGCTCCCCAACCAATCTGTAACACAATGGCACCAACAAAAGTGGCAGAAGGAGGATTTCCCTTAACAAGAATGGTTTGTCAGGGCAAGGACAGAGAAAGAACATTGTAAGAGAAACAGGATCAATTTACCACGTTGGCTGTAGAGGGGAATGGATCTTACTAACTGCTGCTGAACTCAGCACTGACTTACTAAGAGAGAGGGTAATTAGATGGGCAAAAGCAGTTTCTCTCCTTTCCCTCCAGAGTCACTTTGGGTTCTCAGAAATTTGTACCCTGGCCCACATGCAGTACAAAAGTAAGGAATTAATCAAGCAGGAGGAGAGCGCAGTTTTCAGCACTCCGGTCTATGTTTCAGCCTCTGGAGACCCTAACATTTGTCACTGCTAGAGTTTACGCTCCTCCATATTTGCGGTTTCCCCACAAGAAATCAGAACTATTTAAATTTTCACTTAAAGGTCAAATTCCAGAAGAAAATAATCACACGAGAAAGGATGGGTTGGGAAGATTTTTGTTGCAGGTTCTGAGCAAGAAGGTTGCAGCCGAAGGCAGAGTGTAGTTAGCTACCTTTGCCTTACCCTTATTCTGATGGTTTCCTCATTGTCTTGAAAGAAGGCTTTCTGCCGATTTTAAAAGCTGTATTAGGCCTTCGAGGTTTGAAGCTATGAATGAAGGAAGCAGCTTAGTATAATATCCTCAAATTCTTTGTGTTATTGATGGTCAAGCACTGGAGAGCTGGCTGATAAATCGAAACTGAGCCTCTTTTAGTTAAGATTAAAACAACAACTCTCATTCTACCATAACAGATACATAAATTACAACATCAATAATTACTGTTGTTACAAAACAATTGTGACAACCAAGGCAAACTGAGCACCCGTGACTACACACCTAGTCTCTAGAGAGCCAAACTTGGTCCTGATTCTATGAAGAAGGCAGAACCAAGAACCTGAAGAAGCCTTGCCTTCCAAGAGCGAGTCTCGCATTTTTTCACATCCCTTTAAATGGGTCAAGGCTCAAGCAAACTAGATTGCTATTTCATTCCAAAAGCATTGGACCTATTTTTAAATAGTCACAGAAATACAGAAACTGCACCTCAGCCAGCCTTGTGATGAGAGGAATAGGTAGCTGAGAAACCAAACTCAGTCCCCCACAATCGACTCTTGAAATTCCCAAAAAGGCAGCATATTTTGCTGCTGAAAAGTACATTTTTATGGAAGGGTGTTGGCTCTTATCAACTGCCATGCCCCTACTAGCTCTTAAAAGTAGAACAAATGTTAGGAAGGGTTTTATGACTGGACAGGGAAAGGCAGGAGATAGACTATTAAAAAAAGGTATGGGAAGGAGTTAGCAGAGAGCCAAAACAATCTTGCAGCTGCATTACATTATCCCAGTGGGAAGTTGCCAGGCTGGCAGCAAAGTTAAGCTCTAAGCTCATGAAAGTCAAGCACTGATACCACCAGCTACAACTTGCATTAAACGAGCTTCCCACACCTCAGTGCCAATCCAGCTCAGTCCTGATCTGCAACAATTTTGCTGTTCCAGCCCTGGGCCTGTTTTACACAAAGGCTGCCAGTCAAGCTGAACAAACTGTACATCCAAACTGTGCAGTGATTTACAATTAAGCTTCTTTCAAACCATCATGATAGCGAGGATTGTTATACGTAAGCAACAGCTAGCGGGACAGGTACTTCTCTGCAATCTGCAAGCTGCTATCCATCCCATCGCTTAGAATCTATAACCCAAACCAGCTCCTATGTTATTCATGCTAATTATTTTATAGTACCACAAATGTACACAGTACTTTTTAAAATACAAAATAGAGACATTATCTTTTCAAGTTGGTAGAGTTTATATTAACCCAAGATAACAAGTTTGGAAAGGGAATTTATAGAAATAACTGTGGTAAGAAAAAACATCTTGGAAAAGTTTCATAAGGTAAAGCAGGATCAAGAAGCAGTACAATGGATAAATATGAAAAGGATAAGCCATGCATAGGGTAAGACATGGCAGAAAGCCTGAAACTTTTTTCGCCTCCTTGTCAGCATGACAGAGGCTTAGCATGCCAGCTGAATGCTTCCTTTCACCTGCAACTGTATCGCCATGGTCACCCACTAAACCTTTCAACACCGTCCAAAACCTACTGCTTCTAGAGACTGCCAGAATTTGTGGAGACCTTCCCTGCTGATGTAAAAGTGGAGCCATAATGCAAGCAGTAGCATGGAACCACAGAAACACAACCAGCCTACTTCTCGTTCTTTACTGTTTCATAGGGATGCAGGCCATGTTGTTGGTTTACAGTTGTACGGCTCCTCCAAGTTACACAAGCTCTCGGGGAGGAACAGATGCCACAATAGTACAGATTTCTGTGCCATTTAATTCAAAGCACTTTATAAACACTAACAAAAACAAACAAACCCTGAACTATAAAAGCAAATTATAAATGGGATCACCTCACTAGTGAAATGCAGCTGCCTCTGCCCTGCAAAATTGTAGCTAATGGCTCACAGTGACATTACACCATCATCCAAAGCCAGGAACAGGACTAGCTATCAAGCCACATTCAGGAGTTAACTTTTAATATTTGCAGTTATGAGAACTATTTCTGAAAATATTTCAAATATTAAATATCATTCTTTGTTGGTCATGGCTCTGAAATTCTTCTGGTCATCTTCACAGAAAACTCTACAGTCTTTGCAGGCAGTTGTCCAGATGAAAGGAGAGCCTCAGAACTTTAGAAATACAGAGACAGTATGTTTGGGTTTTGCGTGTACCATTTATGTGAGTATGTTGTCATATACCTTTATGACAAATTTAACTTGCCAACTCAAGAAAAGGGAAGCTTTCAGTTGTAAAAAGCAAAATGGCAAAACTAACTTGCACACCACAGATGACTGAATTTTTTTGTAATTAGTGGGCTGCATAACACATTTCCAAATAGCAAAGCAACTAGCATAAAACAGCTCACATAACAAAAGAGATTATATTTAAGAAACCAGGCAAATCTTCTGTTCACTGCCCATGTCCTGACCAGACAGTAGTGTTTGCAGCCAGGCAGAAATCAGTTCCTTCACAGAGAGCTGTTCTTTATCAGAATGCTCAGATACAGATGTAGAATGATGATAGACAAAACATATCAAAGTTGGGAAGAGGTAATACCTCAGTACTTCTTTTCCAAACCAAAGTTTTGCTAGCCTGAGGCATGTTAGAAAGGCCAGATTATACGTTACCTTTTGTTTGTTTGTTTAGTATTAACAGTCTACCCTATGCTGAGGAACATAACTAAAGACCTTATGCAAGGGATCTTCTAGTCCGAGGACACACCAAAACTTCTTTAAACAGAAGTCTAATCTCATAGGTCTTATTGCAGAAGCAGTGCTGAGATAACAGTCAGAAATCTTCAAAGACACAGTTTAATACAAATTTAGAAGAATGGGAAAGACGACTAAGTCCTCTTCCTGCACTATGTATCCTCCCATAATCACATAACACTACCATGCAGCTGCGGAGGTGCATCTGACACCAGAACAATAATATTTAGCACTTTCAGAATGCAAAGAGCAACACAAAACCCACTTTATGTAGTCTAAACACACAGTAAATATTCCTATGGGGAAACAAAGTCCAAAGAAATGAATACACCTTCTAAATTCCTTACATTGTCCCACAGGCCCCAGTTTAGTGCTGTTCTTGTTGTTTCTGATCTTTGAACAGTCTAGCAAATAGGCTAGAGTTAACACATTAGTGTTGGTTTGTGAGTTAATCAGTTCTTTGGTTATAGTTTCAGTCTCCAAACTCAAGTAGGTATTGCATCACACTGCCTTATATTAAATATTTTCTCCAGAGCTCTTTAAAGTATAAAACTAGGGCTTCATTTTTATTAGATTATTCCAGAGCAGAGTTCCACAGGAGTGGATCCATTTTGTAAATATAAAAGACATGAAGTCCCATACATGGCACTGTAGTTTTCTGTAAAATGTTTAATCTACTGCCCTCGAAGGGGCAAATGCATTTCTTTATTAAAATGTACTAACAATGGTGCTCCGAATTACACCTTCCTGACTTGATCAGTTACGGCTCCATCCCCTTTTCCAAGAGAAAATCCCCACAAGGATGCATAATAACATAGGCAAGTGATTTAAATAATGTTCTTAAGAACTGCTAGGGAACATTTATTTGCAGACAAAGAAGGTTCCCAGTTGTTTCGCTTATATCTTCATCTTTTCCCGAACAACTTTAACATTCACAACAGATACTAGTCTCTTCTCTTTTGCTAGGTTCCATACGGATGCACAGATTCCTTCTCAGAAGTATCGAGCCACAGTACAGTAGTGCTGAGGGGAAAATATGTTGGAAGAATGCCATCTGTATTTGCAGCGCTCTATAAACGAAGATATCACCAATCTGATACTGTAGGTCAACTCTTCCTTTCATTAGTGTTCACTTTTTGGCAACTGAAATCACGAGGCAAGAAGTCAATAGATATTTAAGCTATTTAAACAGCACCAAGGATAAAGGTCATGCTGCTAATGTGATTTATCTTCACAGGAACCCACCCAAATCTTGGAAACCACTGCCTTGGAGACAGGAGATTCTGGGGGTTGTATAGATAAGAGGCTGGTATATTCAAACTAGAGATAGGTTTTTCCAAAGTGTATTTAAATAGTTTGGAGCAAGGTCTTAGGTTAAAAAAAACAAACCACCCCCTCCCCCTAAAACCAAACAAACCCAAACACCAAAAAACCAAACCCCAGCAGTGTTATATACTCAGGAAAATGCCCATGAAGTTGCAGAGAGTTGCTCTCTCCTGTGCTGAGAGGCTGGAGTTTTCCCAAGCCTGTCACAGTAAAGGAAATCAGCAGTCAGGTCTTCGAGTCACTGCTGCCTCATGCCCCAGCAATGTTTTCAGTCATGCTCCTCGCTTACTTCTAAGGTAAAAACAATTCTTCTATGCCCTGGTAGTTTGTCCCTGGCTTACCCCTTTGCAGACCTCAAGTGCAGTTCAGTGGACCAGGCTAAACAGCTGACCATGCCAAAACAGGTATCCCACACTGCCATGTTCTCCCAACATACCACACACTGCCTCTGCT
Source organism: Steatornis caripensis (assembly GCA_013398225.1). Taxonomy (NCBI): domain Eukaryota; kingdom Metazoa; phylum Chordata; class Aves; order Caprimulgiformes; family Steatornithidae; genus Steatornis; species Steatornis caripensis. Next base: position 19,889 of record VZSC01000982.1, on the reverse strand, counting down.
TCCCTTATGCCACACCTGGCATTTGCCTAACTTTTCCATGAGTCCATCAGCTTGCTCACCCAGCTGCAAACTAGCCCAGGAAAAAGAAAAATAATTTAAAAAATTACCTTCTGACAAAGTAGCAAACTGGATCACTTATTGAAAGGTCAGTAACTGATGTCAGTGAGAAAAAGGAGAAAGGAAAGCCTGTGGCTCCCCATGAACATCTCAAAAAACAAGTTCCTAAAGAGGTAGCAGAAATAGGCAACTTCAACACCACCACTGCACAGCCAGATGCAAACATGTCAGCAAATAACTTGGCAAATAATAAAAAAAATACTGAAATCAGACAAACCTAGAGAGGAAGGCCGGTATCTCCCTGACTTTCTGTGCACATTTACTACACACATGTGAAAAATAACTGTTGACATGACTTTAAAAAGTTTTGATCAGTCCTGTGAATACTGCTACAAAAAGTCTCATTTTTGTCTTAAATTTACTCTGTGAAACAGAACTCCAGCTTGTGTAACAGACAGCAACAGCACAATTTAAAAATTCCACCTGAGGCCAGCTCTGTTCAGCAAGCAGAGAGAGGAAGAGCGCTAATTAAAACCATGTTCTCTAAAATCAGAAGTGGTTAGCTGCGCATACCAGATAGAACATAGTATCTGTCACAGGCGACTGACCTCAAAACAGAGGAGGGAGCAGGGGAGGTGAATGTAGTTACAGCAAAACACACAGTCTGAAGGAAAAAGTGATTTAAGGGCTACTAGAATCACTGGTATTTGTGCTGGGGTGAAAAGAACAGGAGACATGGAGCTAAAAGTAGATACTAACGGCATGTTCATGCAATCCTGGCATAGATAAATCTGATTATATAATTGGGAGTTTTGCCGATTTTCTTTGAGATCAGTGTCTCAGTAATTTATTAAGTTCTCTTAACCAGTCAGTCCAGATAGGAAGGATTTCAGATTAATTAACTACAGGCTTAAACCTGCAAAGGGGCATTTTGCACCTCAGAGACCACCTCACACCTTGCAGGAGGGAACTGGAGGTACCTTTTGAGAACACAGGGACCATCACTGTACAATTTTGAAGTTTTCCCCACATTGACAAAATCTCTGCAGACTGCAGCAACTATCATTTTTGCTTCTATGGCAGTCAGAAAGCTCTCACATCATTAACATGGGAATATCAGTATTGCTATTACTCCCAGACATTTCTTTCTTCACTTTCCAATGTTTTCTCTGTGCTATCTGTCATTACCTTGTTTTCTCATTTTCCTTTTCATTAAAGATTATTATTCAAGGGAGGAAATGTAGCACAGTCTGAGAATTCATTCAGCATGAATGGAGAGAGACATATGGTCTAATGACTTAAGCGGAGGAGCAGGAGCCAGGCTGCTTGTAAGACCTAGCCTGACAGTCTCTCTCTCTGTCTTTGCGCAAGTCATTTAAGGTCAAACACTTTTCCCTTCCCAAAGCCAAAAGTTCAGTACGGGGTCAATTCCTTTGGACAGAAGGAAGTGTTACCCCACTAACACTGATGCTCCAACTTGTATCGTAGCTACACTGAAGGGCAGACACTTCCTTTAGGCTTATTCTCACCACAATTACAACACAGGAGATCATGAGCTCCAATATTTCATGATCACGTCAATGCATAGCATGGCTTTACAAACACCACAGGCAGGGACAAGCTGTGTACACTACATCAGCTGGTCAAGGCAAAATTTGGCTTGGATGAGGGCCTTCTCCCAGCACGACTGAAATAGAGAACATGTTTTTTTCTGATCTGCTCTAGCTGCAAACTTGTGCATTTGCAAAAATCACACAAACCAGTACCCAGCAATAACTAGTGTTGACTGGTTCACCACAGTCATCCCATGAAGACAACTCACTGTGGTTGATATCCAGTCACATTTCATCTCCTTCAGTCTCACAGCATTGGGATCAAGAAAGAATTCCCACAGAACGAGCTCTGCCGCGGACAGTGTGTGTGCATTCCAGGTGCAGTCCCCCATGAGCATCCCAGCCTTCCCATCAGGTTGCTAAATCTTCTCTGCACACACATATGACAGACAGTAATGTTTCTTTCAGCCTGCATTAGTTCTCCAACTGGATAGAATAATTCTCACTTGCTTCACAGTAGAGTTGGGAAAAACACAATAATTCACTTCAGCATTAATGTGTTGTGTTTCTTTTTACCACACAGAAGAGCAGAACCAGACAAAGTAGATCCTTCTCAGGAAACGAGCTAGTTAAGTTATGTGAAATTTAGTCTAATTTTCGTGGCACCACTTGTTGGGTGGGTGTGGACCTATAGTTGTTTTCTCCTTATTTTTCCTCTAGGAAACTGGAGCACAGTTGCTGAAGTCAGAGCCACAAAGTCAGGATTGTCTCTCTGGAAGCTTCAGATTAATGCAGCCTAAACAGACTAAGTCGGACTTTGGTTCTCTGCTGCATTCCTATGACATATCATGGATACCCGTAGCAGAACAGCAAGGTAACATCAATTCTGTGAAAGGTGCAAGATTCACAGTAAGTTCCTATCATTTATATGCAAGCTGGTACACTTTCAGAGCGGTAAGAGTGAAGGAATTTTCTTAGTAAGGTGAATAGATCACTACGGATTAGACTGAATTAGCAAGATTTTTGTTCCCTGTTCTCTTTTTTTCCCCCCAAACAGATGTTAGCTGGAGAGTCATTGCTGTACTTTTCTTTCCAGATTAAGAGAAAAACCAAACAACTCATCTTTCAAAGCTTCCCCAACAATCAGGTTTCTTCGTCCAAATTTTCATGACAAGAATTCTGAGCAAACTGAGGGTTGTCCAGCTATGTTACACCTTCAGTTCACAGTTTCAAAACATGGCAAACAGCAGCACTGCCACAAGAAACTCAAACAAACCCAGAGAGCAATACCTGCATGCCCTCCCTCCCTTATTCCTTCTCCATGTTCTCACTCTGATGCTACATCACCTCTTCCATATATGCCAGCAAAAGCATTTGTTTGAATGGATTTGATCTTAAAACTAACCAAGTAAAAAAAGGGAAGGATAGTAAACTCAATCCAATTCACTAAAAAGCCATACAAACGTTTTGGCCAAGCTCAAGTACATAGTGCCAGCTGTAAAATATTAATGAAAATAACTCTCAAAACAGTGTTATACTTGAAATTCCCTCATCTGAATGCCTACATACCCAAAGCTGTATTGAGAACCGAAATATAGGGACTTTTGAAAACATACTATTTTCCTACCTCCTAAAAAAGTAAGCAGAATCATACTTGTCATCTTTGTGGACCAAGGCAGAAACCTACTAAACATCAACCTTTGCACTAGTTGAGAGGAGGAAGTTTGGGTACAAGTTTAGAGGGCATTGGTTATTTGGCATTCACTCACCACACAGGCATTAGGCAGAATGTGATTTACTTTACTTTCAAAGCTGAATGAACTGCCACAGAGAAAGGCACCATTACTGTGTGCTAAAAATATCCAAATGCAGGGGGAGCACAGAGGAGTCGGTGCACTCTAAATTCATATTCCAACATATTGCACACTAACTTTCCTGTACAGACAAGCCCTTAGACTAATAGGCACCTGGGAGTCTTCAAGTCTGAGTGCCCAATAAATAAAAAGGCTATTTTTTTTTATTGGTGCTCTGGAACCAAGCTCTGATGTCCCTACTCAGACAATGCTTCCATTGAAATAAAGTCTTGGTCTATTATTAAATACAATTTTTTTTTTACAGTTGCAAGCTTTCCAGGTTAGAGAATACGGATTTCGTATCAAGCCAAATCACTAATCTCAGTCCAAAGGGGATTTTGCAGACATTTATTTTGATTTTATATGCGTACCTAGATACTACTTGATTCAACAGACTTGCACTGATGCCTAGTGAAGTAACTCCCCTCGTGTCTACCAATTCCCAACTCAGATAAACTCAAAACAAAAATCAAAATTCAAATTTAATCTGATTTTAAAAACTGTTCCAGATTTGTGTTTGAAGGCTCCACTGCACTGAATTCGTATAGCTCTGATCCTCAAGTTATTTTGAGCTGCTCCCCCCAACCACCACAGCCATCTCCCACACAGGCAGACGAGGCTTTAGTAGAGCCCACCAAACTCAGTGAAACACCACTAGACATGAAGTTAACTCACTGCCAAGAGTTCACAACCCAATTTATCAATTCCCTAATCACACTGAGCAGTCCTGTTTCAGGTAACCTGGCTACTCATAGCCAAGAACTACTAGGAATTATTTGCAATTCTGTGGAGCTGCAAGGAAGTGACTACAGAGGTAAGCCTTAGGCTAACAAAGCAGACCTGATCAGCATTTGCTTGTTAGCTCTATCTGCGAGAGGCTGCTCAGATTCTGACACAAGGACCCATTTCCCTCCTTGAGGTACCCAGCCATGGAAGGAAACAATTGCTTACATCCATGCTATTTTAGCTTCCTTCCTGCTACACTCTGCTTGTTTAGAATGGTGGGTCAACAACAAACGTTTCCCTTCTAGGCAGTACACTTGCTTATAGTGGTGTTCACGGAAAGTTTGACAGCTTTATCTCCTTTCTCAGCTACTTACAGCTGTGACTCCATTACTTTGAAGTCAACTTGGATTTGGTTGGAATGAAGTGCAGACATCAGTGACTCAGGCTTAGTGTGTCACCTGCATTTGTTATCATGTAGTAGACAATTTAATCAACTATACTTTTTTGTCTAGGCACAAGAACAAGACAAAAACGCTGATCAGCATTTCACAGGGTTGTTTCTTCACTGCTAGCAGGCCATTTAACATCTGATAGACCATACAAAAAGGTCTTCCCAGGGGCTTAGAGTGTTCGGGTTGTTCTTTTTACAGTGCAGAAGGTCATTAATGAGCAAGCCAAAGCAGCACGGAAAGCAGCTAGACAAGTCTTGTTGAGTTAATAAGAAACTGTCATTCTGCTTCAGTACTTTCTCATTAAGCCTAGCAATGTTCACGTCTAAGGAGACTGATGGTACAAATCTATTTTAATGCTCAATTTAGTTCCCCAAGACTTGAGTCAGAGCAAGTTTACCCCCCCTTTTTTTGTTTCCATGACTTTTTCAGTTCAGCAATCTCTGAGGAAAAACACTACATTTTTTATGGATGCAGCTCAAAAGCTGAAATTCAGATTTATTTTTTTTTAGAAGAGAGCTAGATGCACCTTGACATTTCTGAACAGAAGACCAGTCATCCCAAATCAAATTTTGTCCTCCCGCTCTTATAAAACAGTCTATAAAGCTAGTCACCACATTGTCATACACTTTGCATGTTTTCCTGGACTTACAACAACTTTGTTGTTGCGTTTAATTGTCACATAGAAATTAATTCCCCATTGCTTAAGTAGAAGCAATACACAGACACCACCTTTGAGTCTTAAGTATCAAGGGTCTGTCATGCAACATTAGCAATGAATCCAGATAGCCAGTTCTTGCTAAGAACTACATTACAAGAAAAGCTTTATTAACTCTACCTACTCTCCTATGCCCCACAATTTTGATGCTTCTGGCTAGAATCTTATCCAAGTTCTCTTGCCTTTGCTCTTGTCAGGTATCCTTCCACAGAGGATCAGTTACTTGTTTTTCAGAGCTTTTGTTGCCAGATCCAAGCACTTTCTCTTAAGCAGCTTTTACTGCTGTGGTTACTATTCCAACCAGCTGACTTAGTAGAAGCTTGGCATCACTCAGATCACAAGGAAATGCAGCTCAGATGCTTAAACTTATGCAACGGAGACCATAATGTACACTGAGGTTCCCATCAGCCTTGTCACACAATTCATTTAAGTGAAGATACGGGGTAAAACATAACATCCTTGCCGGCCAGTTGCTGATGCTTGGTCGCTGCAGGGTCAGCGTCTACGTACCATCACCCCCAATTGTGCACAGAAAGCCACACTGGCGCTGACATCTGGTGAACCGTTTGGTAACGTAGACCTAGCTTCAAGCATATGGAAGTCCAAGAGAACAGGGAATGAACAGATTAGAGTGAAGTTCAACAATAGAGATTGATGGAAAAAAGCCACATGTTCCCTTTTGTACTTTACACGTACAAAACCTTCATGTGTGTATCAGGCTAGAACTGCTAACACTGAGCGATACCAGTTCTCTCCTGCTGTTTTTAACACTAAAGAAAACAGTGCAGTGCATTAGTGAGGAAGTTTCATTCTCTTATCTGTTATTCTCCAGCATTTGTTAGCTAAACCTCTTAACTCTCCCGGCTACCCATTGCTCACACCAGGGAAGTTCCTAAAGCACACCTTTTCACACAGCATGCGTTTCATCTCATAGTTGATTTCTCTTTTCTGAACTCCACACATACAGAATTTCTTGTTAGTAAGCCCATAACAACGATACATCCCAGCTCTGAAAACTCCCTCTAGAGCTGTTTCCACAGAACTCATTTTTATGTTAGTTTCTTTTCCTTTTCTTCTCCTTACAACAACCTTCCAAAAAGTCCCTAGATCTTTCAAGGCAAAGTACTACTTCCTACAGCGCAGATACTGTGGTAAGGAGCTGAAGTTGCTGAAGGTTTGAAATCTCAAATCACTAAGGTCATGCAAAGGTGAAAATCATTTAAAGGACTGAAAAAGAGGTGAGAAAGATAAGATGCATCCCAACATAACCAAAAATATTGCAGGATTCCAGTAATGTAAATAAACAGTTTTCATTATAGGCTATGCTGGTTTTGTGGCATGCTTCAGAAACCCACTGATCAGAGATAACTTGAGAGAAGTCTCCCGTTATTGTAACTCCATGAATGCTTCCCACTATCATTCACTGTTGCAGAAACAGTGCAAGACAACTGCAGTATTTTTACCTCCCAGCTATGCTTTTTCCAGCTGAGCATTGGTAACTTTCTTAGTATTAGCACTCTTAACATTAGTGCAGGTGCCAGGGAGGAGAAAAAGAAAGACTTTAGTTAAACCTATAGCATATAATCCCCACTATCTTAAAGCAAATTTAGGGCTGGTGGTGGAATCACGTGCAGCAGTATCACAATCTATTCTGCACCATGTGAAGACACAGTGGACAACAGCATGAGATCACAGACGCAGCAGCATGGGCTGTTGGAACTGACAGTACGTACTAGTAAGTGATTGCTTTATGGTAAAACCCCCAGCCTTTTTAAAACTGCATTTTTCTGGTGAGGGAGAAGGGGGCAGCAAGGCAGCAGAAATAACATAGCCACTAAGACCAGTAAGAGCTGAACATCCAGAGCAGAAAGCACACATGCTTTGATTGTGTTTCTGACTCTTTCTGCAACTGGTCAGCTCTATGACATCAAGTCATTTAAACTTACTACAATATGAAATAATAAGAAATAAGCCTGCAAAAAATAGCAGTGAGAATTCAAGCAAGGCTTAAGAGCTTCTGAAGGATCAAACAAATGAAAAGAGAATATAGTCTCAGGAAATTTCCTTTTTCACGTTGTGGTTGTCATTGCAAAAAAGATTAATATTTAAAGACTTCTGTCCATTTTGATACTTTTATTACATAGCCTGCATCACATAGGTTTGGCTTTTCTTAGCCTACTGCTGATTCTGGATACCTGAAGTAGATCTCCTGAAATCAGTATTTTCCATTTAAAGAAGGAACTCTCTTTGGCAAAAGGTTGTTTCCTTGCTTTTCCACCTGCACTTCACAACTTTCAGTGACAATTGCAAGATATGTCAGCAAAACTAGTTTTCATGCTGCTGTAACTGCTTCCTTCTTGCTGTCTCATCAGGGCTAGCCTTAGGTTGTACAGGGCTCTACATGCCAGTATCACATACAAGCTGGTATCTGACTCCTTCCTCAATTATGATTAAGTCAATATAATCAGCCAGCATGGGGGAACTATGCAGGCGTTGCCTCCTTTCTGGAGACAGAAAGATACTGGAGTTTTTCTCCCCCAGGCAAGAAATGAGAAGTGTGAGATGTGATTTGTGATGAAATTCAGAACCACGCAAAACTTGCCTGGTTTCAGATTTCATTACCCCCACACTAGAAAGGTTTGGCAGGGTAAAAGATTCTCCGCCAATTAAGGTCACATAACATCAAGAATTCAGGAAGTTTCCAGCACGCAGCAAGGTGAGAATTTGCAGCTTCAGTCAAGGCTTCTGTTGTGATTTGTTCAAGCTCTCAAATCCTACAGGGTTTTGCTCATAGGCCAAGAAGCTGCCAAGCAACTACACATGCCCCAACAGAAGTAAATAGACCCAATTTCAGCTTTGCAAATTGTCACAGGTAACAGAACAGCTCGGAATGCTGTGCTCCTTCTTGGGCCTGCAGTATCAGCCTTACAGCCAAAATAAGACTGGTGCACACTCTCAGAAGGAAGCTCAGAACAGGATGATAGCAACTCCCCCACAATAAGGACACACCATTTTCAACAGTGCTGACAACGTTCTAAGTCTCAACAGCAACTGACAACTTCAGTAAGAACGCTTCATACTGTTACATCAAATTTGATCGCCACCACATCTGACACAAGTTCGGAGACTCATAAGTACTCATTCCAACTCACTTAGGTTTTAACTCACATCTCCCTCAACCGTTTCCTGACCAACATCCCTAGGCACATGAGATCGCTCCCACTCCATAAGCTCTTTTGAGACAAGCTCTACACATACCCTAAGTAAGTGATTAAAGGCTACACACTGCAGGAAGCATAAAAAAGCAGAAGCATGGATTTAAGCCTTTAACTGTTAGGCGATCCTTGTGCAACTTTGTCTAGATATTTGGGG
>VZSC01000982.1:0-11018 GCA_013398225.1 Steatornis caripensis | reverse complement strand
CTTTGTCTAGATATTTGGGGGGGGGGGGAGGGGGCAAGCTTTAGGAGGGAAAGATCCTTCTCTACAAACATTCTTTTATCTGCTTAGAAATTTATGTGAGATTTTACGGTAACACACTTCAGTGTTGTGCCCTGACAGCAAATGATACCATCTTTAACGGCTTTTCAGACGTCCCTGAAACAATGGCGCTCTCTGCTGGTGCCTTAACACCCTATACCACAGGCCGGCTCTGCAGAGAAAAGCACTGAATACCCACAGTAGAATGGCTTGCTTTTAAGGGAAAATTCTGCTCCTTCCTCTCCAGGCCTGAGGTTCATGCTTTTAGTAGGTGTTTCCCAAGTACTGTCCTTCAATATACATTAGAAAGAATCTTCTACTGCTAAAGACTTGCTTACTTCTACAGTTTAACCCCTTGCACTTTCAGTTGATGCTAACAAGAAAACAGTCTCCTGGGTCTTTGTCAGGAAGAGAGAGACCACTGTTCACAGATCCCCTTGCCTTTATTATTAATTTACCCAACCGTTGAGGTCTGATAATTGACAGCACCACAGCACTGATCTAGCAGCTTCAGTCTGACTCACAGGTCACTTGCAAACTTAATTTAAAAAACAAACGCTTTACTACTGATGCCTGATACAAGGTTTCAAGAGACCTTTCACCCACCTTATAATTGGAAGGCTCAATACTGGTTCAAAGATCTGGAAGTACATCTGAACCTCAAATCTTCAATTCTAAAATACTACACCTAAAAGCACACAAAAAGGGGGGAACTCCACCCCCCCTCCAGCAGTACTATTGTCACTTTTGTCTCTAGAAAGTCTTTAGCCTTAAACCTTAGAGTTACTTTGGTTTTTTTCACTTTGTTCCTCAATTCCCAACTAATTTGAGCATGTAACCACTAGTTCTTACTTAAGCCTCAAGGCTTACTAAATCATTCTTTTTACCACCCTATAAATTAAGAACACATTTGATAGGACTATCAGAAATCTGTAACTCAAGCCAGAAGAGACTGTAACACGAAATTCCAAATTTCTCTTGAGGTGACAGAATTAAACATAATCACTTTTTTCCCCACAATGTCAAATTTAGAACTAAAGCTATTCTCTTATCCTATGGTTTGGCTACTTATTTACTGAGATCAATGGCACTGAATCACAGATGCAGCAGAGATGTTCAGAGAGGAAAACTACTCTGCACAAATCTGAGCATGGCCTAACCTGACCAAGAGTTGATCTTCACTTTTACAAATCCAGAGAAGCAAATGGACGGGAAACCTGAAAGCAGTATTACACAAATGGAAACCTGCTTTGACCATGCAGTAAACTTCAGTAGAGACACACAAGTTTACATAGAAACAGCAGGGTTTTAAATTTTAAATTTTATTTCTGAAAACAAGAATCAGACTAAGTTTCCACTTCCTTTGTTTCTATTTTAGACAGGCATCTTAATTGCATTATTGTCTATCACATTGTCTAACACAGCGGAATTTCTCAGCAATCCTACCCCAACAACAGATGACTCTAAGGTCCATATTCATAGGGATAAAGGACAGTCATTGCCTCCTATTTACACAGCCAGAGACAGATCCACTGTCAGAGTCCTCAGATCAAAATGTTTGACTGTTACAGCATGTAAGTGCTCTTAGGTGCTTTGATGAGACCTCTTAAAACTAGGACTGAGAAAAAAAAAAAGGCTCAGGTGTAAATCAATTCATTCAAGTTACACACATAACCATACACTCTAGTCTAGACAGACTCTAGAGGAAAACTAACAGGTTATACAGAAAACGTATACCAGAAACAAGCTGCGTGGTGACACTGCAGAACACTTAATCAGAGTTAAGTTCCACAGGCTTTGTGCTATTTGGATGATACGAAACAATTATAAATTAGTCTGTTAAGCCAGGTTTATGACTCCTCTACATAGTGACGTGATGCTAACTACCAGGGACTCTGGAAACACACAGAGAAGATACACGCTTGGCACAGTTTCTTCTCTACAACTCCATATAGGCCAGGACAAGTCTCTTAGCATTTATTTACAGCAGGTGTCCAAGGAGAGGATCTTCAGTGGAATTTATAGCAAATGACCTCAAAGCAGAACCACTTTTTAAACCAAAATGAAAATAAAACTTAAACATCCAACTAGGATTAAGACCTTTTTTGCCTTTTCTCTCCCCCAGTAAGTAAAATAAGATGTAAAATACAGTAAAATACAGAACTTAAGCTGAATGTAATACGTTCCATGTTCAGAATGAACATTCATATTTTTTTAAACTACTCTGACATTCTGGCAAGAAAAGCAATGCACCATGATAGTGCTAACTCTTTTATACAAAATCCGTACATTCAGGTTGCACTTTTCAGAATCAACTGACTGCTCTAGACCCATTTACCGTAAGACAAGAAGCAAAAATAAAGCTATCATTTTTCTTTTAATCACGCTATTGATTTACAAATGCATCTCTTAAACCCATATTCAGGAAATACAGTCCAAATGGGACTTCACAGAACATTCATACAGAACTTACCAAAATGTGAAATGTCATTATTTGTAGCTTGATCTTCAGAGAAACGGAGCACTTCCTGATGCTGCTGAAGTCACTAAAGTCACTAAAATACTTCGAGATCTTTGGATGATAAGTCTTACAGAAAGGAAGCTAATTATTAAAATATTCACCATTATTAAATATGCAAGGCACCTGCAAATGAGTGTTTGAATCTTCATTGCAGCATAAGAGAGAATGGGACTTGCATTCCTCAATACTGAGGAGACAAGTGATCTTCAAGGAGAACAGCAGCCACCTACTAGGGCCATTACAATTACATGAGTTATTCATTATATAGTACTGAAAAATTAGTCTGAAGAGTTTCAGGGCTTACACACATGCAAAAGGAGGTGAGAGGTTAAGGCAGGAGAGAAACCAAACCTCAAGATTTTTCTACATCTCCCCAAGCTTTTTTTTTTTTAAACTGGAATCAAGTCTAAATTTTGACACTTAATGTTATTGTTGCTCTCTCCCATCTCCCAATTTAAGGACACCATATAGACCCTGAATCTGAACCAAGAGTTTTCAGATCTCCCAGTCATCAAGAAATGCAGGAGACATCTGGAGTAAAAACAAGTAACTCTGAAAAGCACTATGCAAGAGAAGAGGAGACTTCCCAAACAGAGCAGGAAAAAACACAGTTGGCAGCAGCTTTGATCTTGTAAGCCCTGTGACAGCAAAACTTCCTGCCCCTTCTCCTGCAATGTCTTTGACTATATATTTATGTTATAGACTGGTTTTAGTCATGGTCCGGACACTGAAGGTAGTGCAGTAAGTGCTGTCTGGCTTGTGGTACAGATTCTGTCTGTCAGGATAAAGTTAAAGTGGCAAAACAATCACTCATTTGCAGATGAAATCATATATAGCCAACTGCTAAGTGACACATATGTACATATAAAAGGACTCATCCATACACAGACACTACTGATTAACGGTAGAACCCTGTTCTTGCTTATAATCCCTCCATAAGCCCAGCAGCACTGAAAAAATACAGCTGTAGTAGCAGAGGACAAGCCCTGGCTCAAGGTACGGTTCTGTGGTCCCATCTGTTTTCCCTCACTGGTCCAACAACTGGTCTTCGGTCAAAGTGAAACCAAAGGGTCCCAATGCACAGTAAACAGCTAATCTGGTATTAGAAGGAACTGCAGGAGCAGTTGTATCAACAGCAGATAATAGACAAAACCAAAACCCAGCAACCCACATCAAGAAAACAGCAATTCTTTATGCAACTGAATGCTTTTAGCATAAATCCTAAACTGTAGTTTATAGAGGAAAACAGTTTCCTTTATCTTTTCCTCAGCTATTCACCATTGGTGAGTACACATAGCAACTTGAAGTTGTCTTCATGTCTCAGATTGGTTTTCATGCAGAATTTTTAGACCTGGTAGCACAGGAATACATTTCATTTCGTTTGCTCATACAACAGTGGACTGCAACAGTTGTGGTGAAGTCCTAGCATGCAAATCCTGAAGAGGTACTAATATACTCTTATCAGTAACTCTTGTAAGGTAACTAACAAATCAGTACAACAATTTCAGCATTTGCTGTTTGCCAGGAGACGAACAGGTAACCCTTATCACCATATATGATAAGCGCATATACTTTGACACGTTTTTTTCTAGGATGTGGGAGCTGCAGAGACTGAAGTAACAAAGAACATCAGATGGATGTTGACAAAGATGGACCCAGCATCCAAGATGCAGAAAAAGAACAGTAATAAAGGCTGGCAACACCACAAGGCAGAATTTGTTATAGGTAATGTTAACGAACAAAAACCAGATCTTTTAGCATCTTGCTGAACATCATTTTATGCACCTTTCTAGTTATTTCAATGGGAGATACAGCAAGGATATATGAAGGATTAGCATGTTATTATCAGTTTCTTCAAAACAGAATGAAAGAGAGGGTCCAGCCAACTTTAGTTCTGTGCTTTTTCTTGGCAGTGCTTGCAAGATCAAAGACCAGGGAAAACTCTTGTTTTTAGGGATTATTTTGCAGTTTTCATAAGTGGTAATCATCAACTGTTATTAAAACAAATTTCATTATTATTAAGCCCCAAACAAGATGCATCAAGCATAACTAACACTCAAAAATATTTTAACTACACTTAGCGTAAGCGGGTTTTTTCCCTTTTATTTTGTATCGAAAGTCAAGGATTACAAATTATATTAACAAGCACACATGGTAGCTAGATATTTTTGTCTCTAGACCATAAAGCAGAAAATCCCCAAGAATGTCTACTAGAGCATGCACTCACAATAAACATGGTTTGAGGTTATTTAGGCATGCCTGTTTGCATTAGGGTGGTACCTTGAAACAGAAAGTTGGATTTTGTTGGACCATACACTGTAGGCAGCAGATTCAGAGATGCAGAAAACTTGTGAAAGGTGAACCAGCAGGCCAGAGGCAGCACGAAGCTCACAACTCACCTTTCTCATATTGCAGCTTCCCTTTGCTGGATATCATAGCCTTCTACCGTTTGTCCATAGAAGAAACTCATTTAAGTGTGAGCATTTAATCCAGACAGACAGTAGAGAGCCTCAGCCTTTAGAAGAGCAGCAGGACCATTGAATTAGGACAAGATAATTTATTATAGGTTAATAGTTGTCTGCATCAAAGTCTTAACACTTTCACCCACTTTTTCTATATGGAAGTTCACTACAGTCCAGTCCTGATGATGCCTTTGTTGCACCTTTTTGACCATAACAATGAAGATTCAAAGTAAGATTCTTGGTGTATTTGATTAACTCAGATGGAGCAGGAAACAGAATAGAGGCAGAAAGACCAAGAACAAAAGTTTTAATTTTAAGAGTCATCAAGGTATATCATAGAGCAAATTCTCTTACCCAGAATTGTATTTAGATGAAAACACAACACTTTGATCCTATTTATGATTTCTTCTGACACTTTCCCCCACAACAAAAATATTACATAAATCCAAAAAGAAACACATTACCAGAAAGAACAGATATACTTCTAGTCTGAAATGTTTGTACTCTGAGTGAGCATTCACCACAGTATCCACAGCATATTGCCCAGATCAACAACATACTACTTTGACAGTGATTTGACCTTATTAGGTTTGTAGAGGTTTGTGTTTTTCCAGGAAAACCAAAAGAGAAGAGAGCCACAGGGAAGAAAAGGACCTGCGCAGAAAAGGCACAAGAGAAGCAAGGTGACCGTAGGCTGAGGGGGAGAAGGGAGCTGGCGAGGCAGGTGGCAGCAGCCATGCCACCTGCTCTCCTCCCAGGGAGGACAAAGCCCTCCCTAACAACCAGCTCCGAGCAGACGGCTGTGGCGTCCCTCTGGCTCAGGCTGCTTGCCTGCAACGGTCACCCCAGGCAGCAGCACCCACACAGCAGCAGGCAGGAGCAGTGGGGCCATGGAGGTGAGAAATGGTGCTTGCGGGTACAGGCAGGGACGTGCGCTGAAGCAACTCCCATGCAGTGGGGATGCAAAAACCAGAGCAAAGACTTACCTGGCATGTCCTCACCTGCTACTGCAGCAGGGCAGCTCTGCTGCCAGCCTCCACTACCACAAGATGGCTGCCTCCTCAGGCTGTCGGTGCCCCAGCACTAAAGGAGAGCCAGGCCCCCCTCTCCTCACAGGTGCTTTCCCAGCCTCACAGCCCCCTCAGCGCACTCTGTCACCACCCTGGCCAGAGGCTCCCCCTCAGAGGGGGAGCATGAGGGACTCCCTCCCAGCACATGGCACGTGGGGCTCCTATCCCCAGCTGTCACCCTGACCATGCCACAGCCTCATACGGCAGCGCCTCCCCACACCAGGCCTGGCCTCTTGGGCTGCCCCACACCAGACAGCTCACCAGCAGCTCCAGCTTATTTTTCACCCAGGCACAGGTGTAGCCAAGTTCAGATCACCTCCACATTCATTTATCTTCATTAGCAACAGGCTTTTGTGTTAGTTTTTATTTGCCTGAGCATCATCCACACAGGCAGGTATGGGATGAAGCCATCACTCTTGGAGGCTTTCTGGCAGGTTAACTTGACAAGAGAAAGGAACGGAGCAGCTCCCACTGCCGTGTTGCAGTGAGAACCCATGACAGCCCGGCTGATGGTGACAGGAGCAGTGGGTGAGCCCAAGCTGGCCCCCACTCCAACACACAAGCAGCGCAGATCCTCCCCAAGCATAGGTTCCTCACCTAACCCAGCCGACCTCCTCCTCTGGCCGGGCAGGCACAAAGCTCTCCTTCCTACCATTCACTGGAGCTTCCTCTCAGGAAGCCCTAGCAGACACAGAAGCCCCTGCCCAGGCAGGCTCCTACTTCTCCCTTCCCAGTCCTTCGCTAAGGAGGCTTTCGCTCACTCTGCGTACCCAGGGTTATTTGCTCCCCTGCCAACCGACAGCAGTGCCTGGAAGGGCCAGGGAAGGGCAGCAGGGCGCTGAGCACCCAGGCAGCCCCCTGCCCATCCGTCCTGCTCCCAGTGCCGCAGGGCCAGCAAGACCCACCATTCCCAGACTGTAAATCTTTAAGACCCATCTCAAAGAAAACCTGGGGCACAGAAGCACTCTGCAATGCCTTCTTTTAAAGCAACAGCACAGACCACGGTAAAAAGGCTGGTCGGATCACTCCAGAGCTGCATCGTCAATCCCTGCAGCTTCTGGAAAAGTTTTCCTCAGTCCTAGTATAGTGCTGGAGAAATATGGACTGTTCATAGCCTTCCCATTTCACCATAACGATCCTCTAGCTGACAGATCAGCTACCAGACTTTTAGGCTTTTTCCAACTCTACTTGTTTCCTCAGTGTCCTCTTTTTCTGGGACTAGATAAAACCCCTGTGCCTGCTCCCTCATGTATTACAACTTCAAAACATTTAGAAAAAACACAGGGGAAAACATGAAGTCAGCAGAAGTTCTGAAAATATAGCTTAAGTAGCAACTTATTAGGACACTAATAAATACTAGGAAATTAACCTAAGAGCAATCAGGTATCACACAAAGGCGAGTGCCTACTGGAAGAAAAAAAAACAGTAAAACATTTAGCGTAAGGAAAAAACAGGCACTGCTGGCCACAGTGACAACAAAAGTACCACCTAAGTCAAAACTGCTTTAAGTACATAAACCATATATCTTTCAAGATGTTTAAATCTCAATAACAGATAAATCATCATTCACAGAATGTCAACTTTAAGTGCATTATTAATTATATTCCTGTTCAGATTCCTCCTGGAAAATGGCAAGAAGAGAAACCTGCACATGAAAACGTAAGAGCAGAAAAGGCAGAAAGGCAGTGGCTACAAGTAGAGAAGAGGAGGGAACAAGAACAGAAATGGAAAAAGAAAGAGCAGCAGGAACAAATGGAAAAAGTGAAGGCAGGTCTGGAAAAGGAACAAGAGAGAAGCACGGAGGAGACACGGTTAGTGAGGATAATGTTCTCATTGGAGAAGGGAACATCTGAATGGAATAACGACACAGAACTACTGTAATCTTTGCTTTGCTTTTTGTCAGCCAGCCGTATGCACCCAAAACCATCAATGTTACAGCATAAAGAAATATATCTATATACAACAAAGCATCTTCTAATAGAAGACTAATAACACATAAGAGTGTAAAGGAGCCAGCAAAATGATCTAGTACTCCCAGGCAAATTCCAAACTAGAGGATAACTCATAGACCTTTTCATCCGAAACATGTTCATACATAAAGTTCCATCTTTTAGCAACGTATTAGATTTTTCCTAAGTTTAGTATTGTGTGTATGTCTACTAATTTAACTTCATNGTTACAGCATAAAGAAATATATCTATATACAACAAAGCATCTTCTAATAGAAGACTAATAACACATAAGAGTGTAAAGGAGCCAGCAAAATGATCTAGTACTCCCAGGCAAATTCCAAACTAGAGGATAACTCATAGACCTTTTCATCCGAAACATGTTCATATAAAGTTCCATCTTTTAGCAATGTATTAGATTTTTCCTAAGTTTAGTATTGCGTGTATGTCTACTAATTTAACTTCATTTTTTTTAATACTTTCATCCACGTATCATTACTCTGAATTTTGAGTCTGTCCTAAAATTACAATTTTCCAACTCGTTAATGAAAAATCAGTATCCGCAGTGAATCAAAGTCATTAAACAAATTCAGTTTTTCAACCAATTGTACCTAGCTTACAGTGAGTTCACAATGATATTCCATACTTTCCATACAGCACCAAAACCACTACTGAGCATTTACCTGACAAAAACCTCAGCATGGTTACAACTATGAAGTTATAAAGACATTTCGTAGCAATGTAGGTTATTCCTTAACGAGACAAGAATTTTATACTACAAAAAATTCAGTAAGAGCACTTTTGCTCTTCATCTCTGCCGGCAGCTTTAGGGGAAAAACAAAGCAAAACACAACAAATACTTAAGGCAAAGCTCTGGGAAACCCATCAGCATCAGAAACAAGTTCTGGTGTAATCTAATTACCACATTTTTATTCACCTTTTGAAATGTTCTGCTTACACTAAGCAACACATTCCGACACCATCTTACTGCTTTGCTTCCAGGTTCCACTTACTTTTTCATCAAGAACGGTATTTACTGGGGAGAACAGCGACCTCCTTGGGTGATTTTGAAGAGCTGCAGCCTACCTAGAAACGACCGAACACTCGGAAGGTATCCCCTGGTCATGGGCATTTGCAAGAAGAGGATTTGTAGAAGTAGCATCTTTTAACCAGATGGTTGAAGCTGAAGGCAAATCTGACTTATAAAATTTTTTTTTTATCAGTGCCATGCCCTGCTTAACTTTATTTCAGGAAAATCAAGTAGGCATTAAGTCAAACTGCTGGACTGAGAACCCGCGTTAGTTTGGAAACGATCTTAAATAGTACTCAGTGAAGCAGAAGACCTTCAGTTTGATTGTCCTTAATGTCCAGTTCCCAAAATAAGGAGAATATTCCTTTGCTTCATTAACCTCCATGACTTTCTTTCATGCTCCTTACTCACAGTGTGAATCCTCCTGCAAAAGTAGCCCCTTTTGGCCACAACTCTGTTCACATGTAAAACTCAGCCAAGGCTTTCCATTGCCTCCTTGCTTGTTGCACAGCCTGGGTTCTTGTTCTGGGTTTGTGTTCTTGTGCCACAAAGACACATTCCAATTTTTTCTTGCAGCTCTTGTTCTCTGAACTTTCCTAGCTGTCCCTGCGCTCTCCTCCATCCCTTGTCTCTACGTCTTTGTTTCATGTAAATCCTGTATCTGTATCTCATCGTGCTTACGTCCTCCTATAAATCACACATGTAAAAATTACAATTCAGGTTTTTGTCCCCTTACAGACAGTATAAAGAAAAGTAGACAGTAATTTTTAATTTTTTTTTTTTACTACTCATTTGCAGAACCAACCAGACATATGCTAAGTATCACTAACCGGCACTTCTCTCTTTACTCTCTCTCCCCTTCACTTTGGCAATCTGCTTAGCTCGTTGGGCTAGAACCTGCTCTTCTGGCACAAATGTTCAGCAAACCCAAGGTTGC
This sequence comes from Steatornis caripensis, assembly GCA_013398225.1. Classification (NCBI taxonomy): domain Eukaryota; kingdom Metazoa; phylum Chordata; class Aves; order Caprimulgiformes; family Steatornithidae; genus Steatornis; species Steatornis caripensis. The sequence continues at coordinate 992 of VZSC01000982.1, read as the reverse complement.
TACAGCAATTAGTAATCATTTAAGTTTAGTTTACAGAAACTAGAAGACAAGTCAAGGAGGAGGCAGCAAAGAAGTCACAATTAGAGAAAGCAGCACAAGAATGTACTCAGCAGCAGCAGGAGGATTATCACAGAAAGCTGCTGCAGTTTCAGAAGAACAGACAGCTGTAAGAACAAGAAGGAACAGGTGGTCTATAGAAAGGCTAATGCTTACTTTAGCTGCAGATAATTCATCTCAATGGATGATTTCTGATTCAGACTTAGCCCTGTGCATCTGCCATGGAATTTCTGTGACACTTAAGTCCCAAAGTTGCAGAACCTCAGCTGCTCCTCCTCCATTAAATAGATATGGTAATAGTCCTCTCTTCCACAGTCCCTGCAGCCTGAAAAAGAGACATTCCACACCCTAGCTACAATGCAACTGTGCAAGATGCTAGCAATAACGACATTCATGCTACAACTGTTCATTTGTTGATGTTTTCATTATATATCTTCTCTGAAAGCCCAAATGCAAGTAGCAACACAGTTTAAAAAAATATTTTACTTCTAACAAATAGCTGCAGAGGGAGGCTTGAAAACCTAAATGCCAAGCAGATATAAAAAAAACAACTACAATTTAAGACAAACTCATGTGTTTGAGACAGTATTAAATACTTGTAATGTCAGTATTGTAACTGGTTTCTTTCGATTTCTAATTGATAAAAAAACATTTCCTAAATAGGAAGTATGTGAGCAACTAATAGCTGTTGGTGACCTGTTTCTAAGAGGCAGAAACACACAGAAAGAGGGAGCAATACAGTTAGAGGAGGAACACCACTACACTCCTATAGTCAGTTCTCTCACACAGAATCACACAGAACGGTAGGGGTTGGAAGGGCCCTCTGTAGATCATTTAGGCCAACCCCCCTGCTAAAGCAGGTGCCCCCAGAGGAGGGGGCACAGGAACGCATCCAGGCAAGTTTCGAGTATCTCCAGAGAAGGAGACTCCACAAC
>VZSC01000981.1:5784-18504 GCA_013398225.1 Steatornis caripensis | reverse complement strand
CGTAGTCACTGTCGTGTGAGCTCGGGCTTCGCGAGCGAGTCTGTGGAGGGGTCTTCGCAGGGAGCTCACCCTTCCTTCCCCCTGTTGGGAGTGCGTGTCTGCGTGTCTCATTTTTATTTAGGTGTTCTGCTGCGTTTGGGCAAGGCGCAGAACCTCCCGCTGCTAATGGGGACAGGCCTTGCAGCCTCGTTGCATTGCCACAAGGCCTGGAGCCAGACCACCGGCATACAGCTGGGGTGCAACAAGTTGGGTGCGACCAACTGCAGAGGCTGAGCCCTGACGCCCCACACCTTATCTCTGTGCATTGTAATCCAAGTTAGGGAGAATCTGTTCCAGGAGCAGTAGCCTCTCTTTCTTACTTAATGCGGAGTTCACTAAATGCAGTTGCCACATTAGGCCAAGGTTTCTTTAGGTTGTCTTCACTGGCTCCAGGATGCCATAGCTGGTTTCAGAGGATAAGCATGGCAGTAGGGACCTTTACAGTATATCTTGTTATATTGCCTCCTTTCACCCAGATTACTTTATCTTCCTGTCTGTTACATCGTTACTTTTTATCTGTTGGACCTGTAGGCCTGCAGTTTTGCCACGCTTTCTATTGCTTTACACAGCTGGAAACTTCCAGGTGTACAGACCAGAGTACGCGTTGAAAAAGTCTGCATGCCGAATGTGGCTTCCATTGCATTCTGCAGAAAACTGTCATGCAAAGAGTGCATGCTGCCATATTTTCTTCTTTCTTGCTCTCACTTCCAAAATAGGGCCTAAATAAAGCCTGGAATTGTGCTGTTTCTGACTAGAGAGAAATACTTTTGCAAAAATTTTCTTTCTTCACAACAACAAATATAAGAGAACTATGTAACTGTCATCTTTCTTAAGCTTGTGTACCACCCACTGATGCTTAAGCATTCATGCCACATTTCAAGTACTTTTTTGCAGAGAACTGAGGACATCAAAACCAACAAATTCGTACAGGTTTTCTCGAAGGTAGCTGTCCAGGTAGCAGACAGATTAGTGTCATCACTGAAGAAAAAGCTACTTTCTGAATGCAGTTAGAGGCACCAGAGACCATCCAAGAAATATTTTAAATACTAACTACATAAAAAGCTTTCAAATATAATTCTTACACGGGGTGGGGTGGGGGGTGGGGGGAGAAAAAGAAAAGAATAATCCAGCGGTGATAAATAGAGCCTTGAGAAAACAAGCACTATGTCTTGCGGTGCTAACCACCACTGAATTGCATTCCCTCTGAAAATCAGAGTAGTAAGTCTATCTAGTTCCTGGTTTAGGGATTACCTAAAATCATTCCTATAGGCAAGAACCAGAAAGAAAAAAAAAAACAAACCAGAACAGAAAAAACACCTTTTACGTCATTTTTGTGTTTCGTTGTAAGCTGCTACTTTATATCCAAATAGTAATATTTCCTTCACCAAATACACTCTGGGCTGTCTTCTGGCGTAACATTGTCTGCCACATCTCGAAATTATTCTTCTGCACTAATGCTGTTGTAGCCATTTTACTATGCGTGCCATAAAAGCCAAGTGCTGGCAAACTTTTCTGAAAGTGATGCAATTTATTGCAATTCTTGCACATTGCTCCAAACTCTAGAATTTGTCTGGGCTTGTGTTCTACAGAGCCACACGCAGCGTGGTGAGCGTTATTCTTTGCAAGCTGCAACTGCTACTCCACATCTCTTTCTAGCTCAAGTCTTTTTGCTTTCGCGGTGGGAATCTTGCTCAGCATCCACCGTACATAGTCCCCCTTCCATAAGCTTCAATCTGTGATGAGCAGTAGTGTTTGACAATGCACTCAGGAGCTGCCAAGCAAGAATAACTCTAGACCTTCTTGCAGTCCACCTCCAGGCTCTCTTTCTCTTCACTCAAAATACAAAGTATTTCAGCTGGTGAGGCTGTTAATGGCACTAATTGGGAGCTGGATGTTCAGTCTTCATTCACAGCCATATTTTCACTTCTTGTTTGGTCCTCAGAGGAAGCTACGTTTTCTTTTTCCTTTTTTTTTTTTTTTAATATGACTGTGTTACTCATATTTCATATTCTTTCTCTAGGGCTGATTCTGAGCAGTAGCATCAGTGCCATGCCTAGTAACAACATTCAGGAGTACACATTTCATTTGGGCCAGCGTTATGCTAGATCTGGTATTGACTATACGCCTGTAGTTAGCATAAAATTATTACAGGTTCAAATTTGGTGGTTTACGTTATTTATTTAAAAAATGGGTAGTATAGTTTTGGAGACTGTTTGCACCAGATTAGCCCTTTGCTTTATGTAGCTACGGAGTTTTTGATCTAGCAGTACGTGTTTGAAAGATGGATTTATTATACTGTCAAAACAACAAACTCGGTCAACTGAAAGCCACTATTAAGTGCAACCAGAATGTGTCTTACTCCTGACAATACTCAATTCTTTTCCTGTTTGCTAACATCTGCTTGCTGTTACAGAATGAAGCACTTTGCCAGTCAGCCTCTCCCTTTAAGGTGGGGTTTTCAGCCGTTGCATTCATTCACTTGGCACCTTTATAAATAAGTTTTAGCAGAACAAATTGTTCAGAAGTCATCCAGATCGGAGTCTGACAGTCTGTCTTGTTCACTGTCACTGCTCACGTGGATCAGCATTGTACAAACATGAGTTTCAACACAGCAGAACAAGAATTTCCACCACAACTGGACATAAAGGAGTAAGTTCCATGATTTCAAAACCTTATACTTTTCAATTCTATTTCCAGGCCTTGTTTTTTAAAGCTTTCAAAATACAATACAAACCAATATAATGATTTCTTCACAAGCAATCAGGGAGTCTGGAATAAGATAACTTCAAAATATGTGGACTAGACAGTTTACGTACCAGATTGCAGCCAGGAATTAAGAACCACAGAATTCAGTACTTCAGTGATAGAACTTGCAACTTAATACAATCAGATGATGTTAGAGTTCTTTGTTCACCTGTAGCAACTAGCTCTTACCGTCACGTTTTCTCCACAAATAGGACTTAAACTAGTAATAAAAGGAGAAACAAAAAATAATAATCTCTTGGGCACTACACTTCTATCACTGTCAAGAGGTGTTGTGAGGCTGTTAATATGATTAGTTAAAGGGACCATTTTTGGTCACTTAGCTCCAACAAAGCTGAAGTCTGTTTTGCCATTCTTACTCTGTAATGTACATCGACCCTTATTTTAAGTTGTCAGCATTTATTTTGAGACATCATTATTATTGGGGACACACACACACATACAGATGGACGACCAAAACCACAAAGCTTTACAATGTAATTCTTGTCCTGTGCTTTTCTATTATAACGAGTTCTTTAATGATAAAAAGCACAGGACGGGCACTATACCGCCTCCATATTGGAGACAAAGCCACCTTCTCCATTCCTACAATGGAGATGCTTTTTCATCCCTATCCGGTTGTTTTCCAGGTCAAATAACGACACCAACTTAGGCTTGCTCACATTTAGTTTCTATATCCGGCACAAGTGAAGGAAAACAAAGCTCACATATTCAAAAAATAAAAATAATCTTTTTAAAAAATGAACAAATTCAACTCTCCAAATTTATTTGCTTTGTCATGTTTTTTTACAAGTCAGGTTTTCCCAATCTTAAGTGTGGAGACATGCTAAAGGAAAACAAACAAAAAAAAAGCACTTTATTTTTTGTGCCAGCTGTCACAAATCCCAAAGAGCTTGCTAACCAAAAGGTCCCTCTGTGCACCCCTTCACCTGCTTTTGTCTTTATACTTTCTATTGTGCTAGTGTTTAGACTTTAATTCTGCCTTGGCTAAACTCTGTTGTCCTCTCATTTACATTTTTTCTTTAAAGCTCACTTAGTACACGAAAAATAAAGTGCAAAGTAAAAGCCGACAGCTCCAGCATTTCATAATGCTGAAGCATATATATCACTCTTTAAGTTAAGGTAATTATTCCTTTATGGTACAGTGGGGAGATCAACAAAGAAACCCCCAACATCTTACTTCTGCCATGGTGACATGACTGGCATCAAAATAGTAAGTATACATTCAAGTAAGTGTGGTATTCATAGGTAACTTTCATTTCAAGACTATAGCAATTCATTATTTGACAGTACTCCACCAGATTTCCACTTACACAGAAATTCAGACTTCTTCTACATATGTTTGTCTAAACCCGCTATGCGTTATATGAAGACAAACATAGCTGAAGAAATACTACCAGGGCAGAATGCAGTCACCTGAAGAGCAAGAGAAGTTACTCCGAACATTTTAGGCAACAGCACTGTACTGTGTGAATGAAGTGGAAAAAATTGAAAGAACAAAAAAAGTATTTGAAACCCACAAAGACGACATATTAGCAATGTTTCGTAAGATATTATTGCTTTGAAAATATTATCTAGGTTAAAAGGAAGATATAGTGTGATTTGCCATTCAAACCTTGAATGGATGAAATGGGTCAATTATAAATTCAAATTCCAGATTCAGAGCAGGATGCCAGAGATATATTCAGGACAATTGCATTGTGAGTGAAAGCTTTAGAAACCTAGCTAGGAAACTGAAGGAATGGTGCTGTGATCACAGGAAAGATGTCATCTAAGATGCCACTGCTTAAAAACCCACATAGTTATATATGGATATATTTTTAATAACTGTAAGTCACTTAAAACAGTTTTCTTGAGCAACTGTAAATTAAGTTAAGTCCTTTCAGGCTTTGCATTGTGTTTAAAATGCAGAGTCCCAGAGTTCAGTTAAATTAGTAGCTCCGTGAACTTTCTCAGCCACAAGTTCAAACACACAGACTTTCTACACATGAATCATCACATTGCATTACTGAACTCCGAGGTCTATGATTATACCTGTTGCTGTGCTAGCCACTTATTCCCTGCAGGATTTTTGTTTTTTTCCCCTGTAGACTTATAATTACTAAGGACTACTACATTAGTCACATGACAGATTATTTTCTTAGTGATATGTATCAGTAGAGCTGCCAAAAGGAGCTTCCCATTTCAACTGGTCCCAAGAACAAGCACTGTTCCTGATATTTCTAGGAGCATATAGTAAACAGTTAAACCAAGAGGCAAGTATGCAACCCACAGTTTATTATTCTACTAAGATTCTAACATCTTTCAAAGCATTTGGACAGGGCCTGCTTGGCCATTTTTTGTGGGACGTTCTCCGTCTCTACTGTTCCCCATGCTAATCTCTGCATCTGAAGGTGTAGACTTTGCTGGTTTTGCTATGAGGTACGGCAGTTTCTGGTATGGTTTAGTAACATGCTTATAGTACACTGGGAGTTAAGTCATTGTTCTGGGGTCTTGTGACTGACCTGGTAAGACAGAGGGTAGATCTTCCCCAACTGGCTTTCTGAATCCTTGCTCTCACTTGCCCTCTCATTTTTCTAACTTGGAATTAGGAGTCCATTTAATTCTCATCTTTTCACCCCCAAATTATTGTGCTACAAATGGCTTTGCTCACCTGTATTTAGAAGCATCAGGTACTGTGCCTACAGCAGTTTTGAAGGCTTTGTCTTGAAGCATTTCCCTCAGATCACCATCTGCTATAGATTAATCCAAGTCCTATTGCTGTTGTATGTTTTACCTTCTTTGGTTTTATTTGTTTTTTCTTAAAGCCGTGGCATGATTTAGATAGAGGTGTCACTTCTGGAGACTCTGAAATCTCAGATATCATGGTTTAGCGTGATTTGACATCTACAGGTACAGGATTCATGAACTGTTTATAACATGTAGCATCTGCTGTGGACAAATTATCAGGATCTCTTCCTTTACTTGGAAAATTAGAGGGGAAAAACTGTAGGTATTCTCATAGCCAGTGTGGTACATGATCTCTCAAAGGAGATCAGGAAAGCCTCTGTAAAATCACCTTCCCTCTGCAAAAGGTGCATTTCAAAATTAGTAGTCTGAGCGCATGGCAGTGAAACAACTACTTTCTTGCATCTTTGTTTTCTTGAGTCAGAATTTTCTTCTATTTCTTGCTCTGACACGTAGCATAGCTCCGCCATTCCTTATTCATCTTCTTTTCCAGCCTTTTTACAAAGCAAACAGGGCACAGATCCTCCCTGATAAGACTACTGTGACATTTAATAACACATTAACTTTGAAGCTTACTCTGGGAAAGTGTCTGCTCTCTCTTTACTACCAGCTTAGGCCCCCTGAAGAAAAATTCCTCTCCATTGGGAAGTAAATCCTAGGTGATACAACTACATCGACCTGTGTAACTTACTAGACCCAGACAAGAGACCAAGTATTGAGTGAAATAGATAGGATCTTTCACTTGCTTCCCTCCATCATGTGCCCACACACACACCTAAGTCAAAGCAGAGCTATGCAGCTGAGTAGTTTAGAAGCTGTGCGAGAGTAAAGTCCAGTTACATTAGGGGAGGATGATTTTTAAAGTTCTCTCCCCTCTAGGCAGGGATAGGGGGGGAAGTATGTTCCCAACTCAAAAATAATATTTTCTTAGCCAGTCATTTGTATCAGCATATCAAGAAACTGGTCCAGCTTCACAGGATTAGTTTAATGCTTACACTCCCTGTGGATGAACTTGAGAACGGATCACATGGATCCTATGCCACATCTTCCACTTCCCAGGAAATTGTTCTTGTCGCTTCAAATGAAATCTTCACAATTGTTTGCTCTGATTTCCTGCTGTATTTGTTCTAATTTTTCATGGACTACTTAAATGTATAGCCATGCCTGAGAAGTGAGAAAGCAGGAGATTAAAAAAACCCAAACAACAAACATCCACAGCTTCTTTATTCACCTCTTTGAAGAAATACAAGAAAGATAAGCTCTCGGTTAAAATTGAGGCTTTGAATCAGAGTGAATTTCAGTGTTCTTCAGTATTTCATGTTTGGAAGAATGCTGTAATCACTAGGCTAGTGGATCCCTAGTGAAGGAACATCTACACTGAGGTAACTGTAGGCACACCATATTTCAGCATGTTGTAGTGTGACTAGTGAAGTCATTTGCAGAGGTAGAGTTGACAGACCAAGGTGTGTTTCTCTCATTCTAACCCAGCAGGAGTTAATTTCTTATTCTTAGAGCAGATGAGCAAACAAATAAACCACCTACCCCTTCCCACCCCCAAAAACCTGACAAATGTCTGTCTCATCAATTCCATAAAAAAAAGTTCTCTATGGTAATATAAGAAAAGGAAGAAACAGAAGGATATGAAAGATGTGTGCTGTAACAAGAGAAGAAGAAGATAATTTAAAAGTCAGAGGGATGAGAAGATTTTGTTGTTCAGGAGAGTTCAGGAACTCTCAGAACTATGAGAGTTCAGGATCCTGGTCTTACTAGAATTCTCCTAGAATTTACTACAACAGGAGAGATTCAAACAAAAATCTAGTTCCATTCACCTTCGTATAGGTATCACGCTAATAAAACAACAAGAAAAAATTCTAAAACCACCCAGCCCAAACAAAAAAATACCCCAGGCCCTAAGGAACCAAAGAATAGCTGATTTTTTTTTCTTTGTTTCTCATGTAAAATTGTATGATCTGAAGCATTCATCTTCAATTACTCATGAGGAAGAACAGGGTAATAATCTGTTTGAAGAGTATCATGTTTTAAGGAAAGCTGCTTTTGAAAGTTACTAGATTCATGTGAGAAACCCAAGGGAGAATTTTTTTAAGCCTTTATTAAAGAAACAAGAGTTCAGTCAGAGATACGCTTCAGGAGGACCATGAAATCTCTAATGTGGGACTAGACTGTAATACGAATCAGGAATCAACAAAACAGAGAAGATAACTGTCAGTATTCTCCCTACTTAGGGAAAGTGGAGACTTCTGTTATCCAAGCACATCTATATCTTGCATTGAAGACTGAGCTAGCAAACTACAAATATGTGTACAGAGACTAAGTGAAATTCATACACCAAGAGTGAAAAATATGAACAAAATCACCTTTGCAAGAAGTAGAGCATATAATGTAAGAAGCAGCATATCTAAACACCATTCTGCGTTTGAACAGAGCTTCTGTATTCGGGAAAACCAAAACAACATTGAAGAAATTTAGTCAATGCCCTAAACAAGCCATGTATCTTCTTAGAGCATATTAAAATCTTTGAACCAGACTTGTAGCTATAGCAAAAATTAAGTGGCTTGTTCAAGAAACAGGTATAGCCAGCAACTGCAATTTTACTCTGAATGTGAATTGAACACATGCTTAATTCTAATGGATGTTTCAATGTGTATTTCAAATGTCATTAAGAATTTTAAGATCAAGAATAATTACGAAAGCAGAGAGGTAACATGATCAATCTTTGGAAAGATTCATCCTAATTTGGATGTCTGAGAACTAAATACAACTTCTTGAGAAAGTACCTTAACACCAGTTACAACCTATTAAACTGTCCTCGATTTTGCTATCCCTTTTAAAATAGTTTCTGTTTTAGAGGGAGGAACAATAGAAAATTAAAAAAAAAAATTTAAGAAAGCTGCCAAGAGAGGGGTGACACAGGAAAGGAAAAAATAAGATTCCTGTAAATGGATAAAAATCACAAGGAATAAATGACAGTACAATAAACAGAGCCATGACAAACAAGAAAAAGTTATCTTGCATGATGGTATACATACACTCAAGAAAACGTCTGCATCCATTGACATTTCTTACTTATGACTGAAATGCCACTGACTCACCTATATAGAGTTATTTTCTTGGAGTACTTACGTTACCTTGAAGCAGCCCCACACTTTTAATTCCATTTGCACTTAAGACAGATGTTAGAAAGATCTTCAGGACTAAGCTTTTTAAAACTAACTGATCATAGAGATGACCCACAATAAGAACTCTAAAAGCCTTGGCCCAAGATTCAAAGAAATTTTTTCCACCCCTAGAACTGGTACTTAATTGAAAGAACTAGAACACTAAATTTGTGCTAGTATCAGAAGCACAAACAGGATGACAAAATACCTACTCTGTAATTATTTTAATGTCACTCAGGTAACAGAAAGGACTGCAGCACTAGACAACCAAAGATGAAATAGCATTAGTTATGCTCTTATGTAAAAGTAGGTCTCATTAAACAAATCTTTGTCTCTTTGACAGAACTGCAGGTATGGACTTCCAGTTAGTGCTGCACAACATTCCAACTCGGACATCAACACCATATAGACAATAAAATAAAAAAATTATTAACTAGTTGATTAACAGGTACTTCTTAAGATGTATCAATATATGTGATTTGTCCTTTAATAGCATTTACTTCTACCACAAAGAGTACTTCTAACCATTGCCCAGATTCCAATTCCGCTCTTACACTAGACAGTAACTGAAAAATCAGTGCTGTGAAAAAAAAAAAAAAAAAACCACCCAAGCCCCCCCTACATAATGTTTTCATTTTTACAGTCAAGTTACTTAGTAGGATTTCCCCTCAAAATAATATACTTTTTAATACCAATAGTAAAACAAATAATAATTACCATGCTACACTTTTTTTTTTTTAAAAGAGAGACAAGACCAGAGAAGTAGCATGGTTGCAATAGCTTCCAGCCCTGTACAACTACTGCAATTACACAGACAGGCTTTATTTTACAAACAAACTCAAAAAGAAAGTATTATTCAGTTCATCAAGCAGAAAAAAGCCTACTGCTAGCCTTCAATTCACACACCATCTCTCACCTTCTTTTCCTTCCTCTTCTCACCCCCAAAAAAATCATTTTCTCTGAGCTTGCACTGCCTTTGTGGTCGTCAGCTGAGAATCATATACCTTAGCTGATTCACAGCTGTGTACTATTTTTTTTTTTCACAAAGTGCGGCAGATTATTTTCCGAAGTCCTTAAAGAATCCATGCATTGTTATCATAACATCTAAGCACAGTGTTGTATCAAAAAGGACTTAATGTAATCCTTGATTACAGAATGAAGAAGTGGAGAAGAGAAGTGATTTTATCTTTATACACCACGTTGTTGAGATATACCTATTACTTATCCCATTGCTCTTAATAAAAGGACTCCTTACTGAGTTTAGATTGCCAGAAAAAAAGTTTGGATGCCTGCTAGCGAGATAGAAACATCCCTCAGGTTGCAATACAAAGGCACTTAGTTGCCACAAGGCATATGTCTGACCTTATCTGTTGTCCGTGCCCCAAAGATCAATGAAGACATGCAGGATCCTATCATGTTGTATTTTTGTAGGTACATCAAACCCACTGTTCATGTATATGTTTTACATGTTTCTGTGCAGACATTAAAGTATTTAGAAACAAATGATTCATCAGCAAACATCCATATGGGCAATTATAAGCTCTTGTCACAAAAGTTTAAGCTTTTTAAAATAGCAACTTTCAAAAGTAACAACTGTGTAAACTACATTATAATGTTTTGTTGCGTTAATGCCATTAGGAATCAAAGATGATGACTTCTCAAATATTCTGTGAAAAAAGTGTTTACTAAATTACATTCTTCTTATATAAATATAATGCCAGGCTAATATTCTGTGTTGTAGAGATCATTAGACATCGGGTGAAGGAGCAGCCATGCTTTTTAAGAAGAAACTTGTCTGTTTGGGTTACATCTCTGTCTGTTTACATAACCTAGATTTTTAGAGTCTACAGAGGAAAAAGTAGAATGAATTTATATGTTATAAAGTTTAATATTTATATATTCCTCTCCTATTTTTTTTAACAAACTCCTTAATTCATGATTGATTGACTACTGAGTAGCTATAGAGCAGGTGGATTATGAGACAACTAGATTGATTTTAAATTTTGAATGCTCTCCTTTTTTAAAACTAGTGTATCACATTTAATAACTAAAACAACCCCCAAAGAATAGAAGTACAAGAACGATATTCAGTGAAGTTTTACCCAGGAATGAATCATCAGCTTTGTGAATGGTGTATCCTTATGTCTATATGAAGGCATACAGATACAGGTGTTTGGAGCAAAGTACAAAATAACGAGTCATATACAGATGGACCATCTCCACTCCTTTGTTCCAGAGCCACTTGCAGGTAACGTGAGACTAGGACTGTTTGCAACGTAGTGGTCAGAAATAATCTGGAAGTGCCACATGTAATTGTTGAATTTGGGATAACCTGACAAGCCTCTTAGTAACTCCCTCCATTGAAAATGGTTATTGGAACAACAATATTAAAGCAATTAAGTATAATATAAATCTAATTATCTACATTTTTATGAAACTTTCAAGTATCTCCTGGTCACAACAGTGACATAAATAAGAAAAAGATATTTCCCTTTCCTAATTCACTCTTGGAATAAGCTGGAAGCTGACTTACAACTCTTTCTCTAGGGTAGTCATTCTTGTCATAAAAAGTGAAGATTTATTTTATCTAGTTTTAGTCATCTAAAGGTTAGGTATCTCAGACTAATCTGGCTTGAAATTTAACTAAGTATATAGCATATCTCAGTCTATCAGTAGCAGATAATAATCAATACCCTCCAGACAGTATTCACTCATTTTAACCACCTATGTATGTATTAGCTGTGTTGCCTACACTAGTCAAGCTCTTTCCATAGTAAATTGAAAGAGAGAAGTATCTCCAAAGAGCAATTCATCCCACCTGTTTTAGGCCTCTTTTTATGGTGGAATAAATTGCCCTCCAGAGGTGCCCAGCATATTTTGATTAGAGCTTGAAACACACAAATAGTACATAAAAGCTTTAGATGTCTTTTAATCAGGCAGTTATGATGCTTTTCCAGCTTCTTTACTCATCTTGATGCAATGCAAACTAGCAAAATGTGAGGGCAGATATGGCTCATGATGCAAGTTTTTCTAGAATGAGGTGATAGAGCCATGCTTTTGGTCTCTGCTCTTAGAAGACCATTTTGTAATTGTAGGTGAGCATTGAATGCATTTGTACCTCTGGCTATAGCTCTCTTCTGTCATAGGACCCAGTAAAATCAAAATACATTAATTCTCTTTAAACTCTCCTCATTTTCAACAAAGGTCTTCCAGCAAACCCTACCAACCTCACTCCTTGACATCCGCAATAGAAAATGTTGTATTTCAAAGTTCAAGCATCTTGCTATCCAGCTACTGTAATTTTATTTTCCACATCAGTTCACCTTTAGCTGAAGCTATATCCCAGTGTAGACCTTAATTATTAGAAACCTCCTAGCTGCAGCTCATCTTAGTAATTTTCCTTTGCACTTAAACCAGGTTTTTTTTTATATAGGATCTGCTTTTGCCTGCTGCTTTAATCTTTTTTCCCTCATGAATTTCCAGAATTTTACTTCTGCTATGTTCTGAGAAAAACAGAAAACTGGGAGGAAAATAAGACTATCAGGAGTAGCCAACATGGATTCACCAAGGGGAAATCATGCTTGACCAATCTGATAGCCTTCTATGATGGCATGACTGGCTGCATAGACGACAGGAGAGCAGTGGATGTTGTCTACCGACTTCAGCAAGGCTTTTGACGCTGTCTCCGACAACATCCTCATTGGTAAGCATAGGAAGTGTGGGTTAGATGAGTTGATAGTGAGGTGGATTGAGAACTGGCTGAATGGCAGAGCGCAGCGGGTTGTGATCAGTGGTGCGGATTCTAGTTGGAGACCTGTGACCAGCGGTGTTCCCCAGGGGTCAGTACTGGTCCAGTCCTGTTCAACGTATTCATCAGCGACTTGGATGAAGGGACAGAGCGTACCCTCAGCAGGTTTGCTGATGATACAAAGCTGGGGGGAGCAGCTGACTCACCAGGAGGCTGTGCTGCCATTCAGCGTGACCTGGCCAGGCTGGAGAGTTGGGCGGAGAGGAA
>VZSC01000979.1:181185-192172 GCA_013398225.1 Steatornis caripensis | reverse complement strand
ATGGAAAACCTGACTATAACATAATATATTATATAATAATAATATTTATTGTATACAAATACATGTATTTAAACTGATAGCAAAAACTATTTTAAATAGATTGATGCTCATGATGACTCAATTGTATTTTATTTGAAAAGAAAAAATATCTAGATGATATACTGAAGGAAATAGTGTTCTAAAGTAAAGTGCCTTTTCTTACTTTCAATGTAGTTGACTTACCAGACCTATTTACCTTAGCTCTATTTAGCAGTCACAAATTACAGGGGAAAAATAATTGGTTAAACTTCCTTTTTTGTTGTTTTTGTGAGAAACATTAATTGAAACAACTTCCTGGATCTGTGACTCCCAGGGAACACACTGAAGTTATGAAACACTTGTAAATGTGCCAACAATCTGACTGAATGTAAATAGTATTACCATAAAAGATTAGCAAATCAGAATGTACACATTATACACTTAAATTACAAAAATGAGCTTTAAAGATGTAACAATATTGGGAGAGTATGAAAAGGACAGCATCATAGAAAGGAGAAGGAAGGAGAAACCGAAATAGCTCTAGTGTAAGTGACGTGGCAAGGGATGAACTCCACTTCTAGCAGCAAAGTAACAGGGCAATAAATTCTATGACCTTTCAGCATGCAAAACAGAAGTGAGATAAACAGATAGATTGATCAAAATGTGTCTGCTGAGGAAGCAAGAGAATGTTACAGTAAGTAGATCTCAACTATGGGAAAACCTGCTTAACCAAGCATGTAGTGATAGGGCTGTTGAATCCGCAATCAGCAGATTGGTAATGGACACCAGTTGTTAGAACCATGAGCATGGTCATCTGGAGCATTATTCCCAATCCAAATTCCCACTCTTCTCCATTTCCATTCCCAAGGGGATCTTCAGTTAAGGTGCACACCGAATCCAGAATTTAGCATGAATACACATACATATACAACACCGCTCTTTTTATTTTTTCACCAAAAGATGTTGCACCAATGGTATACACCAGTTAGTAGCAGGCAGCCACTTCGATCTCTAAAATCTTCTCAGAAGTACTCAGGCACTGACGGCCAGTGCAGCAGCACATCTGCACCAATGAATCAAATTAGATTCTATCACCTTTAGTTTCTCACCCGAATTTTCTTGCAACTGATCTCAACACATGTTGCTTTCATCTTTTTGCTTCTTGATACAAAAAGTTAAGAAATACCATCTTAGAAATATATCTCCTATTTGGTCTTTCAGTTACAAATTTTTGACATTTAGGTCAAATTCTTTAATAGACTTGACGGAAGAAGAGATAAATGTATGCTAGAAGTATGTATGTTGCATTTCAGTTCCTTATGACAAAAAAAAGGAGGAGAGGGAATAACTACACTACATTTTTTATATATTCTAATGCTCCAGGCTAATAAAATAAAATGCTTTCTTTAAAGTGTAAAGCTATGTCTTAATTCATGCGCTGGCAGTGTTTCCAACATCATTAAGAACAGATTTCTAAGTCTGCCCTAAGTCACTAAGCGTTTCCTTTCCATGGTAAGGTATCTCATAGAATAAAATAAATTAATTTATACTATTCAACAACTAATGATACTAGAATGAAATTGTTGGAGAATTTTCAGTCCTTAGGTACATATTTTCAGCTCTATGCTTGTATATATCAGGCTTGCTGATAGTAACGGCAAGTATATGTCTATTTTTGGCTTTGGAAATAGAAAAATCTTTCAAGTGAAGAACAAAGACATAGATGTTAATGCTTGATCTTGGCAAGGAAAAGGAAGGAATAGTCCATTGAGGCTCACAAAGATGCCAGAAAAATTGGCAGTGCAAAGACACAGAGATTTGGCACAGGGCAAAATCAGGAGAGAATATCCTTTTAATGCAGTGCAAGAGGGATTCAGCACTCAAAAAAGAAGCCCTTGAAACTTCTTGGACCTTGGTTGAAAGGGCACTCAGAACTACTGAAGGAACCTTGGAATGTACATGTATGCCAGTATTATCCATATATGTTCTTGCTAACATGAATAAACTTTGATAATTGTATCTCTTACAAACTGTATACATGTACTTGCTTCCACTGTTAGATACTCTAGGAGGTCTCTGCCGGTATTGGACGTCTTTTTTGTACACAGCAAGCAGGGTTGCCCAGTTGTGAGGCTGGACGTCAGAGGAATTCACTTCCCAGACTTTAGGCCATCAAAGCACTTTCAGATTGTCTTAGCTGGATCACATCCCAGTTAGTTAACCAGAGGAATTGGTGATTCCAAGTCTTGTTTAGCAGAATGCTTGAGCATCTTCTGAGCTTCAAATGTCTAATCGGTTCCACTGTTTAAGATGGGAAACCTCAAATGATTTAAACAGGTCCTAGCTCAAGATTTGCTAACTGGGTCTCCAAAGAGCAAGGGCTTCTGGGAGCATTATCAACTGCTGGCTCTTACTAGAGTAATTATAACTTCATTTTTTCTCATGCCTTATTTAAAATGCAGTTACGCTGATTATTCACATGCTTGTAATGAGTGTCTTCCTTAATCAGTGCATGGTGAGTGAGCTCCCAAAAGTGCCACATCTTCCTGTACTCAGATATATGCAGAAGGGGGGTCTCAGCTGCCACAAGTCTTCACAGCATCACAGGTGTCTTCCCAGTGTCACCCATGGCATCCCCTCTGCTGCTAGACTGTTCTCAAAATGGAATGGAGCAGTTAGAGTTAAACCTCCATCTGCTTCCCAGCCTCTCTGAAATGACTACTGCTCAACAAGATCCCAGGTAGGCAGGGTTATGCAAAAGTAATACAAAAACCAAAGATATGAGCCAAAGTTTGAGGTCTAGATGTTATCTGTGTCCTTTCTCATTTGCAATTCATGTAGTCAACAAAATAGACCTGAGAGGCAATCCGGCCTTAGGCACGTGAATGTAACTGGACATAAGTGAAGTGTGGACCTCATCCCTCTCCTCCTGTCTATGCACTAAATATCTTGCACTGTTTCTATCCTAGTTTTGTGACCTGTGTGAAAGGTGAACCAGTAGTTGTCTTACATACTTTTTTCTGAAACCAAGGCTGCAGAAAAACGTGCAACTTGAGGACATCTACTCAAAAAATGAAACCTTTTCTACTGTGTCACCTAAGAGAGGAGAGAAATCATTCCTTCCAGGGCACCTGGTGACTTTACTTTCCTTTTCTTCCCCAATTCCCAGAAAGTAAACAGTGCCACTGAGCTGCAGTGCTGTACTTGCAAAGTGAGGGAGAGGGCTGGTGGCAATATGTGCTGCTGACACAGTGTCACAGTGTAATGAGGCATGTTGTACTACCTCAGCGATGCGTCAAGCCTGAGGAGTTTCAAATGGTTCGGTTAAACTGCCCTAAAGAATCTAACTGCATGGAAAGGGTTTTATAGTTTTCTTTTGTTGTTAGTGTTTAGAATTGGGTTGCACAAACAGAACAATCTGTATACTTGCCACGTTATCAGCAGGGGCTCGGGTACATCACCACAGTGCAGAACATCTCTCAGAAGTAGTTTGAAGTTTAGTCTATTATAATGTCTCACAACAACACAAGTGTTTCATTGTTTTACAGGAGAAGAGTGGCACTTTCCCAGGTTTCAAGTTGCTAAATGTGTCTTCAGCTACAGACATTTCCTGTGTGTTCTGTATTTGCTTCTAAGTAGTAAAATATTCCCTGAAAATTGCTTGCCACAGTTATATTTTGCCATTTTGAATTGTGTATGTTCTACAACATATTTCATTTAAGCATTTCTTAAACTGATATTAATCAAAGGTGTTGCAATATGTGCCAGACGTCTACATGCATTATATTATTTCTAGTAAGGGGAAATATTATGGGAGCCAGAGAAACTTGCCCAATATCATTGGTGGCAAAATCACAGCCAGGAAGAGGGAAAATATGGAGTTTTTTACATTATAATATCCTGCAACATGGGGACTCCCAACCTTCAAAATCTTCTGATGGGACTGATGGGGAGACAGGAACAGTGTCCCTGGTCCCTCCAGTGTGGGGCATGTACATGCGCTACAGGCAGGCAGTAAGGGTCAATGGGAAGCCTGTTTGTTTTCAGATGTCAGCTATTTGTTTCATCTTCCTGTACTTCAGCTTGTCCTCCTGCAAAAAAAGGGACAAGATTCAAGTCTTAGGTGTTGTAGATCTTGATACCTCAAAAGAGGTTCATGAAGATCCCCCCTTATGTCCCTTTGTTATTCAAGGGAGACTGCTGTTATTTTCTAAAATTGTTAGTGCTCTAAAACTCACTTGGCCCTGTAAGGCTTCATACACAGAAACTATATGAGGCTTTATCCATTAAATACATAAAATACATCAAGAACATCAGATGTCAGACACAGTAGAAATATAAAGGATTATTAATTGTCAATTTACAAGGGCACCTGGAGAAGTAGTTTCAATTGTTACATTTATTACAATAGTTTGGAAAATGAAAAGCATTATGTAGAAATAGGAATTACTGTCCTTATACTTCAGGCCAGTCAGAAAGAGTATTTAAAAATGAATTTGATCAGCAGTCTTAACAGGGAGGATGTCACAGTGTAAAGCATTCTGCTCTTACATGTGGCTCCTTTGAGTTTTGCACGCCCAGGAGAAAGCGCCAACTGCTTATGCAGGCACAATTACATTTGTTCGAATTGATTCACGCATCCACAGGCAGAAAGAGCAGGTGTTTGATGTCATTTTTGTCAGGAAGCAGCAAGACTGGGCTGATCCTCAAGGAGAGGCAAGTCGGGGTGGAGGTGACAGCAGGGCAGTGCCCTTGCCGACCAGGGATGCTGTCACACAGTGCCCAGGCAAGAGGAGCAGAGCACGTCCAGCATCCTTGACCAGATGCAGACAGCAGTCCTAATCGCTAAAGAAGTCCATAGTAATAAGGGAGAAGGCTGAGTCAGCAACACAAGAGTCAGATCAGCAAAGGCAACCTGTTTAGCTTGTTCTTTTGTCAGTGGGCTGCAATGTTACATCTGAATTTACAGTATGAGGTGTGTTTCACTTATGTTGGATAATTGTTGTTATTGTTAGTGCTGTTTTTACCAAACTCAAATACATATGTACATACAAATCCAATAGAATTGCTTACATGAATAAATTTAAGATGATTAAATTACTATGTCTGGGGACATAAAAGTTTGCATTCAATCCTCCCTCAAGTACTATAAATTATTTTTCTTTGTCCTAGCCAAAAGCATAAACATTTTAGTCTTGGTACCAATATAGGAAGGAGAAGCTCATTTTTTTAAGGTTTTAAGGTGTAATAAAAATTTCTGATGATAGTAATAATAATCCTAACTGATAAGAGTAAATTTCTGTTAATACAATTTTGCATAAGGCTTCACTAACTGCTGTCTATCTAACTTCATGACTGTCTACAGTCCTGCAGGAACTACAGTATGAGTGTGAGTAATGGTGCTGCTGGCCTCCTGTCTTTTTCTGTAAATGCTGGTATTGTGAAGCATCTAACAATGCAGTGGTCTACAGAAGACAGATCTGTGGGAGACCTTGGGTGCTTAAGTTCACATCCATGATGCTGAGAGTCTAGACTGAGTTGTAACTTAATCCTGAAGCTTATAAACTTTGTAGGCAGCTGTTTCTGCCTTCATGTTACACAGCTGTTTAGAGATGTTTTTTATGGATGCCCATTAAACACTTGACATTTGACTCACATCTTGTGGATAAGAACCTTAACTTTTTACACTATTTCCAAGGCCTCTCTATCATTATGTAAGGCCTTTCTTACATTACTAATGCATGTAAGATGCATTTATGGATTTTTTTGCATAGGTCAGAACCGGGCACTTCTATTCCTTACACTTCTTTTTTCTGTCTTTTTATTAAAAACACTAAATCAAATCCTTCAGCTTTGATCACGAATTTTTCTCCTCACTTTTCAAGTAACTTTTTGGAAAGAAATGACAATTACATTATTTGCACTTCTCTTTCTTTGTATGTTCTGTATGTAATTGAGAAGGTTAACCTGTAATGACAAGGGAGCAGATAGATCTTGACCATTGACAGTTCCAGCTGATGTTGAAATTCATTCTACAAATCAATTTCGCACTTTAACATTTTACAGGTTATTATTATGAATCTCATTGGTGCTAGCCATACATATTTCAGTCAATTTTTAATACTTCTTTATGACTGACTAACTGCTCAAACCTAAACTCCACAAATTTAGAGTTATCTCTGGTCACAAGTGTGCTAATGTAGTAATTGATAACTTCCCAATTACTTATTACCATCTTCCCTGAATTCCAATGGTAATTAAATGAGAGAGGATGTAATTACGCATTTAGCCTTTTTTTTTTTATTTCAAAAGGAGCCCTAAATGACTAGCAGAAGCTATTGCTAAAGAAGCACAGTCTTGTTCCTACTTCTCACGTTTCTGTCTGGCTAAGCAGCATTTTCTATCCAATTATGCTTTAATTACATTTGCTGTCTCCTTCCTCTGTACAAAACATATTTAATAGTGAAAAGTACACTCTTCATCAGCATGGGTCACTTTTAAATTTTGACTTGATATTAAAATTCCATCTGCCTTAGTAGGTAAACTCTTTTAGCACAATGTACAAAACAACTAGGTGTTTATTTCTGTGCTTTGGGTGAAGGTCAGGTAAGTCAGAGTGGGAGAACGAGGCCAGTTTGTACTTAGGCTGCAAAACCAACAGGAACGAGCCCAACGGTTGTAGTCCAAGTAAACAATAATATTTCTGTCTTTTTATTGCCATTTTCAGAAATGTGCCACCTGTTCAGCTATTAATTCCCACCTCATTCCTATGAAACTCCTGCTGAAAAACTTTTGTGTGTAAGCACACACATGCATCTTATGGTATGTGATGTAACAAAAGAGGTTACATGAATGAGGGCAGAAAACTAAAAATGCGTGAGTTGCTAACAGAGTTTCTCCAGTTGTAGCTAATAAATCTGCATCAGTAGGTTTCTGTTCCCATCCCCAAGTGTTCATTTCTCTCTGTACTGGAGATCCCACCCCTCCTCGTTGTGACAAATGTTGAATTAATTGTATGTGCAGCTGCTTTCTGACAGAGGAGTAAAGGCACCTCTGGGGAGGAGGACTGGAAATAATAATTTGTCTTTTGTTCACTGTTTTTTTGCACTCGTTGGTTGCATGAGCAAGTAAAAATAAGAACTCTCTTGGCAGTGGGACCCACTTCAGTAAATGGACATATTAATCCTAATTTAGTTCCAGAACTAGAACTGCAAATGTTCTGTAGGAATCCATGGCAGTGTGAAACGAGGCTAATATTTCCATCTTTGAAATGGATGATTAGTTAATAAAAGTTGCTAGAGAAAAGAAAAATGATAAATAATTTCACTGGAATGTCTGAGGAATATGTATCTAAATCTGTATACTGACAAATTCCTTCCTTAAAGAAGGATAAAATACATCTTCTGAAGTTTTGGGTTTGGGTTCTTGGGGTTAGTGGGTTGAGGGGGTGTTTGGGTTGGGTTGGGATTTTTTTACTAAAACCTTTACAATTAAAGCGAGGAAGTTCTATGTGGTGGTTTTCTTGGCTTTGTTTTTGTTTTTAAATCCAGGTGCAGAAACTACAGCAATTAATATTAATCTGAATTTGATTATTTGGCTCTTCAGTATTTCATTGGATTATGTTGACTTTGTAATTTGATTGCTACACAGATGCAAGCTGTGCTGATTGCATTAAAATATGCAAAGGAAATGAAAAATATTACCAAGCAATGTTCAGAAAACAGTTCTTCCTTGCTAGATGAGAATACTTCCTTTTCGGAAGACAAATGCAAAGGGTGGTAGTGATTATACTTCAATGCTAGCCATTGAATTAGTAATAATCCCTCTATGTGGAAAATAAGTATTTGGGCTGTAATATTTGTTTCTGGATTAATTTGTGTTATATAACTAATAAAAACTGAATAGACGTGGGATGTAGAATATGCTAAAGTATGATATTAAAAAGGTCCAATCCATAAGCAAAGCTCATGCATTACGCTACTGCTTCCGGAGGATTTCTAAGGACTGTATACATTAAACTTTACACAGACATTCTGCTATGTATTCATTTAGGGGTGTAGCAAGTAATAACTGCTGTATGATGGTTCAGTCAGAAACCATTCAGTCAGTACCTGGGTAACTCCCTGCAGTGAGTTATGGGGCCATCATCTAGCATATATTCCTCTTAGACTGAGCAATGTTAAGGTGTGGATAAGTGAGTAACAAGGAGGCTCTTCCTATTCCTGCTTTTGTGACCATTGAAAGGTGCACTCACCTCTCTACTGACTGCAACAGCCACCGAGTGGGTTTCTGATACAAATAAATTCTGTGTTCAGTGGGACACAAAGTGGCCGTTGTGCTCCTTCTGCAAGTAGCTTCACCTAGAACTGTTTTGAAAGCTTTTCTGTTCCTAAGTGAACATCACAGAGGAAAATTTAAATAAGTCTTTTCCAACTTCACATGTAGAATAATTTTTCACTCATAGAAAATATTTTTTCAGTAATATCTAGTTTATCAATTGTAAGGNTGCTGTATGATGGTTCAGTCAGAAACCATTCAGTCAGTACCTGGGTAACTCCCTGCAGTGAGTTATGGGGCCATCATCTAGCATATATTCCTCTTAGACTGAGCAATGTTAAGGTGTGGATAAGTGAGTAACAAGGAGGCTCTTCCTATTCCTGCTTTTGTGACCATTGAAAGGTGCACTCACCTCTCTACTGACTGCAACAGCCACCGAGTGGGTTTCTGATACAAATAAATTCTGTGTTCGGTGGGACACAAAGTGGCCGTTGTGCTCCTTCTGCAAGTAGCTTCACCTAGAACTGTTTTGAAAGCTTTTCTGTTCCTAAGTGAACATCACAGAGGAAAATTTAAATAAGTCTTTTCCAACTTCACATGTAGAATAATTTTTCACTCATAGAAAATATTTTTTCAGTAATATCTAGTTTATCAATTATAAGGTTATATTCTTTTTCCCACTGCTTTTTGCACTGCCTGTTTAAGTGCCCAAAAAGAGAAGAAGTAGAGAGTAGAGTGGAATTTTAAAAATTTTCATTGCAGTTTTGTGTTCATTTTTAAAATGGAGAGAAAAAACCCCAACAATAATAATAAAAAGATTCACCTACAATTTTTCAGACAGCTCCTCTCTGTGACTGAATTTGGAAATGAAAATGTAGCCCTAGTTGGAAAACTGAGTCTGCAAGACTCACGTTAGAATGCTCCTACTGACTTTAGAACCTCATGGAGTGAGATTGTGTTCCCCATTTAAAATTCAGTCCCCAATGAGGAAACAAGCACAAAATGCATTAAGATATCCAAAAAATTATCCTAGCTTGGAGATGGTTTATATTTAATCTCCACTGGGCAGCCTGAGGCACAGCCCTTCCTCCACAGAGTGCGGAGCTGCCTTGCCAGTCCTGCTGCACAGTCCCCCTGCACACAAGTATGCTCATCCCTTCCCCGGAAGAATAAAAACTAAACTGCAGCTTGGGACTCATCCTCACTGAATCGTGTATGTAAACTGGAGTGGCTGATAATGCTTTGTCCACAGTGAGGACATCTAAAACTCTGCCAGTGAAAATAACAGCATTAGTGTTTTTTTTTAGCTCAAGCAATCCCTTAAGAACATTTTTTTAATAACTCAATAATCAGATACATGCATAGACTTTCTAATTGCTTCTACAAGTTCCTCTGGTGTCTAATATTGTACTAAACCATGGTAGTAGGATTTCAGTTACTTATGAAAAGTCATATCTGCAATTGATAGAAATATTTATCAGTGTATTCACTAAAATGAAAAAGCACTGAAGCAAGTAATAACATTTAAAACAAATAGGAAAGCACAAATGAAAATGAAGCATATGAATAATTACACAATATGTAGTGTAGAATAAATGATATCAAAATCCCACTTCTGTTTCAAATCAATAATGCTGAAAAGTGACAAGAATTTGATGATGGGGTGTAACTAAAATTTTAATCCAGTCAAAATATCTTTGCAACACACTCATAGACAATTGAATCTCTGCAATTGTTTCTTAATGAAAAGCAGCAGGTTTCTGGAAATGATTAGCTTATTTTACAGCCACAATCAAAGAACATATGGAACTTGACAAGAGTCCTGTCCCCAAGTTAAACATTTTAATTTACAGAATAAATAGAAATAGTGTATTGTAATATTTAGCAATCACTTAGTCAGGTTTGATTTTGTATGTGCATGTGGTGATACAATCCTAGAGGATATCTGATAAAAGCAGAGAAAAAAATAAATTAAACAATGTAGAATAAAGCAGACCTGTAATGGCCAGTGCACAGCAGCATAATCATAAAACAGGAAGAGTAACTACTGAGAACAGTCCTAAAGGAAAGCTGTTCTGTTCCTAAGATACCACACAGGAAATGAATCCTATTGTCTCATTACCTAAAAACACCTAAGACAAACAAAAAGGGATGTTGAAATGCTCTTCTATGTTGAATATTTTATAGTGCCTGAAAAACACCTCACACATTATGTCCTAATGCATAAAGTTGTATTGCCTGCTGACATCAGTTTTGATAATTCCCCTAAAGTCACCATAAACTCCAAGATGCAAAGCTTCTAAATAGTGTACTATAAATATTGGCTACTTTACTATCTTGTCACTCTTTCTTGCTTGCTTTCTGTTTGTTAAGTTTTACCTTCTTCACGAAAATATGGAAATAGTAAAAGAAGAGAAAAACTTTTTGGACGAAAAGAATTTTATCTCTGAGAATGCAGTAGCAAAACATTAAAAGGAGAACAAATTTATGTTAGATACAGAGATGCAGCATTTAATTTATGTGAGCACACTGGAAATGAGCTTCTCCAGATAATTTAGGAAAGGAAGATTCTTATAAGCCCAAGAATAGACCTGGACAGTCTGGAGAGTTGGGCGGAAATGAATCTGATGAAGTTCAACAAAGGCAAATGTAGGGTCCTGCACCTGGGGAGGAACAATCCCATGTGCCAGTA
>VZSC01000979.1:152395-163397 GCA_013398225.1 Steatornis caripensis | reverse complement strand
GAATACGTTGAACAGGACTGGACCCAGCACTGACCCCTGGAGAACACCGCTGGTCACAGGCCTCCAACCAGACTCCGCACCACCGATCACTACCTTCTGCGCTCTGCCATTCAGCCAGTTTTTGACCCACCTCACTGTGTGCTCATCTATTTATACATTTTTATTCACATCTATTTATACATTCACATCTATTTATACATCTATTTATACATTTTTATTTCTTAGTTTCAGCTGCAGCTCATGGTCAGTGCCCATGAGCTAGGAAATGTTATCAGCAAAAATGTGCATTTATGGATATATAATGTGGCAATGATTATCCTATCTCAGAGTAGATGAATAGAAATTTGTGTTCAACAGACTAACCAGATTATCTAAATATTTTTCTACACCAGAACAATGAGCAATAAAACTCTAAACATAAAGATTTATTAATCAACATGTGCTTTCTACACCATTCCTGTGCTGGATAAATCCAAAATCATATAATAACATATATCACATATATATATATATAAAAATATTGTACTATTATGTTTTCCTACAGTTTTATGGGTCTCAGACTTGAGGAATTAAGGGGCAGAAGAGGAAAAGGTGGCAATGGCAGGCAGAAGAGAAAACTTCAAACAGAAAACATAGAAATTTTCCAGAAGTTCTCAGTAAGCTAAAATAGTGATGAAGAAAGAATGTGACTACTGGATATTACTGAATATCTAGTAAATAAGTGCTTTGAGAGAAGACCTTTAGTTTGTAGTTATTCTCATCTGCTTGCTCTATTCCTCTAGAAGAGTCTGACCCCGTCATCCTACTATGTCCTCCTCCCTCTACAGTCAGCACAGGAAAATGCCAACCTGTCTTCTCCTTCCTCCCCCAGCTCAGTAAATGATCGAAAATCAGCAGTGGATTGATTTGAAATGAGTGCATGAAGGACAAATGTCATTCTCTTCTGTTGACACCACTTTGGGGAGGGATGTGGGGCAGGTTAATGTCTTCTGCA
The DNA here is from genome assembly GCA_013398225.1 of Steatornis caripensis. Lineage (NCBI taxonomy): Eukaryota > Metazoa > Chordata > Aves > Caprimulgiformes > Steatornithidae > Steatornis > Steatornis caripensis. The sequence goes on along the minus strand of VZSC01000979.1, from coordinate 162,403 downwards.
ACCTCTTGAATTGCTGTTGTGGGATCCAGCAGAACCCACATCTCAAAAGTCCCATGTCCTGAGATTCTGTTTTATTTCAGGATGCACCCTTACTTGAACAGTAATCTGATGAAATGGTAAAGAAATTCCGACTATAGGGACACAACTTGAATTAGAAATTGTTTTTAATCAATCCTCTTTCTACACTCGAAGAGTCATGGAGGTGCTAAATTATTGTTCTGCATCAAGTAGAAAGATTGGAAAATAAAAAAAATCTTAGTAACGAAAACTAGTATCAGCAGTTATATAGACACAGGTTAACAAGATGAAAGACATGTAAAAATTGCTGTAAAAATAGCAGCCAATCTGCTTTAATTCATTCAAGTCACAACTATGAAAATGATGATTATCGAATTCCTTATACACTTAGAACTCATAATTATTCTAGATGATCAAGGGACAGATAACATCTGGTAGCAACAAAGTTAAAATGAATAGAGGAATTAGAGGAATTAAACTCTTTGAAAAAAATAAGCTTACAGAATAGACGTAAAATATGTGAATTTCATAATCTGCAATAATGAATGCCAGACAGCAAGTTTATTCATTTTTTTCTGTCACTGTCTGACTCAAACTGAATCTTAGCCAGGGAACATTCAATGAAGTCTAGCAAATCGTCATCAGTCACAGGTTCTCCTTAAATGCTGATTTCATGTCATGTTTAACAGACTATTTAGCAGAATAGAACTAGTAGGGGGAGACACTTAAATGATTTGTAGATTTTTGCACAACTCCTCAAAACATAGATGCTAGACAAGTCTTGTTAGATCTGTTTGGACTGCACAACTTGCAAGATAAAGATGATTTTTAACATGATCACCACTTACTGGTCATTGTTGATAGCTCTTTGGTTGTATGGCAAGTTCTATTGCTCAATTCATATACTGACTATTTTTCCAAAAACAAAGTAAAGTTTGACTTTGATTTCTAGCAATATGGGAGATATAGAAATGTGAACATCCTTTCTAGTATACAAGAAGCTTTGGGATGTGTATGTGCTACTTAAGGTGTGCGGTCCTCTAATTTGGGTTTGAAATCTTAAAACATGGGCAGATTCCTACTTGCATTTCAGATCATATTTGTGTGAATCATGGGACATGTATTTCTGTATTCCTCTAATAATAACTTAATAATAAAGTGTCTTATTATTTTTCCTAAATTATTTATATCTGTAATAACTTTCATCTTTGTCCTTACCCTCCAATTCTCCCCACAAACTACACAAAGTAAGGAGTGTACTTCATTTGATCCTTTAAACATACATATGCATCCCACAAAAATCATATTCGGTTTCTCCTAGAGCAACTTTCTAGACACAATGAAAAAGTTCCTAGGAATATGAATTTGGACAAAACTGACTTTTTCTGATACTTTTTTCTGGACTCTTTACCTTCTTCTAGTAAATATGGAAGACCTTAGATAACTTCAGATGTAGAGTCCCTCCCATCTAAGGCTGAATTTTTTAGGATCTCTATAGTGCACTGTGGATAGATGTGTTATGACTTCAGAATATTTGGAAAAGACCATTAGAGAAAACCCCACGTTTCATTTTGTGCTGTGGTCATACTTGTAGGGTAAAGAACAATGTAGTCCAAATTTATTTGGAAATTTGTCCTCATAAGTTCTGTGATTTTTTAATATAGATCTGCCAGATTTTGCAGACATAGAAGTTTCTGTGGGTATGGATGATGTCTTCAAATATATATGTATAGCAATTTTTTGTTTAATTTTATTCTTGTAAATAGTTATCACTGATCTGAACTACAGTTTAGTTTAAACTACGGTCTTCTGATATTTACAAAGATGCAGATAATAGACTGTTATACCCCAGGGTATCACTGATTAAATTGTACATATATTACTTTTTTATTAGCTTACCCATTGTAACATTATTTTTCTGTCAAAATTCTTTCTAAATCTGAAACTAGGTGGTCCTCTGGCTTCAGGCAATTTTGATAGTCCCATGCTTATTGGGTAAAAATAATGTAACTGTCAGATGTTTATTATAATTTTGTTACTGACCCCATTATCTTAAAGCATATGGAGTATCTGTTTCACAGACAAGATTTCATAGCTGTCATATTTTATTGCATTTTTGTGGTATCAAATTTAACTTACGACTTAACATTGCAGGTTCAATGTGATATTTATGGAAGGACCGTGCCTTCACATGACTGTTACAGTGACTGAGTTCCAGAGGGATCTGCTTTCAACAGCTTTCAAACAGTGATGTCTGGCTTTAATAACAGTGTTCAAGTATTTATGGTGCTTGATTTGTAGAAACTTCAGAGCTTTTGCAAAGATTAAATGAGTTTCACTGCAAATTCTTTTGGTTGATATTGCACATTTCCTCATAGCAGAAATATTGAAGCTGACCATAACCACTGATTCATTCAGCAGACAAGATATTTTATTGCCACAATTCTTTTATTTCAATATATGTTAACAGTTATTGTCCACCTCCTTCTTCTTCCTTCCTCCTCCTTCAACATTCAGAAGACAAATATGCTGACCACTGTTAGGATTCACATTGCATCTCACCAAATCACCTTCTTCATGATTTTTTCTTCTATTTGAAGTTTACCACTAGTTTTCAAGAAAAAAAAAATGTAGAATGAGATTAATATGTTCTGTGCAATACTGACATACAAGACTCAGCTTTCAGTGATCAAACTCTCCCTGTTATTCAGTAGCAATAATCTATCATCACAATAATCTGTAGTAATTTTTTTATTTTATTGAATGGCTAGATGCTTCCAAATAATGTTTTAAAACATGGCAAGGAAAACTATGGCAAGGAAAATTCTGGCTTCTGTGAAACAGCGTTTTATCTCTTACTCTTTTCTGAATTGGAGTCACTACATTGCCTGCCATGACAGACCTCTGGAATCAGACATGTAAGTAACATACAGCAACATTTAGCCATCTTTAGGACTTATTTTCATTTACCTTATTAGCTTCCGCTACCATGTTTTTCTCCAGGATAATAGATATATTCTCCCTGTCCCCCCCTAGCATTGGTAAATCTCTGAATTTATACTTACATAAAAGATCCTTAAGTGGTTTAAGGAAATAGTTTCAGATTCCTGTTATAGCCAAATAAATTGTTTTGCCTACTTTATAGATAAAAGGTTCTGTCATGCTTGAAACAGAAGCACCCCACTGGTCCTTTTTGGTATTGTCTTTTATTGGATTCACACATATTTCCACACACAGTCACATAGCTGTTCTCACTCTTAATTTTGAACATTAATGGTAATGGAAAGTTACTTTAAACTTCAAGTTTAAATCACAATTATTTTTAGTATAAATTGTACGCACAGAATTCTTTGATCCTTCATGACATCTTTTGATAGTGCATTAGCATAACAAAGAAGAATAAAAGCAGCTGGAAGAGAATGGTTAAGAATTTCTTTGCTGGAGAATTTGAAATGAAGCAGCTGTAGATCCCAAGGATGTGAGAGTGTCATTTCCTTCTGCAGCTATGAAAAGGACTTTTAATAAGAAGAGATGAGAGGAACAGAGCATCAGTATTTCCAAAAGTAGACAGGATCCATATCTTGTAATTCTTCACTGACATTTTATATCAGCTACCTATTTACTGTAAAGTTTGTAGTAATGGATTTTATATTTCTAAGAGGTCTACAGCAGAAAAAATCTCATCTTTGTGTACTAAGTGCAGAAGTCTTCTAGGTTTCTCAGGAGTTGTGTTCAGAATTATATAGCTTAAAAATACTAATACAACTGCCTCAGTTGAGGAGCCCTAGCGGTAGAGCTATCTTGATTAGGAAATCAATAAACAGTTTGATTTGCTTTCAGGGCTTTAGGACAATATTTAGAAGACTTTTAGGACAATGTTTTTATTTCAGGTGATTTTGTCATTTTTATTCAAGGGGCATATCTCTGCTGAGGTTTATGAAAACAGCATTCAGAGTCAAAATGTGAGTTTCCTGTTGTTTTGAATACTTGTAAAATGTCTCTGTACTGCATGAGGTCTCAGTTTTATAACCAAATGACCTTCAGGGAACCAATACACAAAGAATGGATTTGTTGGCAAGGCAGGTGCTTAAGATAGCCAATGAATATTATCCTTGAGCAATGGTTATCTTAGCTGAATGATAAACTGTATATTTTTATTGGTTTATTATGCATATACAGCTATGATTACACTTTGGTGTATAGCAAGAAGTCCTATAAATATGCTAAAATGAATATGCTATTTAAATTAATAAATACATTTTTTGCAATACAAGCTATCTTATTACTGGAGAGAGTTTATAAATACACTAAGGAGTACATGAGGTTGGATTTAAGGGGAAAGTCACACTGAAGAGCTCAAGAGAACATTGTTTTTTCTTAATTTCAAATGCCCAGCCTCTGCTGCCCGTTTCATATGTTACTGAACCATTTTCTATAACAAGGTAACTTTAGGGTCAACTGAAGGTCAAACCTTCTGTCTGTAATGATATAATTAACAAATAAAGTACTATGTAATGTATTCTCCTTTCTCCTGTATTTCTGCATTGAAGCTTGACACACTGTGTTAAAGAGCAGGCTTTTCAGGTCATCAATCAGATGTAAAGTACTGAAGCTTCATTAAACATTTTGAATGGATTTGTATACTCCAGAAATTTAAGAATATAGGCAACTCATTGGTGTACATCCAGGCAAACTCCTTTCAACACTATAGTTTTATAAGCAGTAGCTGGAATGAAAATAACACAATTTCTTCAGCTGGAATAGCAGAATATTCACCAGGGAAGGGGCAAAGGCCTTTTCTATGGCTGCAGCATAAGCAAGCACCTGTTTGTAAGCAGAATTTCCCATTTCTCTTTAAAATCTCTTGTGTGTATGCAGTTAGTTTAAACACCTCACTATCTTACTTGAGAACATCCAAAGAGGACAGATGATGATAAGAAAGCAAGTAGGAATTTGGCAGGGAGTTGGCAGGAAAATACTATAGTTTTTATAAACTATGGCATTTCTGACAATATAGACTTCTTGTGCCTGATGTCAGCCCTTCGCTTTCTGCCATTCATAAGCACTGCTAGGTGCATAGTGCAGATAAGTTTACTTCTGTGCACAGGGATATTAAATGAATGTAAAGAAAGCGTGTTCCATAGGAGGAAGATTTCATTCTTTTTCCAGTTAAGCTACTCAGTAAAACTGACATAGAAATGGCCAAATTCAACATTTCAAGAATTGAGTTCCAAGCTGTATAAAATAGGATCTTTGATAGCTGAGACTTAAAGGAGCTGCATCATCCTAGGGCTCTGAGTCACACACATCACAGCCTGCTGTGTTAACACAAACTGAAATCAATAGCATTTTAATTTAATGTGTCAGATTGCAACATGTGATGGCTAAGGAATGGACAAACTTCCATTTGAGGCCTTTCCGTGAGGGAATGGCAACCTCTGGTGTAAGTGCAGAATGGACGGGCGGAAACAATTGCTGTCATTCATTACCCATCACAGGGAAATCCAAGAAGGAGAACCAGCTTGAGACGTTACAGTGAATGAAAAAATTTGCTTGACGTAGGCTATAGTGAACTTTCTTTTAATTTCGTTGCACATAGCATTGTTTGAAGAAAGGAAAGCATACATCCCATGATGCCCCCTGCAATTTTTTTCTTTTTTTCCTTCACAGACCATTAACTTAAGGTTTCAATCATGTGAGATTTCATATCAAGACTCTTTGTAAGGATATACAAAAGAGAGCATGAAATGTAACACATTACAGGAGGAGAGTGTAGTTCAATTTACTGCTCCTACAAAGTACTGTTTAAAGCTCAAAGCATCTTTTCTGGAGCTTTCAGGACTCTAGCAGAAAGAAAACTAGTATCAGGTGGTTTTAATTTGTCGTTAACTGAGGCATCTGCATGTTTGAAAAGAGAAAGACCCATCCAGAAGTATGATTTAAATAAACAGAGGAAACCATGTTTCCCTGTCCAATAAAACTTACCTGCTTGATCCATAATATATTCCTATCTTTCTTCTGCATAATAAGAAACAGTGTTTCAGAGACTAGCAAACTTAATCACTGCAGACAATGAGTAAATTTGTACCTATTATTTATACAACATGACAACAACCCATCCACAATGCAAAAATATTTTATTGTGGCAGGTAAACAGTACTACTCTATTGCTATGAAATAAAAAAAAATACTGGTTTTTTCACTGTAATAAGGGAGGTAAACGGTGGAGCTCAGGTCATCTAATTTCCTATCCAATCTCTACATGCTGAAGGTTACAGCTGTTTCTATATGCTATTAATATTCTTTATTGCACCCTGAAATCCACCAGAGGTTTATGTCTCAGCCTTCTAGCTTCAGTAGAAACACATAAGAGGGTACTCTCTAATGAGCACTAACTGCTCAAAAGTATTTAGCTTCTGTTCATAGTTTTGATTAAGCTTGCAGCAATAAGACTAAAATTTTTTGTGAAACATAGTACCATCTCTCAGGTTCTAAAGGAAAAAATAGATTCAATTTAAGTGAAAGCACTGATATGCAATGAAATCACATGTATAGCAACACTGTATAAAACATATTTTACCAGAGTTCCTGTGTAAAAACTGACTTGATTACATCAGCTTGACCGACATTCCATGATAGGCTGTTTTCTCTATTTTTGATCAAACCAAAATAATATTGTTTAAGCTTGTAAAATACTTTGGAATACACTCTCACTTCTAAAAAGGCAAAGAGGCATAGATGATGAGATGAGGAGTGCTTAAAATCAGAGGTAATATCTGTAAGGGTCTTAACTTGACTTAAAATGATCAAACACATAACCTTTTAAAACTGAAATTGCTGAGTTCATCTTTGCAAATACTGTTGAAAGGTGCAAATTAAGTTGTTCTACACTGAACACTTCAAAAAACATACTAATGCAGGTTTTATACATGAATATAAACTTTATACATGGTTAAAGATAAAATGATCCGTATCTTGATATGTTGATTAAAAATTTTAGAGGAAAATATTTTCAAAGGTAAATATAGCTCTTTAAAGAGAACCAGATCAATAATTTGAAATGTATGGCCTTGCTAATGGTAGTAAAGATTTAAATTCCATTCTTCTTAACTACTGGAATACACATATTTTATACTTTGTGTAAATTGTCCTTTGCATTTTTTCTGATTAAGAGCTATAGTACTTTTCATTTTCACTCTTTCTTGTGTTAACTCTTGATATCCAAACCACAAGAAGCACTAAGTATTTGTGGTAAAACAAAAATGTAGCAAAATAAGCACACTGGCAAGTCACCAGGATCATCATTTAACAAGACTCCAGAATCAAATTCAGTTCTGATGTCACTGGGTGTTTTGTCCTCAGTGTTATGCCGCTACTATTCCCTGTTCTAAAGAATAGACAGTCCAAACCTTATGTAGAATTTTATAATGGGATATTAGTCAAATAAATAGCAAACTGGAGTTATTTTACTGCACAATAAGTGACTAAGAGCTGGAATAAGAAGCCAAAAAAAACCCCAAACAAGCAAAAAAAAAAACGAAACAAGAATAAAAAACGCATTACACAAGAAAATACTACATGCAAGTTGCATTTTAAATGGAATATAGATTTAAACTGTTAGGAAGGCATAGATTTCCTGGAAGGTTGTAATGCCCTTTCGGCAAATAAGTGAATGAAGTCAGTGAAATATGGCACTCCTATGCCCAAGCTGGAAGGTTTGTCAAATGCCAGTGACCCCTTCCATCTGCCCTTCTAGTCTGTCTGCATTTTGGTTTTTAAAATTTCTCCCACCGTTCCTTCTGATTTTCCTTTTTCGTTTGCTACCTCACCTGTTTCTTTAAGGTATGTCATGATATTGATCTATAACAGACTTAAAACTACAGTTACTTCTTAGCTCAATCCTAAACTTTTCAGGTTCTTCCATCTCAGGGGGAAAAAAAAAGGAAAAGTAGGTTAAAAAGAAACAAGATGGGAAAAAAAAGTGTTAGGACTCTGTTGTGTTTTGGGGCTGTTTTTCAGAAGCAATGCTTGCATTACCCCAACTTAGAGGACTTTTTTCCTGTAGCAAAGGAAAAAAACAAAACATGGAAAAGATTAATGACCACAGCCTCTCCAAAATAACTCTGTCTTTCAATATGTTGTTAAGACTGTGTCAGAATTCGTGTCCTGTGAATATTTCTCATAACTGAGGCTGGTCATTTGTGGCAATATTTGTCCAAACTGGGGTAAATCCAAAGCCCTGTTATAGCAAGCCTTGCGCTGCTTAGGGCAAAGGGCTTCAATTCACACTGGTCTATTGCAGTGTCTTCAGAACAATAATCAACCTTAACAGGTATGCATAAACCAAGACCTGTGTGCTGAGAAAAAGCCACATATTCAGTAATAATTTCGGAGAGGAGAGGAGAGGAGAGGAGAGGAGAGGAGAGGAGAGAAAAAGATGAATCAGGCTGCAGTACAAACATAAGTCAGGATTCAGGAGCATAGACATAAGTTACTTTAATTGCATTGCAGTACTTTTACAGCCATAGCACTGTTTTTGCCTTCACATTGTACTTGTTGCCTATGTGGGAGATTTCATTAGGAAAATTTCTAAACTCCTAAACAGTGCTCTGTATTTTAGTTTTCTATCCCAGTTTTGCCACAGGTAAGCCCTGCAGAGATAAAAGTCCCAGACCTCAAAAACATTCTGATTACGCCAGCATGACACCACTCCTGAGCTAATTATGTCTGTCTTCTGATAGGACTAGTTATTTTGGCATAATGTAACACTGATGCGCATATACTGGTTTTGATTCTTGGACTAACTTAGTATTACTTTCAAGATACTTACCCAAAGTAGACATGTCCCAGATCACTTTGAGCAGATTGCATAGCTACTACAGCAGGAATCAAAGGCCTGGGAAAAACTTCTATGTAACGTCAGATAATCTTTTACTTTACTATGTGTACAACGTCTATATGAATCCTGCATTGAATGCAACACAACCAGGTTAAAGTCTTTTCATTCTTTTCTCTTCTGTTCGTCATCACATTTATCTCTTTCTTATATGTGGTGTGCAAATTAATGAACATAAAACAAGAAAAGGTTAATCCATGCAACAAGAACTCTGTATTGGGGACTAGAAGAAGCCTCCCAGAGGAAGAAACACTATGCTAACATGGACTGTTGGTGGGGCAGATCTGGAAAAGATGCAGTCAGAGTGTCTGTCACTGAATGTCCTACCTCACAGTAAGGACATGCTGGGGCAGTGAATCTACATACTTACACATTGAAACCATGGCATTTATGTATGCAGAGAGAAAAATCTCTTTTCACATATGGCTTTCCTGAGAAGGTATCAAGCAATGAGCTGAGTCCTGAGTCCCTGGCACTGAACAAATTAAAGTAACAAAATTACTCCAGCAGAACTGATTTATACTGCTTCAGTGAGGGAAACCTATCATGATGCTAAACTGTGAGTAAAGGAGATTGCAGAAGGCATGTATTACCATTTTTTCCGGCTCCCTGACATCTGCTGTTGTTGTGAAGCAATCCGAGGTCACTGTTTCCAGTGGAAATACCGACATTTGGAAACAAGACTTCAGGAGAGCCTACTGCAACTGGGCTGTAGAGTTTTTCTTATGATTGAAAGGTTGTAAAACAAGGCACAACCCATCTGTCAAGGCTAGTATGGCATTTTCTGTGTTTGTTCCCAATACCACAATGCCACAGAGATGATCTCTGTTCATTGTGTGCCCACTAAACCACTTGTAAAGTGTAAGGGCAACAAATAAGTCGGGGTTGTTCATAAAACACAGTTTTTTACCAGACACTTCTTGATCCCAGACAAATACCAAAGGAAAGTCTAAAGGTCTCCTTGCCCTCTAGCATTCATATATTGATGTCTAAAAAAGATTTTGAGTAAGTATTTAAGTAATGTTCTATACTAAGGATGTGATCATCTGCAATTTTATTGGAATTTGTCTATGCTGTGCATATCATCATTTGTG
>VZSC01000979.1:135362-152262 GCA_013398225.1 Steatornis caripensis | reverse complement strand
GCTCTGCATATCATCATTAGTGTAGATTTTTAAAATGGGAACATGCATTGTTGAGAAGGCAATAAAAATCAGTTCGATTTGTACATGTGCTCTTGTAAAGTGATGTACTTATCTATAATTTTCTTCTGATATTATTTGTCACAGCAACTAGGGATGAATGATTTACTCCTAGACTATAGTTTGTTTATTTTTTTTCAGACATCCCATGTTGTAAGTGATGGAATACATAGGGCTTTGCACATAACTGATGTTTTTGATTCAGAAGTTTTACTAACAAAAGTACCAAAAAATGGATTAGACTAAAACTAAACTTATTTTTCTCCTCCTGTTTTCTTCATAAAAAAGAAAAAAAAAGATTCTCTCTGGACAAAATATTCTTACTCACTCTATTTATTTATTTATTTGTTTATGTATCTGCTGATTTATGTTCAGAACTGTATAAAAAACCACATGGCAATGAACGGTCACATTAAAAGCCATAGTAAATGTCTCACTCATCCCTCCATCCCATTGTTAGAGTACTCAGCAAGGAGTAAGAGTATTCAGTCCAGTACTTTCCTCAGTGTGAAGCAATTTAAATCTTCTTCTCCCATTTTAATTCCCTGAAGAGTATCTGAGAGGGTTTCCTTCAGTCCCTTTCACTGGATATATCTCAGTTCAGAGATCTATTTATCCCAAGATTTTTTAACTTGGAAGCTGGGATGTTTATTTTTTAATACAGCTATGACAAACTAGCATATTGTGAAACTACGAGGACACAGGCATTGCCCCATGATCGTTTGCCATTAAAATGTTAGCATAAACCTTAGCACAGTGTGGGTGTGTGGCAACCGGTATCTTCCAGACAACTTCTAGGCATAGCTGGGATTAGCAGTGGGATCCTTCCCAGTGACCAGATTGGATTCAGCCACAATTTTTTGGAAGACAAGACGATTTAGCTATATGGATAAAAGCTGTAAAGTTTATATTGGTTGACAACAGTTTTGATGACCAGCATAGTTCTAAACTTGAAGAATTGTGTCAGATCTATTTGCCAAAGCAAGCCAAAGGAGTGAAATGACCTGCTATAAGGAGTTATCATCCTTACGTCTCCCAGATTTTAGAAACCTCAATTTTACCTGAATATTTTTCGAAGAGGGGAGACATGACATCTTAATCCAATTTTGTGAAGGGGTAAAATAAATATAGAGGACACACAGGAGCTGAGACCGTGTCCCAAACTTTTTAATTTATATGTGGGTGGTTCTGCTCATAACAGCCTTTCCTTGTTAATTTTTTTTTTAAATCTGTCTGAGCACGATGGGATGGTGTGTAGCATATTACATATCTTACACATTCTGCATACTTGTAAATGCAGTGTTTGAAAGTAACAGCCACCAATCACTCATCGGAGCCATTAGCCCTGTGTGACAAGACCATAAATATACTTGTTTGAAGATAGATGTACCCTTTCCGTTTCCAAAGCATATCAATAAAGACTACCTCTAACATTGTAAGCCAATGTTCGCAGAAAAAAAACTGCTGAAAAACATCGAAACATGGCGGAATCAAAATGCCAGTGAGAATCTGTGAAGTGTCCACAGATACTTTTGCTTGTTAATGCTTTGACTTAGTTAATGGTAATAAACTGTTCCTGACAAACGTTTTTCCTGAGTCTTGCCACAGACTTCCAGATAAGGTAGAATAATTATGCCTGAAAACACTGTCACAAAGAGAGACCTTTAGGAAGGACAAGCCATTGATTCTGTTATATTTTCATTATTTTGACATTGATTAGAACCACAAGTGCTGTATGAAGCTTGGCGATACTCTCACATTTAGATAAAAACTGTGCATAATTCTTGCAAAGATATGTATTGTTCTACACAGCAAGTCAGAATATATAAAAACAGTAGTTGTTATAATGTAAGAGCTTTTGAATCAAAGATTCTAGATTGTTTTATTTTTGATTGCTTTAATAAAATTACCCTAATAAAATAATTATATGCAGTATTTAGTCATTCTTACTTCTTCAGGTGACTCCTACTGCAAAATTCTTGAAGACTGTTTGAATAATAAAGAGGAAATAATGTTTTGTGAAAGTGGAAAAGAGAATGATTATTTTCATTACCTCCATCTAGAATTAAAACTGATTTTATAGCAATCATTTAAATCCTCAGAAATATTTTTATCTTTTAGCAGTAGTATATGATACTTGACAGGTGCACTCCATAATTTCTAGAAGATTGAGGTTTGATTTACCGGAATAGGTATAGTGCCAAACTCTTCTTGATATCTGGACCTCACTGTTTAGTGAATGCATACATGACACGCTTGTTATCAGATGTGCTAACTGGATCATGAGTCCTGGTGAAAGTAAAAAGGATTCAATTCTTCCTTTCTGTTAAGCAGACAAAGTGGAAGCAAGAAGAGATTTGTCCCTGTCTTCTTAATTTTCTAAATGCAAAGGCAAGTTGTCCATCATAAATGAGCTGATGTGTTAAAGGAAATAATAAATTCCAATTTTGGTTGGTAGCAATTGTGACATCTAATACAAAATAATATTTCTAAAAGGGTCATAGCAATGTTATTTTAATTAATTACATATCCTTTCTCATTATCTTAATAAAAACACCAATTTATCAACTAATTTCATTTTCAATTTAGAAAAAACAAGGTTTTTTAGTGCTATCCCCCAAAGTCATTCCTGTTAAGAGAAGTACTGTGCAATAGTCATTATTAGTTAAGTACTGCTTTGAAAGCAGCTTGTGATTTGATAGCATACTTTGGAGTGCCATGAATAGTACTTAATTTTTAATTTGTTGGATTAATGATTTTTTTCATATAAATTGTGTTTGCAGGGTTTTAAAATCTTAATAGAGGAAAAGTGATGCAGCTTACATTCACTATTGCAACATAATTTGACTTGCTTGTAAAGATGGGTCTAAATTGCAAAATTTAAAGTAGCCTCTAACCAATCAGAATGTGTTGATAGACATACAGGCAAAATTTGTAGACATGGCAGACATAACGTTACATTCAGAACACTGACGAAACCTTTATTGGTTTTAAAAGCTTTAAAGGGAAATATGTGAAGACAATGAGGTGGAAGAAGTTTTGGATTGCAAGTTCCAAGATAGATAATTTTCACTGCTGCATGGAAATTTTCTATTTATATTTTAAAAAGAAGACTTTGTCTCTTAAGTACTGACATTTTATGCAAGAAAAAATATATTTTTGAAAATTTCTTTCTTGGGAAAGTCAAGTTAAAGTATTTTCTTGAATTCTTCTGGTACTAATCTATAATTGATTGGAAACAATGCCTCATTGTGTGAATGAGAAAAGCGAGTGCCTAGAAAGGCTTAGATTACTGTTGTACTTGAAGACTTTCAGTCAAATAGTTCAGATGACTGAACAGAAATTTCAGATTGACTTCATAGCTTCATAGATCTTCTTTTCACATCCCGCCTGTTTAAACTTTCTCCTGCATTTGGAACAGGGCAACCTCTGTTCTCTTCAGTCTGACAGATACACAAGTACCTAAAATAACAGTGACCATAACCTTCATTTATCATGACAATTGTTTGCATTTACTTTTCAAAAATTGAGACAAACTTTTTTTTCCATACCCATAGAGATTTTTGCCCCTTATCTTTCTCTCACAAATTTCTGTCAAACGTGTAGAAAGAAAACTTAAAGTGGATAAACCAGGTGAAAAAGATCTGAGATACAGATCCATTATTGAGTATAATTCATTCAGTTGTTATGCTATGTGGATTTTTTTTTTTTTATCTAATTTACTGTCATCTCACCTACTTTCACGGGCACTGAAATACCTATTTGTGTCAACACTTCGCTTGAAGATGAGCAATAAGGACTACACACCCACTACATACCTTTTTCTTCTTCTGTTTTAATGGAACTGAGTTGTGATTTTGAAATCTTTACATTGCATTACTGTATTGTAATTAGAACTACAGGGCAAATCACAGGGCATGATTTTCACTGTAGTCTCAAACCAACCTGCTGTAATCAACTAGACTGATTCTGTCAGATTTGGGAACACTTCTGTGCAGAAACAATAAGAAGATTTGAATGCAAATACCCAGAACACGTTAAGCGCTACCTGCTTCATTGCAGAAATGCTGAGAGCATTTCTGAAAGCAGAGATNTTTTTTTTTTTTATCTAATTTACTGTCATCTCACCTACTTTCACGGGCACTGAAATACCTATTTGTGTCAACACTTCGCTTGAAGATGAGCAATAAGGACTACACACCCACTACATACCTTTTTCTTCTTCTGTTTTAATGGAACTGAGTTGTGATTTTGAAATCTTTACATTGCATTACTGTATTGTAATTAGAACTACAGGGCAAATCACAGGGCATGATTTTCACTGTAGTCTCAAACCAACCTGCTGTAATCAACTAGACTGATTCTGTCAGATTTGGGAACAGTTCTGTGCAGAAACAATAAGAAGATTTGAATGCAAATACCCAGAACACATGTTAAGCACTACCTGCTTCATTGCAGAAATGCTGAGAGCATTTCTGAAAGCAGAGATTAAAAAAATAAAAATATTTGCCATGTTAAACATGGGCAAGATCTACATTTCTATTTTTTCCCTGTGCTGACTTTGGAAGGCTTTTCTTCACTTTAGCTTTCCTTTCTAGACCAAAGCTACGATATCTGCAGCATTAGGGAATGCTAAAGCTGCTGAGTAGTCACAAATATCTTTTCTGTTTCTAGAGGAACAAAGCTTACTTTATATACTGCTATTCAAAACGTTTTGCTTCTTTTTTGCCAGGATCTGTAGACTTGTCTCAAGCAAACAGCCATGAGAGGAGGTACTGAAGCATTTTGTGTTTGGGCATATTCCTTCTACTTTCTGAAACACACAGATTTCACTGCATCCTCTTGTCTCTGATCTTCCAATAACAAAAATTGCTGATCTTGTCTCTTGCAATCACTAATATTAATGAATTAACTTCTTTACCTCACAAACATCTCCCTTCTTACACAGCACACAGCTGTGTGATGAAAATACTAATATTTAAAACATGTTAATGTGGGGTGGAGGGAAGAATGGTTTAATTCTAAACCACTAATGTCCAATTTTAATCTGATTTAGAGTATTGGATGTGATTAAAACTGATAATAAATGAGAAGCTCCTACTTCAATTCAATCTACTTAATATTTTAACCTCTACTACACAGCATTTGTATTTTTCAACAATTCCTTCTTTCAAGTCTTAAAGAAGGGCTTGCATAAACCACCTTGCACATATGGCTGTGCAAACAAGAAAAGAAATGACACGTCGCCGTTTGCCACAAGAACCTTAGGTTCAGAGATTTCATTTGCTCGTTATACATATAGCTCATATAGAAATTAACGTGACTTAATCTTCCTCTTTTATTTGCCCTTTATCATAGGAGAAAATCAAAGCCAGGGATAAAAGGGATCAAAATGATAGCTATTTTTAGCAGTTTATAAATTATTTAGAATCATGTTGTCTTTTCTGTGCTCAGGGCCATAGAAAGGAGGGTGACACATCTGGTTGTGGGTCCCTTGTTCCAAGGGCTGCCCCGTGCAGAATGTGAGCTGGCTACACCTTAGTGGAAGATCAGAAAAGCAGAATAGAAGTCTAGCTTGACTTTCTCTGTCATTTATTTTCTTTCATCAGGACTATTAAAAGCCCAATGGCAAAGCACTGAACCCCTCAGCTGCAGATCATCGAAGAATTCTTAACTTGGATAAAGGAAATCTCAAGCCACTCAGACCCTTCTTTGCTCTTTAGTAAATAGTAGATAAAACCAATTTTGGCCCCAGTGAAATACATAATCTGCTAAAAGGAAGTAACTCAAACTTCAGAACATCAGTCTCTTTTGTTAGAGAAGGTATGCAATTCTTTTGGGTTTTCTGCCATGTCCGCTTCCAATAGCTAACCCTCAGAGTTTACCCTCCATGTCATGGCAGGTGCAGATTCTTACATCTTTGCTATCTACTCTCAGCATTCGCAACGCAAAATTCAGGCTTTGATTTAGCATGAATTTTATTATCGAGAATACAGTTTGCACACTGTAATTCAATGCTTTCATTTTTTTGTCAGAATCTTGTCTCTTGACCAGGATCCAGATCCTTCTGAAGACTCAGGTGCTTCTGTTTCAGCTTTGAAGCTGGTAAATAATTTCGCTAGCATCATCATGCAATCTTTGAAGTCCAAAGGGCAAAGCATCATCAAAATGAAAGGACTGATCTGGTTTTCTAGATACGAAAATTAATGTCTCTATACATATTTAACAGTACAATTTTAATATATGTAAAATTGTAGCAAAAAATTTCAATGCTTAGAAACATAGCAGGTAAGTCAGGCATGTGAGTGGGCAGGTGCCTGCTATGCTTGGAGGGCACAGTTTGTAAAAAATATCTCCAATAATTGCCTTAGACCCCCAAAAGGAGTAAATTCTTTGTATGTGTTGTCCCTTAGAGAGATTCACATGCTCGTACCTGCTGCAAGCTACAGTCATCATCCATGGCTGACTGCTTCCCAGATATACTAAATATCTATTCAATTTTCAGTGCTTGAAAAGCAGGTGCTTTTCAAGCAGGTATCTGGTACATCTGTTTAGAAACAGATGAATCAATAAGACAATGCCTCTTGGGCATGTAACTACTCTGACCTGCTTGAAAAGGAGGTCACTGTCAAGGGTGCCTCCAAGGCGTACTTTGTTCAGCCAGCATACATGCTGGATTCAAAAACTGGTGGCATGGCAGGTTTGTTTTAAAACGAGCTACTAGGCCTGTAACTGGTCTGAGGACTGCAGGGTAGAAACTTGTTCAGGAAATCAGTCAAGTCAGTCTGTCTTAAAGGTCACATAGGCACTAGAATAACAAAGACCTCATCGTCAGACTATATAATTTCTTTCCATTTTGCTTTTTTATTTATTTTATCTATTTCACCCTTTCTTCTCCCTGCTTCAATCTTTACCCCAAAGCAAATCACAGCCTGAGCTTAGATAAGATAAAATGGATCCCCTGTGAGGAAGTTACAGTTTTCTGTAGTCTAAATCTACTCTTTCTTCAGTGCACCATGCAGAACTGGTTCAAGCCCCAGTGCCACTGGGACAACCTCTGAGTTGATTGCACAGTGCTGAGAATCTCTGCTGCCCAGGTCTCCAGCAGTGGAAAAGAGCACAATAAAACTCAGGGCATTTGTGTGTCTGCTCCATACAGTTACGTGGTATGTCTGGGGACAGCAAGTTGACAGAGGAGTATATAAGTTGACTCTGTGACTGTGTAGGACTCCCCTATGTCTGACTTCAAGACTGTATTTTCTCACTGAAGTATTGTAAGTAGAACATAGGAATTGGGGTAAGAGTGGTGTTACTATTTACTCTTAGCAAATACAGGGCAAAGCATGAGATATGACGTGGTTGTCCTTAGTAGATGGCAAGCCAACATTTTTACATCCAAGTAATTACATCGCATTAAACTAAATCTTCCTATGAAAGAGTTACTGTGTCTGCACCCAGTGAAATGCAAAGTAGAGATCTGCACACCCACATTCAAAAGTTTAGAATAATGCAGAACTCCATATTTTGGTTACTTTATGATGTATGTAGTCTGGTGCCTTTTTTTCACTCCTGGCTAATGATCAAGAGTGACTCTCTGTAACTACTCTATTTGCATTGTTTATAGACCAGACCAACAGAAGACTTAATACATCCTAATTGTATCCTAAGTCCATTAAGAAATATAGTATATTATAATTACTTTTATATGTACATATTTTCTAAGAAGAATTAATTCTTAAAATTTAATCACTAAAATTTCAAATATTTTAATACCTCATCTTTGATGTGCCAAAAATGTTTGACAATCATAAATTGGGAAATGTTCCTTAAGAGAAAACAGTTCCTAAAATGGAAATTTTCAAAGAAAAAAGAGAAAATTTTAGAGTTACTGATTTTCTCTTTCAATTCCAAACTACTTCGAATCTAAAACTAAATATATTTACATTAAAATATCTAGATGAAATAAAGGATTTCAAAATTATTTCTATGAACTGTTTAAAATACCTCAAACTGAAATTTTGTGTTGAATGGCTCATTCACGGAAACTGAAGGGAGAGAAAAGAATAGCAAACTGGCTGCTGATCAAAGACAGAAAATCCATCTCTTTTGCAGTTCTCATTTACTTTTTCCAGATTTCTTCCATGAGTTGCCATACTTACCATTCAGTGGAGGAAGTTACTTGAGAGGCAAGTGAGCAGCTTGTGGCTCTATCTGCCCTTCACGTATTGCTATGTTTGTTCTGTTGCTATCAGGCCACCTTCAAGTTATGGGCTCTGCTCCCAGTACAATGCCAACTCACCTTACCAGCAGGCCAAAAGTTAGTTGTGTCTTAAATAGTTTCTACATGATGGGTTTATTTTGACAAATTGATGCTTCACAAATAAAACACTATTGCAAGATGATGTAATATAGGATGGACTTGCATATGAAGAAAAGTAGGTACCAAGGCATGTCACCCTGCTGTGTCGTTGTTAATTGTTCACTAATTTGTCTGATGTTTTCAGTCAATCTCCTTCCAAATATTGGCCTGAATATAAACACATTTTTCACTTCCAATGGATTAAAGAAGTTCACAAAGACCAGCAACTCAAAATTCTGGCAGACATGAAAATGTTAAGATACCATTGCCCAACTGGAAACTATTTGGATTGATTTCTTGTCATGTATGGTTTTCTCATGTTTGTTTATTTTATAGCCAAGGCATTTGATTTACAAACTTCAGTCTTTCCATATATAGACTATGTATGTATTTATTTTTATCTTTATCTACCTCCAGAATCTAGTAAACAGAAAGTATGTATTACGTAGTATGGCAGGTACACATTGCCTGACAACGAGCGGTGCTTTCCAACTGTTGAAACCTGATTTTTTGAACATTTTCCTTGCTTTTAGCATGCTTTCCTTGCTTTTTGCACACTTTCTTTGTTTTTCTTGGCCTTTACAGTGACTGTTGCCCAGTACAGAATCATGTGAGGTGAGGATCTCACCCAATCAGGATTCACCATGGATCAGATTCGACTAAGATATAAATGGAGTACCTCCCCAGGGCAGAGTTGAGTAACTCCTCCTTGGCACAGCAGGTCTGCAGTCAGGGACTCTCCCCTTGGATAGGGATGCTGCCCAAGGTAATTCTTCAAGGCCGAGAGCCCTCACCTTATTAGATGAGTGATTACGCATTTTGGGTCATCATTCTAAGGACCGATCGTAAAAGCTTAGGAATTCTTAAGTCAACTGTGTAGTATTAATCCTGCCTGGCATCCAAACCTGTAACTTACTAATGTTTGTTCGAGTGCTAAACAATTTTGATTAGAGTAAGTCTCATTTTGAGTGCTTGCCTCGTTTATTTTGTGGGTGCTTCGACAACACACAGCCAATAGGAAGGATATCCAACCAAGTGCTCCAGAGAACTTCCTAACACAAACATTCATTTAAATAAAATTCTGATACAATTTTAGTGCAGCCATCTTGTGATTTTACTCAGACACACTGTGGGATATCATATGCCATCTGTCAGAAGCAATTTGGAGCTTTAAGAACAAAACACTACACATGATAATTTTTGACCTCAGCTGCAAAAACTTTGTGTGTGTATATCTCCTGCATGCTTGTATTCTGCATGACTGGATTAATGAATACAAGAATAATAGGCTTCCAAGGTGATTTACATGCATTGATTAAATGTCAGCATTGAAATGCAGTAGGTTCCATCGCTACAGACACTGAGAACAAAACTGGAGAGATTGTAACCATTTGTTGAACAAGTTACTTATCAATTCTTTTTAACATATAATTACATTTTCTTGTTTTACCAAAAAAAGACTCAAATACTAAAACATTTTGAAAGTTCTACATAAAGTTATTTAATTTTGCAGTTGCAAGTCATATTATTAGTTCTTTTACTATATGCTAATTTGTGTGGTACAGTAAAGTTGGGGACAAAACTAAGTTGCGACATAAGAGAGATTTCAAAATGTTCATGGACTAGTAAGTGGTTGATATCAGAGGAAATAAAACTAAAACCTTGCCTTGGTGTAATTTAATAGAGAGACTGTAAAAGTGGACTGGATATCTACCTCTTCAAAATATCTGAAAAATGTGATTACGGCGTGGAGATTGTTCAATTAAATCTCAATGAAAAGGTTAATTTTCTGTCATTACCAGTATATGTTATATACCCATCCTAACTACCATGACAAAGCATCTAATAGCAAAATCTCCTAGGAGGCTAAATAACCCGTGAGTGACAAACCTTCCTTGACAACAAATAAAAAAATTTATCAGTGACCCAAAACATCAAGACTACTGCATGAAATATTGAAATTGAAATATGGTGCTGCCTCCAATTTTCATCTCCAACCTATGTACAATGCATCACATGTCATATTATCCTCACATGATACGTTATATACGGGTTAAGTAGGTCCACGCTATTACAGTCAGACAAACCCTGCTTGACAAGTGACAGCAATTACAAGTTATGTGATGTTATTGTGTTATTGTGAATCATTTATGCAAATCCAAAGTGATGATTGATTCAAGTATATCTGAAGGGTTGAAGCTTTAGAATTTATATATATATATATACATACATATATATACACATATATTTTATATCTTTTTCCTAATCAGTACAATTTACCATGTACTGACTCAGCAAGGTATTTTTCCCAAGTTTCCATCTGGACTAAATCAGAGATTGAGAAACCTTAATAGATTAATCCTGTTACTACAACTACATTATTTTGATCAAAGACCAGAAGAAGATATGTCACATCACAAGTAATAATAATAAAGGTTACTAAATAGCTAAGACATTCAGGGAATTGAGCTAGGTAAGTAATAAGTATAGAAGGGGGCTGATATCAGATATCTCTGAACCATCAGAGAAACAGGTGGTAAAAATCCAAGTGTGCTTGTAGGCAGGAAAAATAGCATACTTGCTCTTAAAAGGTTAATTCAACCAGAATTTAAGATTGAGACGGCAGATGTGCACATTTTAAAAAAGAGATGTACACAGAACACCATTGAAAAAGCAAACAAAAAACCTTAAGGCTGTATTGTTAAGAATTTGTGTTTTGTTAAAGATTTGCTCTGATTTATAAGGCTCTTCAACACTTACTATGTGGATGTATGTATATACAACTGCACATTGTAGGAGTATTTCAACCCATGTATGTGGGGGCTGAAAAACATTCTCATCAATATTATACAAATTATTCTTGACTTACTTCAAAAATAATTTTGTCCCATATTCCTTTCCAGCTCCTGATGTTTCTGAATGATTTTTCTGTTATTTACTGTGGTGATGAATGCCAGTAAGGACAACAGACTGGATAGTCACATCTCCTTTAATGTCTAGTCTTTACGTCCTTCAGAATCAGGAAGGGGCCATAATCCCCAGTTACAAGGGAGTATTAGAATGGAGAAGCAAGCATTACCAAATCAGACATTTATTTTTAGTGTCATAAAAATTATTTGAGGTAATGATTGGAAACAGACAATGGCTTATAAAGACATCAAATAGTTAATTTCCAGTTGTTCAGAAAAGAAAGAGGCTCCCTGAGGCTTATACTGCATCTTGGTATTTATTGAACTTCAAGCTACAACCAACAGGCTGGTTAATAACAATTCATGCAGCTGTCAATCTTTTTGACCAATGTCATCAATATTTCACGCTGCCAAATAACAACAATTAAGAAGCAGGACTGGAAGAAGCACTCAGGGCAAAAGTGTTTCTAACACTATAATGAAATTGATGGTGTAGGAGAGACATTTCCAATGGGCATTCAGAGAAGGGCTTTCCTGTGATTTTCTTTTTAAAACAGTGTGAATTGGTGTTCTTTATTACACACTCGGAGCATTCATGCACTGCACAAATTTCACAGTCTTAACTCATAAAACTCAAATAAGTATTTTTTTAAAATCCACATTATTAAGTAAACTAGAATTTTAATCTGAAAGCAATGTCTAGATTTTCATAAAGAGCACAATTTTTCATGTGTTAATTGAGCATTTACATTTTGGTAAATGTTTAGACTCAGTATTAGCTGAGACGCCTTCCCTTCAGACCAAATGTGTAAAAGCAACCAATTCTATACATTCTTTTTCAAAAATTTCATTTACATGTTCATATTTCACATTAAACAGACCATATTGACAGTTCTGCTTCCAATTGTAAACATAATTGTGGGCATAATAACCTTGCAATGGTAACCAGCAAAGTCTGAACAAAAGCATATAAAAAAAACTATGCTCCTCTCATACTAAATGAGTGAAGTTTTTATTTTAAGACTTTATTTGAATCATATTCAAATCCAGATACTTTGAAATATTTATCTAAGTGTTTTTGAAAGAATATTTTAAAAATTCACTATGTCTATGTAAGTTCTAACTGTAGGTAGATAAGATACTCAAATTACCCAGGACCAGTAAGCATGAGTAATTTTACTTTAAAGTTATACAGTTCTACCAATATTTTCAAACTCTGTTGATTTATGTGTTTCTTGAAGTCCTTCGTTCATCTCTCTTAAATTTCTCGTATGTTCAATACACATTTCTGTATTTCTCCTGACTTACAAAAATGACTAGATGAGATTGAAATAGTAACCTTAGTATCTGGTTTTGGTATTTGTTTCTTTTACAAAGAGCTCCAGCATAACTTTTTAGCTAAGATGCTTTCTATTTGATGTCATCAAAAAAAAAAAAAAGGAAGGTAAAGACCGCAAGTAAACGTCAAAGTCCATACCAGTAGACAACTTAAATAAATTAAGAGGAGTGCAAACAACTTTGCAAATTCATTGTGCTTTTAAAAGTGTAATATAAATCCCTATGTCATACAGGATTATAGAATATTCTGCAATAATTTTCTTACAGCACTCAAGGACTCCTGATCTTTTAGGCTATTAGGATGGAAGAGTTTTAATAAAAAATTAGCTAATTAGAACACAGAAGAATATATATTACTAAGCCATAAAGAACAACAAACAAACATAAAAGAAACAAAAGAATGATTAAGAACTCCACAGGTACCTGGGAAGGTCATGTAATGAAAATAAGTTAAAATTAAGAGAGACATTTTAAAGATGTAGGCTTCCATGACCATTAGTCTTTAAATTGAAAAGATGCAGGCATTACATGATAAGAGATCAAATTCAAAATTGATTAAAGATTTATGTTACTTACAAACAAAAAAGTCACTGCAAATCTGAAAAGCCTTTATGGATCCCAGATAGAAAAATTGAAACCGAGACAGGGGGTATAGGTATATGTTCTTTAAGGATCACTTTGCTAATATTGGTAGTGTAGCAGTAGTAGTAATATTTGCAATTACAGTGACTTTATGCATTGCCCTTAAGTAGTATTTGGATGGTGACAAACACATCAAATAGGTCAGAGTTGTAAACGGAAAACTAACAGTAGGAGATGTGAATGTGAATTTACAAGATTTCCAGTAAGGATTTGGGATCATATGTTTTACTTATTAAAGATGTCTTCCAAAAAATCTTCTTGCAGTAAAAGTCATATTGATGATGTTCCTTTCCTAAATATGTACAAAGGTCTCATCTGGGACCTAGGATGTGCTCTGTAGTCTAACAGGACAAACATAGGCAATATACCTGTAACTGTACAGAAGAGAGAGAGATTGACCACAAAATTCTAGCTGGAACTGGTTAACGTAATGGGTAATCCTTACAATGGTGAGAACTGCTTATTCCCCAAGGGACAATACTTTTTTCCTATTTCCGTTGCTGCCAGTCTGTAGTTGTTTCATTAACCCTACTGATGTTATTGTCCTCTCCATGGTTACTAATCTTTGCTCCTCCTGCATATGTGTCTTGTTGACGTAAATATTTAGATACTTGGTCTTTAACTTCTTATTAAAACCCTGTGGAAGTTCTCAGTTGTAGGACTGAAGTTCATTGTTTGGTTGGTTTTTTCCACATATTTTGTTTCTTTCAACATGCAGAATGGGGAATTCTGAAGTATTCCGATTTTTGGAAGGGACAGTACAAATTCTATCACACAATAAAAAGGATTTCTTTTCTTCTGATTTCATTTTTTGTGGCTGAATAATGCCCTGTGAACCTGATCTATCTTGAGAACAGAGCCTACATGAAGTTACAGGTATAAAATATGCAGAGTCTGTAATCCCCACCAACAATTCTTGCAGTTTCAGAAAGACTTGAAAATGGGGGAGCGGGGAGGGTTGTTGATGGGGAAGAGGAGGAAAAGCTTTTTCTTCTTGTGGATAATTCTTTTAACTTACGTTTTGCTGCAGAAATTTTCAATGTAAAGTAAATCCGCAGGAATGACTATTTCAAGTCTTCAGGTAAAAAAAAAATAGCAAATAATTATATGAAGTAAGAATTATCCCATTTATGCATCTCTCCTACCTACAACTAAATCTCACAATTAAGATTCAACTTAGAAACTATATTCTCACCTATGAAGATTTAGGGAGTTGGCCTGGCTTTTAGAGACCTCTTCAGTTAAATAGAATAGCTGGGATGGACCAGAAATTCTGAAGCAAAAAGTGCTGCATTCAGGAATGCAGTTTTTACTTTTTGATCTGTTTCCAAGGTTTGCACATATTGTGGTTTAACCTCGGCCAACAGCTCAGCCCTACACAGCCGCTCACTCATTCTTTGCCAGCAGGTTGGGGGCAAGAATCAGAAGGGTAGAAGTGAGAAAACTCATCAAAAGCTGCACACAAGCAGAACAAAATAAGGAATATATTCACTACCACCATTGACTGGCAGGTGTTTATCCATTTCCAGGAAAGTGTGATGGTGACTTGGGAAGACAGACACAATAACTCCAAACATCCCCCTGTGCGCCTTCTTCCCCCAGCTTTTATATTGCTGAGCACGACGCCATATGTTAGGCGGTATCCCTTTGGTCAGTTGGGGTAAGCTGTCCTGGCTGTGTCCCCTCCCAACCTCTTGTGAACTCCCAGCCTCCTCGTTGGCACGGCAGCATGAGCAGAGAAGGCCTTGATGCTGTGTAAGCACTGCTCAGCAATAGCTAAAACATCGGTGTGTTATCAACATTGTTTTGGTCACAAACCCAAAGCAGCACCCTCTGTGCTGCTACAAAGAAAATTAACTCTATCTCAACAAAAAGCAGAACAGCATAGACACGTTTACTGGTTATGTGAGTCCTGACTGTTGAAAAAGTTTCTCTCCTCTCCCATCTTTCAAATTTGAACTAAATAAAGAGGCTACCTTATTTTTTCCCAGCTGTCTTTGCGTTACTGTATGTGGATGGTACAACATTTCAGATATTGTGTTAAGCATCCAGTTAATAAATACCTGCTAGTTGATTTTCTCTCTTAGGAAAGTAGAAAAGGGTATTAGATGCCCCAGGGTGAACCTTGATAGTGAATCCCTGTGTTCATGTTGAAATAAGTTAAGACAATCCAATTTGGCCAAGGACAGATATGTTCTGAATTTATAACACTGGATGTTGCAGCTTTTATTGAACAAGCAAATGGAGAAAGAACACGGACACATGTGGTAGGCTAGCATGCTGCAGTTCAGGCTACAAAGCAAAGCTTTTTCACAAATAAGACTACTAACATTTTAATAAGTGTGCTATTAGTATTTCCTATTTGTCCAAACAAAATACCAACATTTTAGGATCGCTTTTGAACCACCTCGCTTCAAGAAAATGTACATTGCATGACGCATTAAACTGAACTGTTAGTGCATTGGGTCAGCAAAATATATTATTTTCTCTCTGGACTTGGAGTCTAAAATCTAAAACTTACCAACCAGCACTCTGTAGAACTCATTTTGTACTAAATATTCTGTTATTAGTTGCAGGGTAGAAGAAGATTTCTCTAGATGTGCAGAATCTGTTAGAAGATTAAAGACGATTTGTCTGCCCACACAGACATGCAATTCAATAGAAATTACATCTTATCTTCTCATTGTAGAGGAGCCAGAGCTAGAGGAAGGGAATATATAGCAGATATAGCAGAATAGAATGAGCTTTGCACCTGCAGAGAATATATTTCAAATATATATTCTTGCTATAGATTTGAAAATTTATGAAAAGCATTAGGTTTGAAAAGCCTTCGTTAAGAAATGTGCAGGGTCTAAACAACATATATCTTTGTAAACAGAAAATCTTCAAAAATAAAGCCATTGGTTTACAATTATACAAAGGAACTCAGAATTTTCACCTTTGTTGTATTTTCACCTAATAATCTCCTGGTGTTTTATGAAAGCGATCTGGAAGAAATTATTTCCTTGCTGCATGTAAAGTCTGGTTTATGGTTTCTTGGATTGGTTCAAATTTATAAATCATGCCAATAGCCAAGTCATGTAGAAAAACTAAGATGACAATTTCTGGAAGAATAAGGAAAAAGGAAAACTTTTAGGATTCCCCTAATCTGAAGAATCCAAAGTAGGATATTTTAGAGGAACGTAGCTTTTCCATCCTTTTATGTTTTAACTAATTCTCCCAAACTTTTTTCTGATCCATATGCAATTCTGTTCTCCTTGAAAAGTTTAGAAAACAGAGACTAGTTATTGAGATTTTCAAGGGCTCAACTCTTCTATAATTAAGATTTGAAGTTGCTATCACTGAAATGATGCTACATTTAGTAGGAGCTTGATTATATCAGAAATGATCAAATTTTGTTTAAGTGTCATGGATTTTGGGGGGTTTTTTTCAGTTTGTTTGTGGAAACATTAAGAATTATTTAACTGACTGATCTTAGTTCTCCACATTTCACAGTCATGTCAGGGCCCATCTTAACAGTGCTGAAAAAATGAGCAAATAAGATCTTATATTTAAAAATAAAGACTGGTTTTGGAGTGTGCGATTTGCAAAGTAA
>VZSC01000979.1:123747-135243 GCA_013398225.1 Steatornis caripensis | reverse complement strand
GCAAAGTAGTAGCCCCAGGTTACAGGAACATCCTGAGACTGTCAAACTGTACAGCATATTGTACAGTACAGTACAGTGTCTCTAATTAAGAAAACAACTAATGGTACAAGGTCGAATGGAGGACAACCTTTTGTGTCTTCCCAGTCATGAGGTTTAAGATGAATCAGACCTGAGCCATAAGCTCCACTCTGTCCTCTGCTGAGTTCATACAGTCAAGGAAGATCCTGGTTCTCTGAAATCAGTGGTTAGTGTCCTATCAATATCAGCATGCCTGAGATTTCATTTGTGCACTATGAGTTTGTCTCTGGGTCTGCATAATGCACTCAGAAATGAGAAATTCTTCACCTTTGCAGAATGTTTAACTCACAAGGAACAAGGAGATTACATGCGTTAACATATGTGGTTGAGTATTCCCAGAGAAAAACTCTGGTAGATATTAATCTATCAAATGAAAGGTTCTTACATCACAGTGAGAATGCATTCTCTTGTGATCAAGAAGCTACCTACACGGACAAAGATTTATCAACTCTGTTCAGACATAACAAAGACCTCAAATTGCTCTGAATAGTTGTTGCTATTTTGACAGATTTGTTCAATGACATAGATGTCATTCTTATGCTCAGATTTTCAGGTCTATTGGGCACACCTAACTTTCAAGTAACAGCTTCAGATAAAAGGATTCTTCAATGTTCAGGTTACCAAAGTTTTCTTGCACCCTCTCTCTTCACAGATTTTGTGGCTTTTTCTCCCATGTCTTCCTGCTCCTTTCTCTGAGCTGCAGCCTGGGTCTGCACAGCATGTTAGAGATGAAGAGTGGTCTGAAACCTTGATAATATGTAGAAATATTTTTCACAGGTGTAATTTCTTATTCAGTTGATGTAAGCAATATCTTCCTCTGCCCATGTACCTAACAAATGTAAAGCAAAATTGTTCTTTTCCTAGAAAGGACATTATCATAATAAACCCATACTTGTTAATTTATATTTTTACAAAGGCATCTCTTCTGGATGACCCTTTGGCTGCTGAATATTACAGTTAAGTTGGTACATGCTGTTAAAAATATTGCTCTATTTTGCCTTTAGCAATCAAGCAGCAAAATATTGCTCAGCATGAAAACGAAATGATAAAGATAAGGCAGTTAATAATTGCAAGATATGCTACTGTATCTCCTGTTATTAAAAAGAGTAACATGAGAGGATTTGGAATACATATCCTTAATTATTTTTGTCGGACTGTTGAGGAAATAGAGAATCAATGTCAAAAAATAAGCCACAAAAACCACAAAATCATTTTTAATTTTATTGGATTAAAGCAATTTTTTTTCCTCCTTTGGGGCTTTTTCCCTGCACTAAGTATCTGTAATTCCAATTGATTTTTTAAAGTACTTTTATCAATTATTTACACACAATTAACATATGCCACTGCAAATACTGAGAGGGTTAATGTTATTACAACTGGATTTTTCATACATACTCCCAAAAAATGACTTTTCCCAGACATAAAAACCTCATTAATTGTGCTTGCAACCTGAAAACAGCAGTGTTGTCTTCCCATATCACAATTTCTGTCCCCATGATGTCTTGAGATAATGATGAAAGTAGAACCCTTATTCTTTCAGAAGTCTATCCTTTGTGCCAGAAACTTTTCATCAAATTTTGCTTTTAAAGCATAGTTATGGCTGCCAAATCACTGAGATTGTATAAAATGGTTGAGCTCCTATTGGTTTGCTTGACTTTTCAGGTACAGACGAAATGCATCAAGAGCACCTGTGGCAGCTCCAGTGATTCTGTGATCTCTGCCCTATGGGCTGTCATAAGCAACTTGAAAAGAGTTGTGTATTGTCCTGCTCTGATTTCATGTTCTAACAGCATCCAAACTTTAAATATCATAAAGCTTCAAGTAACAGAAACATCAGAGACATTTTTCAACAAAAAAACCCTTTGAATTAATTAAAAAAAAAATCCTTGTCCTTACAGAAAAATAGAGCCCTTCCTCTGAAGGCTCTACCAAACAGTAATAGGACACTACAACTTTATGTGGCGTAAATATAGTTTTAGCGTATATAACTCTCCTTGCCATCTATTATCTCCCAGCAGAGGCATCAACTGCAGGGCTTATTGCTTAATTATGTTATCAAATTTTAGTAGCTAATTTCTTTAGCTTACAATGTATTTTGTATAGCAATATATTTCTTTTATTACAAGTAAAAGAAAACCCTGCAGTAATGGTCAAACCTTTTCAGCAAGCACCTTTTTATTTAATTTAAACTGACTTATCATCCAGGATTAAAGTGTAATTCAAGGTGTAAGGTTTTTTTTCTTCACAGGAAACAGCAGCTAGTTAGTCAGTAAATCCAGAGCATAAAAAAAATATTGCTGGAAGGCACTTCAAAGGCCATTTGTCTACCTTTATCCTAGGCAGGATGTCTGTTATGGACAAAAGATGTTTGCCTAATCCAATCTCGAAAGACTCAGTTCTGGACATTCCAAAATCCCTAAATTAGGGCGATTACAAATTATTGTATTGCAAAACTGCTCTATGTAACCTCAGATTCATTTCTTGCAATGTATGACCTCTGCAACATGTAGTTTAAGGTGTTCATAATTTCCCTTAGCCCTGTTTCTCAGATCTTTCAACTGTTTCTAACTTTGCAAGGAGAAAAAATCAACCCCTCATCAGGTTCACATTGGTAAGAAAGTGGGTAGATTTTTAGAACTACTTGAGGTTATTTCACAGTCCAATGTAAAGCTAGGAACAAAAGAAAGGATTAAAGAAATAAATGTCTTCATAAAGGCAATCAGATGTTCTTTCCTCTGGATGATTCTACATTGGATAGTGGGCTGAAGATAATAAACCACAAAATGAGTAATTACTTATCTCCCATTTTCCAAGTTTATCTTTACAGTTTACAATCCAGCCACAGCCCAGAATAAGCTATCGATTTAGTTTCCAGAACCACGACGTTTGGGTGTTTTTTCATTAAAAGGAATTATTTTAATATTTTAAATGTTTTGGAATAAAATTATTTCTGGTGGCAAAGGCCTATGCTGTAACTAACCTACCAAAACATCACTTTTTTTTTTTTTTTTTAAGAAACCGTATTAAATTGATCTGGAAGGGAGCTGGGAAAGTTAGTTCATTCTCCCTGCTGAAGGAGGATCAGCTGTTTCTGTGTAATTTCTGACACACACTCCCAATTTATTTTAGAAATCTCACATGTTAGACAGTCCACAGCTTCCTTGAGCAGGCTGCACCATGCATAGATTTGGGAGTTTGTTCCAATGTCTACCCTAAACCGCTTTCTGCCTTTTAAGCCAATTTACATGTGGTAAACTGATATTCTTGCCATTAGTATGAAATAAGGATGTCTTTTGTTGGGAAATCCCTCAGGTTTGTGGTGTGAGAGGGTTAAAGAAAGTACAGACTCTTTTTGGCTGCTCAAATAAAAAATCAATGGTTTTACTGTTCATTAACAAAGAGTTACACTTCTTTTACTGAAGTCTTGATAATTTATAGTGTACTTTTACTCTCCTTCACTTAAAACCTTGCAGAAATGTGTGAGGGTTTTTTTGGATGAGTAGGTTAACTAGTTTTCTGATCAAGATTCTATAGGTGCCAACTATGGTCCTTGCAAAGAACAAAAATAGATCCATTATAATACAAAAAAAGTACGTTTTAAAAACTGATTCTTAGTAGTAAGAGTAGGTGTATTTTTGCCGATATAGCTCAGTGTACCAGTATCTATTTGTGTGCCTGTGAAAACTTCCACTTTCTGCAGGAGGCAACTGCTCTTTATGTCTTTCTGGAATTAATGCACCTTTATATTCAAAGAGAGAGTGTTATAACAAATTACAGAAGAGCGATTGGACCCCTGCCGGCTCATGCAAGCATTGGATCAAGCAGTCTGACACCAATCAGTCTGTTGGTAATAACAGCCACCGTAATAACAGCCACCAAGTTTGCATCTGCGTCTTGGACAGAGGATAGTCTCATGCCATATGTTTGCTTCTTATGCAAGAGGAGGGAGCAAGGAGAATTGTTACTTGTTCCAAATTACCCATTAACTATGTCCATGGGGATCGTAAGATTGGTGCACAACTAAACTGACTGGAGTTTGAGGGTGAACCTAAGCAATTTCTAGAACTTCTCTGAAAGAACAAAACATCTTTCTCACCATCAGGGCATAACTTCTTCCTCCAGGAAGGAGGAATTTGATAAGGAATATATCTCAGACTGGAGGTTTTGGTGCACAATGTTTCAAGGCCACTCCAGGAAAAAAAATCACATTTAGTAAAGGGTGTAGTACAAAAACATGTCTGAATATTAAGAAAAAGAAAATGGCAAGCCTTCTTTTGCAATTATTCATAACAGAAATAGTCAATGGAAATTCTCAAAATGGGAAGAGTCACCCAGAGGATCATAGTGTCCTTCCTGCTGAGTGACAGGAGTGATGTCCTCCCCAGAGACTTCAGGCCCGGAGGATTTGGCCTGGCTTGTGCCACTGCTCTGTGACGAGCACGTCTGTGTGAGGAATATCCACAGCAACACTGAAGATATTCTTTAACTAACTGCAATAAAAGCTTGTACTTTAAGTTTGCACTTGTTTACTAAGCTTAGATACTTCCACTTTGTGTCAAGCCACCAAGGAACCATCAAAAATGAAAAAAATCTAGCACACAAACTATCTAGTACTGCCTAAGTAGGAAGCAGCGACTTACCTTCTCCCCTCACACCATGCTGTCATTTTTTTTTCTGTGCGCTTATTGTGGGAGCACTTCCTCTCTATTAGGAAAGGATACAACTACACACTCTTGGGTAGCAACTCCATCTCTAGTCCTTTAGAAATGAGATTTCCTGGCCATTGATGACTCATAAAATTGGATCCCTGTGGGGTTAATGGCAAAATAATTCAATATATCAAAAACCACATGAGACAGAAAAAATTTCTCAAAGCATCTTCTACCTATCTCAGTGGTCCACTTAAAACAAAGTATGCTGTTCAGTAGCAGTGTCTAAGTTACTTACCAGTGAAAAAATCAAGAATATCATACAGTACAGACCACAATAAACATAATGATTTATTCCAGTGATTCTGCAGAGCCCTTTTAAAGGACAAACAAAAAGGTTAGGGGGTGTAAATAAATATTTAGTTGTTATTTCCTTATTCTACATTTTCCTGTTTTATTAATTGGGATAAACTCTAGGCTCATCTAAATTGTATCCCTAACAGTGGCCGCAGCAGGATGGGTGCAGGATGTGAACACTGCAGTGTATTGGCAGAGCACAGGAAGGAAACACACATACTACTCTGGGCAAAACCAAAGGGAAAGCAGGAGGGGCTCCTCTTTAGCCCTATAGTTTGTCAGCAAAAATGTCTGTATGTCAAAGGAATTTCTGCTGACAATTTAGGATGAAGTATTTTTATTATCCCATTATCACACGCCAGTGATTATGCACAATTACAGGTATCATCAGATCAGAATATGTGACTGCTTCCCAATCCTTTTCAGGGCAATGAATTTATCCCAAATCTCCTCTCTGGGCAGCTCAGGCTGAAATGGTTGAGTTTCCAGGCTGGGAGCATGACGTGCTGCGAAGAACGGCAGTGGTAGCTAGTTAACTTCTTAAATTATTCCACCTACATCCACCAAAGATGATCTAGCTGTACTTTCAGCATTAATCTTGCAGTGCAGGGCCAGAAATTTGTGTTCAGAGTAAACCAGGCAGTTTTCTTTCCATCTTCCTCAGCAGGCTTATTTACAGTAGGATTGACATTTTTCTTTAATTGTTCTAGGGCCCCAATAGCCTCAATGTGTTTTCAGGGTTTTAAAGAAGTTCCAAAACATTTCCATGAAAGACTAACTACCTCCTTTTCCTTCTCAAATATTATATATGATTTATTAATTTAAGTAAATAATTTCAGACCAAGAACAAAAAAACTTTCTTTCTTAAACATCATGCACAACATTATAATCTTGAACATGTTTTAACATGTTTGTTTGTATTATCTCTGAATGTCTTGCTTTTATTTTCAAATGTTTTACATAGACTTTCAGTATCTGCTATAGATTTCTGATGACTTTTATTTGGGATAAGAAAGTTTGATAATAATGTTCTGTCTAATTGTGTTGCTGTGGTATGATGCCACACCATGTATTTTGGTTTTTCAAATCAGTATTTACTTTCTGTTATATTTGCATATATACCTTTTGTGGTAAATGCTGATTGGAAATGTCAGAGTTCTGCCTTAATTTAATTAGCATAATTGCACACAGAAAAGAGTGGAAATCTCTCTTAATTTAAATAACCTTTGTTGAGACTGCCCAGAATATCATTGTTGTTGGAGTTTCCTAGGTAACCTTAAGCATTTTGACTGTCAACTTACAGAACATCTTGACATCTTAAAATTCCTGCAAAGTTTCAACTCTGAAGACGGACTACCATTTGACTCTTGGATTTATTCCATTTTAACATCTTGTACACAAAACAGATTAAGGAATCTGATTTTAAGAATTTTCTTCTTTAATGGTTTCATGCTCCTGCCTTTTTGCTGTATGATTTTGTGGACTAGAAGTCTAGTTTGGGAGATGTGGTTCCTGATCCACTATGCTCGCAGAAGAAGAGAACCAGTTCCCTGTCTGCTAACAGAAGAGATGATGCTAGGTGAACGCAGATTTCTAGTTGTATCAAGTAGATATTTCAGTTGAATTTGTTCTCATCAAAAACATAGGCTCTAAAGAAAGAATTTGGTACTGGTATTTTGGTACTGGCATGTGTGTGAGTCAAGTAAGCAGTGGGTAAGCGTGGTTTTCAGCAATGATGTGAGGGAGACTGTGAAACTCAGCTACAGACAGATTTATGAGATAACCCTTTTACGCAGTGCCATACATTCTGCAGACACCTTAAATGTCCCACTTTATTTTAAGTAAGCCATTTGTCTTCTGCCAAATTTCCTCACACATGATGTGCGGAAAGAAATTTGCAGAAATGTAAAAGAGAAAAGGATTTTTTTCAGGTATCATGGAGAGGCCACAAAACTTCATTTCCCAGGTAGTACTTTCCTACTAGAAATTCAGATCAGCAATAAAATATCCAAAACCACAGATGAACTATCAGAATGCTTCTTCAATATTTCTGAAATCTGGACAGCCAGTTAATTTGACCACAAGAACCAGAAGATAATGATGCTCAAACTTCCAAAATTCTCTAAAGCGGCCTTTTTCACAGATTGTTTAACTCCTCCTTCACAAAAGCACACATATTCTCAATTGACTCCAAAAAGAATAAAATTCTTATATATATATATAGGTCTTTTATGAATGGACAACCGCATAGTCATAGAGAAGGTTGATGGAAATAAGAGTTAAACTACAATAAGAACTCAGTGCTCTTTTTAGACTAAAAATGTCTGAGTGGGGTAGTTTATTACTGCATGGAGAGATATACATAAATAGAACCACATAAAATATTTTTACAGGTGTTTAATTTTGAATTTTTTTGATCAACTTAATTTCTATACTTCAAGATTTTACAGAAATTATTGGAGCACATTGAAATTGCTATAAAAACGATTTTTTTACTCTGAGAACAATGTAAAATATGAAAAATAAGTTTTTACTTTTTTTTAAAGAAGGGTAACTCTCTTAGTAAGCATTTGCTTTTAAAAACACAGTTTTTCAGCAAAGACCCTCCCTCCTTTTAAAGAAACAAAAAAAAGAGATATAACATCAGATAGCTTTAACAATGCATCTCTAAACATTTGACAAAATTACGTCTGTTTTTGTTTGGGCCCTTGAGTACCATTAGCAGGCTACAGTCACAGCTCTCAGTGCAATGGCTTATAACAGCATTCAGAGATATTCTTTAGCCTGATACATGAGGCAAGTCACAGTTCGTCTTTCCTTTCTTTCTCTTTTTGCAACAAACTGATCTCCTTTAAAAGTGTTTTTGGATAAACTTATAGAAGCTAATATAATTTCATTCACACTACCATGTGAACTGTAATAGAAATTATACCTCTTTAGAAATACCTGAAAATGGTATACTCCAGTGTCTTATTAACATGAGTATTACCACAATAAATATTAAAAGTGATGCTATGAAATCTCTTGAAAACTAATCCCATGCACAGCAGTAAATATTGTGCTGTGTGGAACAACCCTGTTAGATGGGTTGAGTAACTGTCTTTGGTTTTTCCTAAAGCAAATGAGTTACTATCTTGAACAGAAGTGAATTCTAAAATAATTGAATTTATTTCCATTCCAATAATACTTTGGAGCCTTACTGGAAAGACAGTCTGTTCCTTAGTGTCAGTGCTGACATGGTTACTGAGCTTTGTGTAAGAAAAGATTCTTCCTGGAGTAATCCATGGCCTACACAATTGCTATGGTATGACTTTCTTTTCATCACCATTTGTAACTTGATGGTGCAAGCAGAGCATGTTTTAAGAGCAATAGAAATGAAACACTGTTCAAAGAATATTTGAAATTTAACATCTGTTTTCATGAGCACCTTAAGTAATTTGTAAAAAAAACACTTTTATCGAAAAGTTCATGCTGCATATTCTTTTTCCACGACGTTATAATACAGGGAAATTCTCTTCAACAGAAATGTATCTGAAGGGAAGTTGATTTACGGCTCTTTCATTTGTTGCTATGGTTGAGAAGGGCAGAGCGAGTGCTTCCTAGTGGTGTGACAGAGGTGGAAAAAGGAACCTAATGTTAAGCTAAAGCTGGGTTAGCGAGCTCTAAGGCCTCATTTGATTTCAACAAAATCATTTGGAGTTTCTGCACTGTGGATATATGTCTGTTAGGATAAGCCTTTGGCCTGTAAATGGGCTTGAGAACACTATATGATTCAGTCCTCCTTGTGCATCCATAACAACTTTGTGGGCTACACAAGTCATTTCCAGACCCTTCTGGTGTGGTGGTTGTCAATATCAGATTGCTCTTTTACGTAGCCGAGTGGAACAGACTTTGCAGCCTTGGAAAAAAGTTCAAGAAAATGTGAAAGGCAATGTAGAAACTCCCCGAACACTCCGTGTGCTGCAGAATAGATTAAATCTTGAGAACCCCTGGACTAGTAGGATGAGTTTACAGTGTATTTTTCCCCCTTTCCACCTCAGTTATACACTCCAGAGATGTTTTGTCCAGCTGCAATGTCTGGCTAAGCAGTTCACTAGCTGTGCTCCCACACTCTACTTGTTATCAGTATTGCTGTCTCCCTGCTCATCAGGTTCAGAAACTAATACTGTTTCTTTATTCGCAACTTCACTTTCCACTGAGCAGAAAAAGAGTTAGTGATAAAACATTATTGAAAAGAGTGTATCTGGACTGAGGGAATTGGTCTGAAAAGGGCTGGTACTCTGTCCGGTGTGAGGCAGAGCGAGGATCAGTCGAGCTAGGAACCGAAGTCATTTGCCAGGCTAGTGGTGATGCCCTTGGCAATGGGAGTGGGCCCAGTGGGAAAGGATAAACACTTGTCCTGTGGAGGTAGACTACCTGGGAGGTAGTCAGCTGATCTTTCATCATCCAGTGTAATTCTCAATTCAACGTATTCAGGAAAATAAAATGTTACAAACACATAGTTATCATTGAATAATCCAGGTTGGAAGGTACCTCAAAGTCTCTAGTTCAACCTTCTGCTCAAAGCATGATCATCTTTGACACTGAAAAAGAAAAGAAACAAAATGCAGACATTAGGTAAGAGAAAAAGTCTGAATCAGCACTATACCCACTTCTTTCATAAAAATCATAATCTTTTCAGAATTTGCTGCAAAGTGTCAAAATGTATTTACTCTGAATTATCTCTCCCTGTGTCATTTCCTCTAGCTTTTCTTTTGGAATAATCTGAAATATCCTGCAGTGGCTCCTCTCACTCAGGAAAAGGGCCTACTGTATCCATCTGCATTTATAGCTATCCCAAAGGATTTTCACCCACGGAACATCTCATGTTCCAAGTTCAGTGTAGGAGTGGGTAACATATTTCCAATCTGCCTACTGCACTTTACCTACTGTGGCTGTGTTGCGCTGCAAGAAGGGGTACAAGGGAGAAGTCTTCTGCACTGCTTGATGTATTTTGACTACCCAGAGCCATGATAGCCAGCGTCTCAGAAGTGTGACTAGGAATTGAGTAAAATGACATGGATGAAAACATAAATAGGAGTGTGGAGCTTCAGTAAACTCCCTAACATTCCTGACGATTTAGATCTAAGAGCAGTGCTGACTGTCTTAAAGGACTCATGGGGACCTGGACCTCACCAGAAAACAGAGACATACTGATCAGAAACTTAGTGCATCCCAGCATAGAAGAAAAAGTACTTCCCGTAGCCTTCTCGCTTCTGGCAGCTATAGTCAGCTGAGATGGAGCTCAGCTCTGGCCCTCACATGGAAAGAAGCTGTTTGCATATAATTTTCAATTACAACCATTGAAGTCCAGAGTTATGCAAGATGCTGAACATACCAGCAATCTGAAAAACATTAGTGGCCTCCCCTTCTCCTAAAATTATGTTAGCTATGTAGGACCTTGTTTTATCTCTAGTGACTAGAGAATGCTTACCAGAATATGGTTGGAATAGAGTGTTGTTGGGGTGTTAGGTGATGATATGGCTTTCTGGATCATGATACTCAAGTTATTCAAAACACTTGTAATCTCATTCTTGACAGCTGTCATTCACACATGGAAAAATACAAAAGGGCAGGATATTTCATATTTTCCTTGAGAATGTATGAATGCAGAGGAGGCAATAATCAAACTCTGGTGCCTGTCATTTGATGCATGAGTGCTGATGGATCGGCCTTCAAAAACATAGATGAAAAAACACCCAAAGACCTTTATCAAGCTTACCTGTAAGTACTACCAAATTACTTCAGTCAACAACTTGATTTTGTTACTGCATCAATTTCTATTTCTTGAAAATGAATATTTAATTCTTGATTATTTAATTTTCATGTCTTTACATCACACCTCTATTTGAGGGTGAGAAAAAGGGTTTAATGGCACATCATATAAAAATTCACTTTATCCTCATTCTCTGTTTTCTTCAGTCCATTGCTGCACAAGCTTTTCCATATAACCTGATGTTCTTGGTTCATCCATTCTTTCTAGTAAGACTTCTGCCATTGTAACCTACAGGAGGTAGTTCCAGCTACATTTTGGTATTACCCTGGTACATTGGACCCCTTTAAAGTTCTTCTCTTACTGCAGTTACCTTAGAAGGAAAATTATTGGTAATTACAATGAGCTTATGCAACCTTTCCACTTTGAGCATTTCTCAAGAAAAAACTCCAGTTTTATAACCCCTTCTGTGCTGGTTTGTGATGTGAAGGTGGCTGGAGCCAGGCTGTACCTTGGTACGTTTGCAGAAGTTCAGTGACAGGTGTATTTCAGGTAACTGACTGATTACACTGACGGTTTTGTGGGTTGCTTTTTTTTTTTTTTTGCTGCTTACCTTAATTCTAACCGTCAGCTTCTTCTTATTCTGCAGATAAAAGACCT
>VZSC01000979.1:100749-121658 GCA_013398225.1 Steatornis caripensis | reverse complement strand
TTCTGCAGAAAAAAGCCCTGCCATTTTGTCACTATCGACTTTAAAACTTCAGTGGCTTTGACTTTACTTTAAAGTCCTACTTTACAATGAAGATTTCCCAGGGGAAAAAGAAAAGGATCATAGTCTCTCAGCATTAACCAAAATAGGAAGTGATATCTGTAAGTAGGGTATAAGCAATTCTCTGACAATTCAGGCTAATGAAGTTTTCTCTGTGCATTGCCACAGAGGCTTTTATGACAGAAAAGAGACTAGTAGTTCCACCACTGAAATCCCTAAGTATAAAAATACGCTTCCTTTAACAGTCGAAATTCAGACCTTATTTAAGTGATAAAACCGAGTCAATGATCACAAGATCTGAATGTGTCTTCATAGCGGACTAACAGCTAAGTGAAAATCACTTCCCAAAGGCTTCAAGATTTGGTGAATAAAACAAAAGTCATGTTACTCTCTTCTCTCAGCACACACTTTGGTATTGAGACATGAGCACTGACTGTTAAGCGAAGTTCAAACAAGGCTTTGCATCTTATGCTGCTGAACTTGGAATAACATCAACGCTCAAAAGCTGTGACAAGTTAGGCTAGGAGAAACACACTGCTTTCAGTAAAATTAATTAAGATATTTGGTTTTGGGGATACAATCTCGGCTTCTCAATGTCATTATGAGGCACAAAAGCTCTCATATAAATGGGAATCAGGGATTCTTCATTTTCACCAATTCACCCTTTAACTTGAATAAAAATATCACTGGGAGGAAAGAGGACAGAAAGTCTTGCTCTTCTTTGTTTCTAATTCCTAACTCAGTTACATTAGTATAAGATGGCAGTTCTCTAGAATTCTGTGGAGATAGGCCAGTTTTACAGTAGTCTGGAAGACGAACTAGGTACAAATCTGCCTAAAGAAGCGTGACGGCTGCAATAAGACTGCAGGACTTGTTTCAGCTGTGGAAAACAGAGTATCATTAGTTTCCCCTCATTTATTTTAGTTAGACTTGCAGCATTTGTGTTGAAGTGGCACACATGAAAATAAAAACAGTCTGCTTGTCTCATGTCCTGTATTTCTGTGTGACATTATTAGCCAAAAAAAATCAAGACATAGATTGCCTTGGTAAAAGGTAAGCTGCCATCCACATTTTTCTACAGATGAGAAAAAAATCTTTTCGGCCTTTTATTTCTATGAATATATTTAATGTAAGGTGAGAGGCACAGCTGACTTATGAAAAGAGAGAATGGAAATAGCATTATGATGCACTTTTATACAGGCTTTTAAATACCAGTCATCCTAACCTTTCTAATGGATATGCAGAGCTTACCATCCTCTCTGTTTCTTCAGACCATAGGCTAGGTGTCATCTTTGACTTTTATTGCCCCTCATGTAGATTTTCTCACTAAGATTGCCACAAAATTATTACCAATACTCAGCTGCTATATATAGAATACGTTTAGAAAATAGTATTTCTGTAAATTTTGTATTGGTCCAGTATATGCCAGCTTGTCTTCTCCCCAATATTTTTGTATGTAGTTCTCAATTTTTTTGACATTACCTATGAACTGTTGTTGAGTGACTGGAATTGAGACTGAAACTTTGCTTATAGCACCAAGTCTTAATGTTGTCCAGAAAGAGCCCTCAGTACCATCCAGACAAATATATTCAATCACTAGAGAACAAATCCTCCTTTCTTAGCAATAAGAAAAGCAAACAGTAGTTGTAAAGACTGCTGTAATGAACACATCAAGAGGAATTTTGAATGCCTGGTCTAACAAAAGTGGAGTTGGTTTCTCCTCTGTCTTACAACTTGCCCTGTTGTATATATTGTGCAATAAGAGATTGCACTTTTCATTCATTGAATAGCGTGATACAGTAACATTTCATAGCACAATATTTTCCATCATGTTAACTACAGCGTCCAGCACAAAAGAGTGACAAATTCCACCTGTGTGGCATCACTTCAAAATCCTGTTGAAGCAGCTTTGTGGGGAATTTTTCTTTGTGGGGAATTCTTTGTGGGGAATTCTTTGTGGGGAATTCAGCGAGAAAGCAGCAATTATCACAGATTGGAATTTCAAATGTTAGTAAAGTGAATGTGATCTGTGGAACACATTTCTAGTTTTTTCAGACTTTTGTATAATACCTCCCCTAAATTTATTATGTATTTATACAGCAGTCTATAACTCATGTCTCAGTAAAAAAATTAAAGATCATGTATTTTTAATCTTTATCTTCAGCTATTCCTCATTCTTAAAATTGCATTTGAGCAATAAGTCTACAGGTTTTATGGAATATGATTTCTATTAAGAATATAAGGATATTCATTTTAATTGCACAGAAATAGGGTACTGAGCTTCTGATTTTCGCCATACAAACACAAGCTTATGACTTGTCCTATAGAGCTCAAACAGGCATCTTCCCATCTATACTTATTGCTAATTCACAAGATGTCCTCAGACTAATATTGCTTTTGTAGAAGACCGTTTCATAGAATCATAGAATCATAGAATCATAGTTTCCTGCAATCAATCACAGCAACTGTCATGAACCTGCTTTGCCATTTATTAAGCACTAAACAAATGGTCCAAAGCAGGTAAATGGCTGTTTCTGAGTCCAGTACAGATAATTCAAAGCAAGATAATAAATTAGCATTGCGTCCTCTGATTATGTACATCATAATTAAGAGAATAACTATGCACTAAATGATAGGGTTAGTATGAAAAATGCAGAGGCCAAAGGGGATATATTTGTCTAACGGTGCTCCAAACGTGTCACCAGTGACTACCAGATTATGTCCTTTCACTTCCTTTAAGGAGACTTCTCTAAAGGACTTTGGTCATCTTCTGTCTCAATTTGTATTTTATACATATTGCCACTGATAGAGTTTTGCAAAGACTAAAAGAAAAGACTGACTGACATTTCTGAAAAGCATGTAATTAGTTGTACATAGTGAACTTTCAGATATCAG
Organism: Steatornis caripensis; assembly: GCA_013398225.1. Taxonomy (NCBI): domain Eukaryota; kingdom Metazoa; phylum Chordata; class Aves; order Caprimulgiformes; family Steatornithidae; genus Steatornis; species Steatornis caripensis. The sequence goes on along the minus strand of VZSC01000979.1, from coordinate 118,706 downwards.
CTGGAGCAGCTCTGCTCTTTATAAGCATTTGATAGAAACTAGCCGTTGTCATCAGTATCAGCTTCCTTTGTTGTAGTTCATCAAATGGCTATGAGAACCACACAATTATATTTATTTTATCTGGAAGTCTGCCACATATTTGTTGTGACAAATGGTAAGGTTCAATGTGGCAGGCTTTAAATACACACCTATGAAGAGAAAGTTCAGGTTAGAAGCACTCGTCATGCAAAGGTCATTACCTTGTTGTGTATTGTAATTAGCTACAGAAGAGCACTCCAGCTGTGGGTAGCTCTTATTTGATCTCATCTCCCACAATGAAACATTAGAAAGTCAGATAATCCCTGAGAGTAAAAACACTTTGAATATTTTGGGAGCATGGTACAACTAAGATAAAGATGTAAGAATAAAAGGAGGTATTTTCAATGGTTATCGTAGTCTAGTTGTATGCACTACTGTTGCACGCTAGCAATGGTAGTTGTATTTATAATCAGATGGTTTACTTTATTTTTTTAATGTGTGACACAGCTGAAGAATATGATTTTGGTCTCACTTAAATGGATGCAAAGTCGGTACAACTTTTCAAAGGAGTTGCTTGAACGATTTATATCATTCTCTCCAAGAACAGAGTCAAATCAGACCTAGGAATTTTTGATGATACTTTCAGATAGCATTAGTAGATTGTCTGAAGAGAGTTCTGCGAAACTGCTCTGAGTAATTTCTACTTTACATTTTCATTACAAACTCAAATCTCAGACCAGTCTTTCAAGAAATGTGACATAGATGATGAACCTTTGGAGTGAATTGGCCAATTTACAGGTTGGAATCAAAATAATTTGTTATGAAGGCTTGTGACTTTTGGCAGTTCAACTAAGTTCTGCTTTGGGATGTTAGAACATGAAGTGAAATTCATGGGCTGAAAATCTGTGAAAGTTCAGGAAGAGAAAGAAAGATTTTATGACTGAGAAAAATATCTCCTTTTTGATACATGACTTGTGGGTTTTTCAAATAAATTAGAATCTTCTAAATTGTCCATAAAATGAGCAGTGGACAGGACATTTAATAGCAGACGCACAGGATCTATTGAATAGGAGCATATCTGCTTGGTAAAATGTGTGGCATATGCCATCGTGAGGCTTAAATCCTAGTACTACCACTACAAATGTTTTCTAATCGCACCCGTAAAGCAGAATTACACAGTGGTCCACAATGATCAGCAGTATTTTCATAACAGACTTAGTAAAATACTTGTTTAACATGTCCATAAAAAGAACAAAAAGAAAATTTTTATTTCCTTTGTCAGATTTTTACATGTCACATAATAAATTTATTCATGGAATAAACCTGGAAGTATCATTTAAGCCATCCACCTTCCCCCTAACAGGTTCCTCAGCTTTCCCTAAACAATTCCTGGCAGACATTTCTCTAACCTGTTCTCACATACCCCTAGTGAGAGACCTTGCACAGCATACACACAGAATGAATCCCAGTACTCATCTGTCCTTATTTTAGGAATTCTTTCCCAATGTCTAACCTAAATCCAGTGTCTCATCTACTTTACTCATGCACTTGAGAGTTCTCATTTGCTATTTCTCAGAATATTGCAACCCTAAACCATTTTACGTGGCCTGCAATATATGCAATGAATCTTGTCACTAGGACACTGAGTGAAGGATTACTGTTCTTTATATACCAAAATGAAAATGTAAAGCTTGACATTTATGTCTGTTTGTGCTGTTTATCTGCTGTTTCTGCATGGCTTCTAGCACTGTTTCCCACTCATGCTTATCAGTTTAAAATGTGAGTACTACTACAATAGGGCTCTTTACCCCTCCATGCATTCATATACTTCAGAAGACCAGGACTTCTGTTATTTCTGACATAGATAATACTGTTTAGAAAAAATCATAGCAGGTACACCCTACAGAAACTTGCAGTCTAACTTACACTAGTGTGATTCCATTTCAAGGTTTGTTTGCATAATTTCTGCCAGTAGCTCTTGCGCTATATTTTGTTCGACACTTATCTCTGACGGTATGTGAAGTAGTAAGCATCCCGTTACTTGTTATTAGTAGGAGAAAGCTATCTTTTATGATGGTTCCTAGGCACAATTTTAATATACGTAGTAGTAATTATATTTGGAATATCATATTCCTTACCGAGTTTTTCTGTGCTTAGTATAATTAAAATTTGCAGTGTTTATCTTATTTTGCATACCTCTATACAGGACACATGGTAGTTGGACAATTTGCCTTTTGGAAGTCATAGGAAATTATTTTAATCCAAAGCTTTGTTTGGTATATCAAAATTCCAGTTGCCACAAAGCTATTACTGTTATGTCTAGCAGCAGCTATTCTGTAAGATTCAAACATTGCTCTGCCCTGACAGATGTATGCCCATGTAGTGATCAGCTGCTTAGCTAAGTCATAGATCTGAAGAAGATGCCTCTCTCAATACATTCATTTACAATAACCACATGAAGGACCGAAGTTTGACAGAGTCAAACATAACATTCAGGTGAAGTTTACGTCTTCATTTAAAGCATTAACATTTTGATAATAAAGTATACTTTAAAAAACACTTAAAACTTTCAAATCCAAAAACTTTGCTTCTTTGCAGTCCTTAAATATGAGACAGTGAAATGAAAAAAATGTGCATTCGTTAGTATCAACAAGCTCATCAATGAACTTCCTCACAGAGCCCAGGCCTTTTGCAGTCTTAACTGTTGTCAAGAGGAAGAAATTCTGTGCAATGCAAAGCAAAACAAACAGAAAGTATCTTGAGATACTATTTGTGCTTCAACAGAACAGCATTCCAGTGGACCTACTCATGGTATCAAAACACCCATTTGTGCCTCAAGAAGTGCCCTGACTCTCATCAAGTATCTCATTACTACAATTAAGCAGGCTTTGCCTTTCAGTAGTTAGAGTAATTCCAGGAGTTAACTTTGTTAACCAGTCTATTTTAGTAAATTTGTGGTTTATGTACTTGTAAAATAATTTTCAGTTTGTAAATCTCTACTCATAGCTGCTAAGTAGCCTATAAACAAACACAGATTGTAAGATCAGACTCTAATAACTGAGTCTAATTTGTCTTAAATCCCTGAAGTCCTGCAGTATATGTCAGATGCCTGATAGGTGATTCACAGCTTGCTGACTAAAATGAAAAAGGACCTCTGGATTGCTGGAGCTAATAAAGAACATTGCAGATTTCTGAGATTAAATGCTGCTGAAGTGCTGTAAGGTAAGAATGACAGAATCAGCTATTTTATTCTTTAATAGTGATGCACAGAGTTAATGATTTAACACTGACACCTCTCACACAAGAAGACACCTTTCGTTCCTGAGGAGCCTCATTGCTGATTGATCTGATTTATCGTAGATCTGTCACTAACCAGCCCTGGGCTGAATGACACCACTGTTTAAAGAATGAAAAGGATTTCAGTTCAAAAAGTGAAAACATGGGTTTTTTCCAGATAAAGATGTGGGCAGGAAGGGAACTTGCTAAACAATACAGAGGAATGATGAGCTGATAGCTCATTTGTCCCCAAAAATATGTTTGATAGGACAAATGGAAAAGAGAAAAAGGATTTCTACCAGGATGAACTCCAGGTATAGTGAAGTATAAGATGAAAGCAGAAAGGCACCACCAGCAGCATTAGAAAAACACATTCTTCAGCCATAAGAAACAATAAGAAACAGTTGTTTCTTACTGTAGAAAATAAATTAGTATTTTGTAAGGAGCATACAAGGCATTTATATTTAATACATTCTACAGGGGAAGGAATGGCAATCATTTCTAGAAATCTTTCTAATGCAAACAAATTTGCAAAAATAAATTTGTCAGAGTGTCTAAATGTATTAATTTTGTAAGTTTTGCAAATATGTAAAGAAACCTGATGACCCTTTATTTCTTTATTTCGTAAAAAATTCACTACAATTCTATTAAGAAAGATTTTATCTTCTCATTAATTTCGGTGCTTCTGAATGTTTTTACATGAAGATGAAGTTGAGAATTGTAGTAATAGCTATATCAAGACATTTATAGGATTAGATTGTAGACAGTTTTGCAATTTGTTACTTTCAACTGCTATAATATATTCTGCCTTCTTATAGAAGCACTTCCATTTATTTAAACTTTTGCTAATCTCTGCTGTTACTTAGACTCAAAATAGTATCTACCACAGCATCTCATCTGCAGTTGTCACAGTTCTTGTATGTTTTATTGTGATATAAGATACTGTACATCGCAGAAAAACCTTTCTAGTTGTAGAAAACAACAGTTGTACAGTAGATGTGCTCCAGGAATCCAGGAAAACACAAGTATATCAGTCTATAAATTGTCTTTCCATCAGATAGAAAAGCAAAATCTCAATTTTTTTTGTGTGACAGTACAATTTGCCACCACCACACCCCTAAACAGCATAGTTTTCATATCCTTCACATCTTAGATGATAGACTGTCATTAAGATCCATTTAGGCTATAAAATAACACAATATTGAAATAGAACACTTTCATGTTGAAACGTCTTTGATGCTGAAAATTAATAGTAAAAAGCTCACATCTTTCCATAGAGGGTAGAATTGTTCTCCAAAATCTCGACAGCACCCCCTCCCACTTGGCATAGAGATGGAAGCTCTGTTATTGTCATTGCTATAATCATATTATTTATAGACTGTCTGTTTATAAATGAGGTAGCTCTGTGTGTGTAGCTGCCTATTTCAGCTGGAAGTAGAAGGCACTGGACACAATACTGTTCAATATGTCTAGCAGGCTTGGAAGCGTGACTAAACCACATGAGCCCACTGGCTCACCTGAACTTGGTAAACAGAGACCTGAAGCGTGGAGAACTCATAAAGGGCCAGGAGGACAATACACATTTTTCAGATGCCACTCACTCACTCACTACATGTAGGTCCCTCAGATTGTGACTGACACAGAGTACGGGTGCTTTACCCTCCTCCCTCATGGCCTTCTCTCCACAGTGATTCCTATCTCTTCCATTTTGTGCACTACCCGTGAGCTTCCTTGCCTTTCCTTACTCAAGGTATTGCTAACTATATCCTTTAACTTCATTCTTTCACCACAGCGAGTTCTCTGCCATGATTTCTTACTATTTTACTGCTCCAAACTTGTCTAAGCAGTCCTGTCACACCACAGGTTTGATCCTCCTTGCGAAGCACATTCCTGCTATACTTGACTGCTTCTCAGCTGCTTCTGCTCCTTTTTGCTCATTTCAAGAGCCAACAGAATTGCTGGTTGAGACCTTCTGGGCTGATTAACATAGACACTACAAATATTCCAAGCTTAGGTGCAAATTGGCATGGATGGTCCCCAGCTGAGGTCGGGGATAAAATGATCCTCTGGAGGTGTCTGCCACTGAAACGATTTCTTGTCAGCTGGAAAGATAATCTCAGTACCTTACTTCTCAAAAAGCTGAAAATGTCACCAAGCAAAGGAAATCAGCCTATTGCAGTGTATATTTCTACTGTTAGATCTGACAAAACTTTACAGATCTACAGCTTGTCTTGTGTTGAATCAGTATTTCCCTTGTGAACACAGAACAAATGCACTAAATCTTTAGTTATTTTTAAAATAAAATTAATTTTCTTTATTATCTCAGTTCTTGTTTCTTACATTACTGAAGATTTCATAAGACAATTCACTGGACCAGAAAGTCAGCTGGGAGAGGAAAGGATTTTACCTTACAGTGCTACTGACAAGGGAGTTAGATCAGCAGCAAATATTTTGGCCGAGTGTCCTACTTCCCGACAAAACTTTAAAGAATATCANAGTGCTACTGACAAGGGAGTTAGATCAGCAGCAAATATTTTGGCCGTGTCCTACTTCCCGACAAAACTTTAAAGAATATCGTTTAACCAAGGGATACTTTCCTGTAATGTAGTGGGGCTATATTCTACTTTCAGGGCTTAATCCATCAGTGCAGATTCTGAGACCATTTCTCAGGTGTTGCGGACTAAATCTTGCTCTAAATAACATTCAAGTAAATGTGAAATAGTTCTACTGTCATCACTGTTGGAAATGTAACAGTTGCAACAAGCAGGGGGCAATTTTTCTTTTCTGTGGAGTAAATATTAGAAAAAGTTATGGTAACTGTGGAATTAGGTATTTCTAAATGCTCAGTGGGTATATATGAAATAGTTTACTGTAGTCATCGTGAAGAGACATTATTAAAGGCACACATGGCTATGAATTTCCTAACTCCCATTAAGCTGTGAGTGTATTACCTAGGTTCTGTTGAAAACACAGGCCTTGGTGGTTTGGCACAGGTCTCAGCTCCAGCATTTACCCTGGATAAAGAGAAGGAAGCAAAGATGTCTGGGTTCAGAGGAGCTGAGTAAGATCAGGGGTAAGTGTACCTTAACGTGTTTTGAAAGATGGCACGAGCAGAGGTGGAGGACATTACTCCTTCCAGTGGGGGTCCGTGCACCCCGGGCAGAAAATAGTCCCTTGGCTCCTGCACACAGCCCTACTGCAGCTAGACAGACCTGAAAAGCTGCAGTTTTACTTTTAATCTACGATAATTCCAACTTTCCAAAGGTCTCCTCTAGCTGACTACAGAGCCGAGCAATTTCTTTTGCTGCTTCTTTTCTGCATGGTTGCCTGGATACTTGATCTTCTTGAGGATCTCACTGATTAAAGTGCGGTTGCAATTTGGCAATATGAAGACCCTGATCTGTCATTTAGATACAGAAATCCTTAGCAAAAAAAGAGTGATTTGTCAAGTGCCTGCTTTAGCCAAGTTACTAAGACACAGTTATCCACAAGAAAACTCAATGATTTACCAATTTTTCTCTTATCTTGATGAACATACTACATGCAAAATGAAGTTCAGTAGTGTTATCTCATGATTTGTGTTATTGTGCAGAGCAGCACATTTTTGGCACTACCTATTCCTATACTATGTCTCGCTCTTGTTTCATGTATAACTTGATGGCTGCTTCCAGAAACAGGTACAAACTTTTCCCAGTGTGAGAATATCACCGGCTAATCAGAACGTTGTGACCCTGTTTTCTTAGAGCTGTCACAAGTTCCACTTTTGATATAATGCTTAGAAAGAGCAGTAATAAACACAATAAATTTTAGCAAGATAGGAGCGGCATTGGTTTTGTGTCTTTCCAGATCATACAGAATTAAGTAACAGCAAAATTTCTTTCTTGTTGGTCAGTGTTTGTTGCCTGTTTTGCTCTTTTCTAGAATTACAACATATCTAGCAGTAAAAATGACCAGAATTGGAATCCAATAACTTAATAGACAGCATACCATGAATTTGCCTTTAACTTCATATACAAATAAATAAATAAATAAATAAATGGCATTTCCACATAAACAAGACAAAACATGATAAACATGGGATTTAAAAGTTGTCAGGAAATAGTTTTCCACACGTATTTTTTTTCTCCATGTCTAGGTGAGGGGGTAAGTATTTGGAAAAGAAATCCAAGGCAATCTATAAAGATGAGACACTTTGCTAAAAAATCATTTGCAGAGTATATTTCTCAATTTGATGTTTAATTGAAATTTATATCTCACATCTAGTAAATATTTCCTGATACAAATTTAGTCAAAATGATTACATTATTGAGAGAATATTCAGTTTCGAGAAACCGAAATGAAAATATATTTAATAACTATTTCCAATTGATTTACTAACAGCCAGATGTGAGGAACTTAGAATTTTGTAATCTGGCTAGTCATCTAAATAGTATGCTTTGGGGTGTTTTCTTTGGAATAATGAGAACATTACATCCATTGCATCCAATGGTTAAAATTCTCTGAGGTCTTGGATTGTATCTCTCTTATTTTTTTAATTATCCATGACTTTTTGAAAGCCTTTGAATTCTGTTCCAGCACTCATTCAGCCATTGCTGAATTACAGCAAGGCAAATAAAGTGTTCTTCCCATTTCTGTAAAATTTAAGGTATCTTCTTTCCTCCTATGTAACTCAAAAATGCACAACTGTTACAAATCAGAGCTTCTAAGGCCATAAACTTTGTATTCTTATTCAGCGATACTTAATCTATGTTCATTATTTTAGCAAATAAAAATAGACTCGAGGACACAGAGAAATATTTTGTTCAACTAAGATCTAATTTCTTTGTTAGGAACAGTATAGTATGACTATATTATTTCCGTTTAGAAACTTGTTCTAGTTTCAGCTGGGATAGAGCTAATTCTTCATAGCTAGAATAGCAGTACGTTTCAGATTTAGTATGGGATTTGGTATGAGAAAAATGTTGATAATACATTGGTGTTCTCAGTTGTTGCTAAGAAATCAAGAACTTTTCAAGTTTCCATGTTTTACTAGTGTGCAGGTGCACAAGAAGCTGGGATCGAGCATAGCCAGAGCAATGGATCCAAATTGGCCAGAGGGATATTCCATACAATATGATGTCATGCTTACCATATAAATGTGAGAGAAGAAGAAGGAAAGGGGAGATGTTTGGAGTCATGACGTTTGTCTTCCCAAGTAACCATTACGCATGATGGAGCCCAGTTTTCCTGGAGATGCCTGAAAACCTGCCTGATGATGGGAAGTAGTGAATTCCTTGTTTGCTTTGCTTGGGTGCATGGCTTTTGCTTTCCTTATTGAACTGTATCTCAACCCACGAGTTTCCTCACTTTTACTCTTCCGACACTCTCCTCCATCCCACTGTCAGGGGAGTGAGTGAGCAGCTGTGTGGGGCTTAGTTGCCAGCTGAGCTTAAACCACTACAAAACTCAGTATCAGATTAAGTTTCTTGCTTATTTATTTCCAGTACAGTAACTTCTATTTAATTTTATAGCTATGATATTTCCTTCCGAATAAAAGCAATTATGCAACATACAAAGTTGTGCTGAATGCCTAGCCTTGCTTCCAACACAAGAGGAGTATGAATTGGTGAGAATAGCAGTTGCCCTTCTGTTGGAAAAGGTGCACAGAGAATTCCTACTCCTTTTGGAAAAATACATAGATTTTGCAGTTTTTCTGTCACAATCTCCTTTATCCCAACATAAAGGAGCACCAATTCTTCTTGCATAGAACAACAAGTAATGGGAATGAATAATGCCATAACAAGTCAAGACATGAAAATGATAGAGGTCAGTTACTTGCTGGTTTCTTTGCTTGCCTTCCGATAATGTATAATAATCTCTTTTTTTAATGCTATACACAATGATGTTTTTAGTTGTCTTACAAGTAACATGACAAGTGGAAACCTGGATGCTGAAAGTCAGGCATCTAAATAAGCTTGATTCCATCTGGTATAAACACACACACATCTTTCTTTAGATACTGAACAGTCTTAGCAAGCTGTACTTACAGACAGTAAAATACTGGGAAAATACAAGCTTTGTTGTGTTTTAGAAGAGTAGGCATATCTCATAATTTTTTTAAATTCCAATTAACTACACTACTGATATTAATCTCATAAGATGTTAAGAAAAAAGATGACACAGCTCTTAAAAGAAAAATAAAAATAAATAAATGACAATATATTGCAATCTGACAAAGCCTCCTATACATACAGAATAGCACTTCCCATTTATAGACCTTTAGGAGATTTTAGTACAGGCTGTCTGATTTCACAACCCAGGGTACAAAAAAGAGATGGCATGTGTGGGAAATGAGTAGTATAATGAAGTAAGAAAACAATCTCATTCTTACCACACTGAGTGATTGGTCTCAGACAATCTTCAGAAAACTAAATATAGAAAGGTTGAAAGAGGATTAAATCTGCAGTAACTGAGGGTGTCTAAAGAGGTTATGAAATGAATATAAAGTTTAATTAATTCAATAGATGAGGAACTGCTTAATAGCATAATTACTTGAATTTATTGCAGATATTTCATAATATGTGCGAAATGAACACTTTAACCCTGGAATTACTGAGCTGCATGATTTACTCCTTTGTACTGAATAGATTATTCGCTTAATTGTTATACTCTTCATTACTATTATTCTCTGATTTTTTTAAACGTGTGCTCTGATATACAACTCTTAAACACACCAAACCTACTCATTTATTAAAAAAAGTTACAATTTACTTTCTAGAGATGCATATAGTACCTGGGTGATACTGAGTCAGAGGATATGATTTCAGCTCTAACTTGTGATGAAAAATCCCTCTATACTTACACAGAAATAAGAATAACTTTAAGATGTATTATGTCTTTTCCTGTGAGGTAGCACGATTCAATTACCATAGAAAACTAAAATAAAAATACTGTCTTAGCTCAACAGAAAAATACATGTTACAACTGAGATTTACTGTAAATATAGAAATATACACATAGCTATAAATCTCATGCAGCACTCGGTTTCTGGTTGCTTTTAAATACTGAATATAGTAAACATCATAGGCTCACAGACACTTTAAGATAGAGTATGCTACTTTTTCTTGCTCTTAAATGTGTTAGTAGATTTTCAAAGTTGTTATTATTGCTACTCATGCTCAGTGTCCAGATTGGGTTCATTGGCAAGCGGTGTCGTTCAGGGGTCCATATTGGGACCAGTGATGTTTACTATCATCTTCATCGATGACATGGATAGTGAGATTGAGTGCACCCTCAGCAAGTTTGCAAATGACACCAAGTCAAGTGATGCAGTTGACATGTCTGAGGGATGGGATGCCATCCAGAAGGACCTGGACAAGCTTGAGAAGTGTGCGCATGTCAATCTCATGAGGTTCAACAAAGCCGAGGGCAAGGTCCTGCACCTGGGCTGGGGCAACCCCTGCTATCAACACAGGCTGGAGGATGAAGGGATTGAGAGCAGCCCTGTTGAGAAGGGCTTGGGGGTACTGGTGGATGAAAAGCTGGGCATGAGCCAGCAATGTGCGCTCACAGCCCAGAAGGCCAACCATCCCGTGGGCTGCATCAAAAGAAGCCTGGCCAGCAGGTCACGGGAGGTGATTCTCCCCCTCTACTCTATTCTGATGAGACCCCACCTGCAGTACTGCTTACAACTCCTGGGCCCCAGCACAAGAAGGACGTGGGCCTATCGGAGCGAGTACAGAGGAGGGCTACAAATAAGAAAGATGGAGACAAACTTTTTAGCAGGGCCTGTTGTGATAGGACAAGGGGTAACGGTTTTAAACTAAAAGAAGGTAGATTCAGATTAGGTATAGTAAAGAAATTTTTTACAATGAGGGTGGTGAAACGTTGGAACAGGTTGCCTAGAGAGGTGGTAGATGTCCCATCCCTGGAAATATTCAAGGTCAGGTTGGACGGGGACCTGAGCAATCTGATCTAGTTGAAGATGCTCCTGTTCACTGCAGGGGGGTTGGATTAGATGAGATTTAAAGGTGCCTTTGAATCCAAAAAATTCTATGATTCTACTTCATTTTTGCTAGCATCATTTTTTCAGTATTATCAACATGCCTCTGGTTCAGATCAGGTTCTCCCATTGCTGTTGGGGTTGTAAAAATACAAAAAGATATCTTTTTCCCCCGAAAAGCTATCATAGCCAATTAATCATTCATGCCATCAGAAGGAAGCTTGTTTTTAAACAGCATTTTACAAACTTAATGAAAGCTTGTTCTAGAAGTCTGTTCTGGAGATTTTGCACACTTAAATAAATACATATGGTGTGAGGATCAGATTTCTCAACCACTTTAAGATTCTTTTCTCCCTTCTTACAAAGGAGCCATAATTCAGGTGAAAATGCTTAAAGAAGAACTCACTTTTGTATGCTTCCTGCTCACGGAAGTCCAGGAACAGAAGCAGGAGAAATCTTTTATCCTTTGGTGGTGCCAGATACACTGAGACACAAAAATTCATTCAACTGTAATGACAATTCTTCCCAGAGAAGTCCTCTGAATCAGGGAAGTGGGATGCATGTCTCTCTCCTGTTGGTGCAGCATAAATTCTGGCCAAATAAATAGTATTTTTTCTTACAAATAAAAATGAAGTTATATTTCAACACAAAACCTATCACCTTCAGAATTAAAGTATTCAGTAATTTCTGAAGGAATAAAAATCTCACTCATCTGCTTCACACTTTTTAATAGCAACAGCTGTTAAGTACTCATGTCCTATAAATAGTATAATTAACAAATAAGTCAAAGATGTTTAAAAAGATCAGTCATAACCTCTTGAATAAAATACTTGATATACTTAGTTTTTAAATCTGGTCCTCAATGCATCATCAGCAAGATTTATCAACTAATATTTAGATATGAGAATGAGGAGTCATAATTGCACAATGCTAATCAAAGACAGGAAGAGTGATGAGAGAATAAAATAAAAGGAGTAGAGTTTTCTGAGATTTTTTTTCAGACATTTGTACATAACAATTTTCATTTGTCTATGTGACCTGACTAAGTATGTGATAAATGCTTTCAAATTATGAGTCAACGACAGGAACATGAATAAATGAAATGATTGCTTAAAATAAATTGCCAAAATTACTTTTGAATGACTCTTCCTCCAGAAAACTGGACACACATTGTCTCTCTCAACTCAGGTTGAACAAATTCTCTGTTTGATTTTTGCCATCGTATTTTACATCAATTGGTATCTTTTTGTTTCTGCAAGAGGAAATAAATTTCTGTATTTACAAGTTGATAAAGTTTTTAGATTTAATTTTTTTCTTCTGTCTGTTTTGACATATCTCTATTATACCACATAGATTCTGAGTCAAAAGAAGTTGAACTTTGGAGCCTCCTACTAAAACAGAGCATTTGACAAAATATGCTAGATGTTGTCCTTGAAGCCTTGACCCAGAAAAGCAAGGATCAAGGAAGGCAGGCTATCTTCCTGAGTAAATGCTCCAAATATGACAGCAATTACTCAACATTTCTTAAATAAATACAAATCTTGAAAAAGTACAAGTCTCAAATATATTAATTTTCTCAAGAAATTAATATATGTCATAACAAAAGGAATTCCAATGCTTCCAACTTTTAATGCATTTTGCTTGTCTAATTCCAGCACCATTTTTCATATTTTTTAATATATATTTCACCATGGTTTCTTTGCAGGAACCATTTGCATGTCAGCTGTTTTTATTCAGTATTTTTTTTCACTGGCACTTACTCTACCATCTCAGATCAATCGAGAATATGAGTAACCTAAAATATTGACAGTGAATGAAAATATCAAGATGTATTATCCATATTGTTCCTATAGCAGGTTTCAGTAATTTTTTTAAAATAAAGTAAAAAATCTGAATATCTGAACATAAAATAACACCTGATTGAGGTTTTCATAGGAAATTAAATACACTTCAGTTTAACAGCAAAGTACAAAGCCAAGATATGCTTTCTAGTACATTGTTTTCTAGTAATGCAACTAAAACCAAATTAGACCAAACTCTAGATTCCCACTACAGCCAATTATGAATATACTTAACTTTGTGCTTGTAAATATGTTCTGTGAGAAGTAGATTGACTGGACAAATTCTGAGCTTTTAAATTTATGATTTCACCTTGGTTATAGCTAAATTCTGGTGTTTTACATGACCTGGTCATCTTGATGACCAAATCAGAGACATTGTAAGGATGTACCACAACCTCTCGCCAGCATGCTGACCCACATTTCTCTCCAAGTCAGCAATGAAGATGATATATGATTGAGTCTTGTCCTGTCAGAGAGTTAAGGTGGGGCTGTTGCACACACTTCAGGATTTGGGAAGATCAGGCATACCTGTTGGCTGTTCTAAGATGGATGTTCTTACATGCTTAAAGTCAGATGTTTAAATATTTTTTTGATCTGGTAACTGCAGAAGATAATTTTCTGGAATTATCTTCCAAGTTTCTTGAATGACAACCAGTAGAGAAATATTTTTTCTGTTATTGATTTATACAAGTCAAGGTTTTATTTTTCCTTGCCACAGCTGTCTTCTCAACATTTTACAAAAACAATGCCTAGTTTCTAAATGTTCATACTTTATTCCATTCATTACTGACATTCCAAAATAAAACTGGAACAGAAGAGTACTATTTCATAGTTTCCATTTCGAAGTTTCTGAGCAGTTCTGCAGCATATTATTTGTATTTTCAAAACCAGGCTATCAAAATATAATGCCAATATAAGCTACAACCATTATTTATATTAGTAGTGAAGGAGGAAAAACGTAGTGCTAAATTAATCTTTGTACAGCAAAGAACTCCTTAAAATAGCTTTTCAGCATGCATAGTAATGAACTATTGCTATCTCTCCTCAACAGACATCTTTAAATAACTATGTCGAAAGTTGTTTAAAATCCTTTTCCTAGAATTTCAGTTTCAGTAATGCAAGGAAGACCGATTCCTCACTTATAACGCTGATCAACACAAGCCTCCTTTTTTATCTTCTGTTTAATATAGGGAACTCATGAATCAGCTATGACTTTTACATGCCTTCCCTTTGACCTTCCCACAGATAATCATAATAATGTTGGGCTGCTGAGAATCAATCAGTTTTCATAAAGGCAGCAGCCTTCAGATTAATCTCATATTATTAATTCTGCAAGTTAAAAAGACAAGCAGAAAGACAAGATGGCTTTCAGTGCTATTAACTTCCCTAAAAATATTTCCTGTGGATAATAAACAAACAAATTTCCAATCGGGTGAAGCTGTAAATTTGCAGCCTTCATGAAAATTAATTTAAATGGATGTGACTGTGAGGTTGGGATTGTAAAGATTAGGGAGACTCCTGTAGTTATAATTGCTTGTTCAGTTCATCTGCTGCTCTGTCACTCAAGAGCGGCACAGCTGCATTAACAACTCTAATCATAATCTAATTCTCAGATCAAATTCCCATCTTCAATATATCCTTTAATAAAGCTTCCATACCCCATCTTTTAGCCTTAATTATTGCTTCCTGTCTCCCCTGACAACCAAATTAAAAGGTACATGCAGCAGCTCTATAATAAAAAAATAGCACAGATACAACTACTGTTCTGCAAATTCACACTAACCTTGTGAAGGTTGGATGATTTGTGATAACTAGATTTTTTACTGATAGCGCAAGCACTAGAAGATAAGAAATACAATTTTATAATAATGTATTGATTTTTCTTTTTTTCCTGCTAATATGGAAAACTGCCTGGGCCAGTTTTTAACTTAGCAACTTGAGAAAATACAGTTTTATAGGAAAACTGTCTAAATCCCAACATGTGGACTGTTTTCTTTCTTAAACCTGGAACTCTTGGCATGTCAGTTGTTGACAGTAGACATTGTACTAGTTAAAGTTAAATCCCTTTGCACAAGAACTAAGATGCCAAGTTAACAGCATACTTAATCAGGCATCTACTTTTTGGCATATGAATAATCTCAAATCAATAAAACTTTTAAAGTTAGTAAACACCAGAGTAATTTTTGAGTAGGGCCAAACCATTCAGTGTCCTGTCCATGTAGGATTCTGTTTTGCCTGTTGTACTGTGCAAATGAGGAATTCAATAAAAGAGTTAAACAGTTGTCCATGCAAATATAACAAGATGGCATATTGACATTTCTGAGCCAGAAATACATTTCTGTGAAAATGTAATAGTAGCCGAATACACTCATGGTTAAATTGGGAAAATTATTAGAAAATTAAAATGATAAGACAGGTATAGGCAACAAAAGAGAAGATGATTGTAAGTGTAGGTAAGAGAGAAGAAAATTAAACAATTATCAAAATATTTCAGCTAATTTAGGAGGGTTTTGACTAGAACAACACATTATGGTGTTGAGATGATTTTAAAAAGTAGCCATGGATTTCAAGGGCAGTAAGCAAAGTCTGTCAGTAAATGGTTTCAGAGATAAGAGAGGCCTGCAAGAATGCCAAAACTTTAAACATGGTAGATTTTAATTATCCTGATACAAATATTGATTTGGATAATACCTGTTTCAGGGCTAAAGAGACAAATGTGCTTGAGAAAGTAGCAAAGGATTTATTTTCCAAGCAATGTGCTGACCAGTTTTAGTGGCTTGGGGATATCTTGCCAGCAAGTGGATCTTGAATAAACTGGGACGGGGGGACAATTTAGTGTAGGCAATGAATCTGAAACAGAAAGTTTAGTGAAATGAAAGGGGGTTACCACTTAAATGGATAGAGTCTAAAGAACACTGCCCTAGAAAGGAGTGTGTTTAATCATTCTCACTTAGAATATCTAGAAGTGAGAAATTAAATTGTTTCATAACATTATAGATGACTTCTGAAAATGTAGAGATTTCTCCTGTACCTAGATTTCTGTTGTCACATACCAATCTTAAACAAGTGATCTGAGACACTCTCATATTTAACATTTCAATTTTACTGGATCAGACTTTTCTGCTGGTCCCGGAGACTCCCACCAGTTTTGCAACTGGTGAACTTTTTACTTGTCACCAAAAAATATTACTCTTTTTCCTTTTTCTTTTTCATTTTTTGAGACTTGAAGTATGACAGTACTGACATATACAATCAGTTATGTTTTCTTTAAAGAAGAAAGAACATAAGACTGGTGTAGTTACATTACATTTTAGACATTAAGCTGTGATAAGGAGAAATTTTTCAGTAACTCTAATTCTTGGGTTTTGGCCTATAGTGTTTATACGATTACCCAGATCTGAAGTTGAGGTGCTGTACCAGCGTCAGTATTTGCCAAAACTCTTAAATGAACATTTTTAAAAGCATGAATCCTCTCTTTCTATAAGATTTATTTGATGGCAGTAATTATCATATATCTTTTCACATCCTTGAAACTTATTTGTCTTTACAAGCCTCTGTGGATGTAGAAATGTGTTACTATTCCCATCTTCTGTTTTGGAAACAGAAACAAAAAAAAAGTGATTCATATCCACCTATTAAGTAGAAGCATAGTGAATAAACTCTCTTAATAGTCAATGGAGAGAGATAAGTTGCCTTCAGAGGGCAATTTCTATTATCATTCAATGCTCTTGAGGTGTATCTCGCCCTGGTAGGGTCTGAATTTTTTTACTGACTACAGAGAGGAGCTTCAATGACTAGACTAGACTAGACAGCCAGTTATCAGATGGCTGTAGGTGAATTGAATACTACTCTAAAATCAGCAAGGGGGTCCCATCCTAGTAGACTAAAGACCCAAGGAGAAACAACGGGATCACACCTTTCAGAATTACAATCCCTTAACTGGCAAGAGCTCTAGAGTCACGGCCATGGGAAAACTTCCTTGTTTCAGTGTTGGAATCAAAGCAAGTTGAGCAATGAGGACAAAGTGATCCAGAGCTGAGCAATAGCAACCAGTGCATCCCCATGTGATCCCAATAGTAAGTGATGCAGTAGTTTGATCCCAGAAATAGGAGGTGCACTGCCCCTTTTCATCACTTAGAAACCTAAATCAGAGTGGGATGTGGTGTGGGGGAAGTGGGCATTTCTCTACACTGTAGAACTGGGCTTTATAACTTTTCCTGTAAAAACAAACCATGACTTTTTTGTCCTTCATGTAGTTCAGTTGGGAATCTGTGTATTTTTAAAAAATAAAATATAGCAGGATTGACTGAAGAAGACCAATGTCAGAACAGCAAGGGGACTTACTCTGAGCTCAGTATCAGGCTTTACTCTTTGTCAATCAGAGCTGGAATTAAACAAAAACAAAATCCTGTCTGAGACATTGACATCTTAATGGCGAAAGATTAACTATTCCGATATGAAAGGCTAAACCTCATTTTACTTTTTTCAAAGAAATGCTTTGGCTTGGAGAAATACTTAGAGCTGAAATTTTTTTTGAAATCAGCTTTATATTTTCCTGAAACAGCATTTTTTGAAGAAAAAATATAAATGTCTGAATAATTCCTTAATAGCTCTGCTCTATAAATTTGATATTAAAGCTACACTTATAACTACAGGAACTATTGGATGTTTCAAAACTTTAGGGGAAAGCAGTATGATTCAGTACCTAAAATGCAAATGGCTTATCTGTGCTACCCACATTTCTTCTGTTAGCAAATTCAGAGCACAAATTCTGAGAGAAAAGTCTTTTATCAAGGTTTCTGACAGTCATTGTTCTGTTGAGTTTCTTTTTTTTTTTTTTT
>VZSC01000979.1:88788-100533 GCA_013398225.1 Steatornis caripensis | reverse complement strand
TGGCTCTGTTATATGAGAATTAAAAGACATAGGTTTTTTTATCTTTTCACTTCTCCAACTTCAGAACACAAACTTCACAATATTTGTACACTAAGAAAGCATGGAAGTACACCTCCAGTATTATTATACCTATCAGGACAGATGGACATCCTCCCTGACTTCAGATCCTTCCTGATCTCTCTCAGGCCTGCACTTAAAATTCCAAAGGAAATGTGCCTGTTACTCAGCAGGTGTTGTCACACCAGGTAGCTCATGTTTTGAACAATTATACAAATATGGTGGTTAGGTAAGCACTCTGTAAAAGAGCAAATGTAAATGAAGAATGAATTTATATTGTATCAGTCACCCCCAAGGGTTATTGCACTTAGAAAAGAGGGGAAGCAATTTAGTCTCATATATTTAATTTTGACAAACTCATGCTACCTATGTATCTACCCATAAAGGCATACAAATAAAGCTATAGCATATTCTTTTTTCACTGTGTATGCTTTAAGAAGACTTTGGCATGAACAAAGAAAAGACACCTTTATAGAGCTGTGGCAATTCTGAGCGTATCCAAGTGAACACTTTCGTAGGCCTAGAGCATCTTACTGATAGAAACTGTTAGTACTTATATGTCATACTCGGGCAAGGTATGGGGCAATTAGACAGCACTTCAGTCTACATTCAGTAGTTTACATTTATTGTCAGATCTAGTGCTGCTTCTGTGTCTTGAAGAGTTCATAGTACAAAAGCTGCATACATCCTGAGTCTGTAACTCCTCCTTATTTTGAACTTAATATTTCCTCATTAGCAATGATCATTCTGAGCATCCTATTAACATTATTCTTCACAAAGGAAGTGTTCAAAGATAAAGAATTTTGTACAGAGATATATAAGAAAATTATTTATAGCACTTCAGCTTTGCTTTCACTTTTTATTCATTTCTATTTCCGTTACGCAACATCTATACATTTCTTTCTCATTACCTTGCTTTTTGCATTTTTATGTTACATATAAAAAGAAGCAGAGTTCAGAACCAGGGATTAGAGCCAGGTTTGTTCTTTGCCTGCTGTCTTCTGGCTCTGAAACTGATACTCCTGGTTGCACATTTGCCCAGTGTCAGATGGACAGAGGGAAAGTATTCCTACACAAATTACTTCATAGCTTAGACATTCTCCTGAGACACTACAGGTATCAACCTTGCTTTCCTCAGATTGCAAATATTTGGGTGAAGTTCAGAACTCCCTAAGGTACTACCTAAATTTTCTAGCATTGGAGAATAGATTTGAATCAGAGAAAAGCACTCCTTTTTTCAGCTGTTCCTCTGTGTCCATGTATGTAGGTAGTTGATGAGCTCCTCCTGGGAATCCCTATCCACCTGGACAAGCTGGGCCATACACTGCAGGAGCTGTGCTGGAGCCCAGGAAATTTCATGCCCCTCCAATGACTGGTCACAATGGGGTGGGGACCACAGGCAAGCACCTCTCAGTACAAGGTCTGGCTGCCTGGCTGAGGTGGGTGCTGAAGTCCTGAGCCAGGAACTGTGCCTGAGCCTGTGTATTGAATAAGGCCACTCGATATCTTGTGCAAAAAATTTTGCTCTTTTTTTAAAAAAAATTAAATAACCATTTATGATGTGAAACCAAGAATTCAGGATCTGTAAGCTTTGAAGCATCACACAAGCTATTTTTAAATGATCCAAGTAGCAGCAATAATGCTACTCCACTTAGGAAAATACTCTGTAGCCACTCCCTAGCAGATTCCAGTTGGGAATTTCTCCTTGACATCAACATACATTTTATGCTTGCTTTATTTTGGTCTGGTGTTTCTCATTCTAGTCTATTGTCTTGTGTCAAAGAAAACCACAACTTCTTACTAAGTAAGAATTCTTACTTAGAATTTTCTAGTGCTTCCCTTATGGTTATTTTTCTTTGCTTATTTTATTTTTAAAACATTTCATGCTTTCCTACTTCATTTATGAAGATGGTTGATGATATTTTTTTACATTTTCAGATCTGAATATTCATCTAGTCTCTTCTTGATCTTTTCTACTTTTCACGTTCTCTTTGCAATGAGTTGTGTCCACAGATGCATGAGCAGCTAATTGCATATTTTTATTCAATTATACATTTTGCCTGTGAAGAAGTCTTTCTCCTAGCATGCCCTGAACCCAAATGAAAATAAACCACCTGTCTTCAGGTACTATTATCATAGAACACATGTTTTTCATTGTACTAGAGTTTGTTTACAGTTCTTTAATACATTGAATCTCCTGATGTTAGGTCAATAAAAGGATGTCCTCATGCACCTGACTATTTCTGTTTTGATAGTAGTAACTGTATTTTATTTCTCCGCACTTGAAAAAGCAATGATTATGTTCATGTTCTTATAGGTGTATTCAATAGCTGCCTGGTGGCTTCACAAGCTTATACTAAAATATGATACTCTCTCTCCTTGAACTTAACAAAACCTTGTATTTTTTCTGTCATTTTCAATAAACTACCCATAGTCTGCCTTGTTTCCCAGTGAATAAAAATGTGTGGTTCAATTACAGGAGCTGATGCTCTGAAGGTTAAATCACTTCACTGTGTCTCTTGTACTGTATGTAAGGAAAGACTTTGATTAACCAAGTCTTTCACATTAACAATGATGCTTTGTGTTGAGTATAGCATCTTGGAATGAAAATGAGCATTTGGATTGCCCTGTTTAATCTTCGTAGCACTATAATGTTGGGTTTCATAATTTTGTCAAACATATTCTTAACAATGATTACTTTTGAGAGTAATCCTAAGGCTACAGCCTTGATTCTTTGAGTTTACAGATGAGTGTTGTGCTTAAAATGGATTCCATGCTGAGGTGTGAAAGGTGGCATTTTCTTATAACAGTATTTACTGTTCTCATGAATGAATATTATCCCTTAAAATAATTATTTCCAGAGATCTGTTTTCTATATTTTATATCAGAAAATTTGACAAAGGGAGTTAATTTAGCAATTAATAGGTCTATGATCTTCAGCCCTATTGTAATAGCCTAATTATTTTTTAGTCATTCTAAACAACTTTTGGTGTCTCTTTTCTTTTTATTTGTAGTCCCTCAGTGTAAGACACAAACAAAACCTGTAATTATGGATGTATCTCTTTATACCTTACTGAGGCAATACTCCACAATTATTTCATGCTATGAATGTATTTCTAAAGCACAGCTCAAATAAGGAGGAGCATATGTAAGTAATTAAGTTGGCAATTTCAAAAAGTATGCAAATGTAATCATTGTGAATATCGCTCTTCCATTTTTTACTTACTAGGTCTCCATCTATTCAGACTTGTATTTTTTGCGTGGATGACCTCTAGTAGCTATTCTCCAGAACTCTCTTCTAGTCATCCTTGGCTTCCTATCTAACCTCTCTTCATCTGTGTCAATTGTTTCCTATGTGGATATTGGTAATGGAAATAACTGAAAATGGAAATAACTGAAATAATGAAAAAACTCTTACACTGAGATGAGCTTTGTCCTAGCACATACGATGTTGTAATGCAATCTTATTCAGTTTCTGAATGCTGTTTTTCAAACCTGTGGTCTGCCTCATACGTCTGTCACTTCTTCCTCAGTGTTTCTTCTTTATGTCTATCTTTTTGTAATTAGTCAGGCTATTTCTTTCTTTTGTCTTCTCCTCCCCTCTCTCATAAAGAGCAAATTTTTCTATTTTATTTCTATTTTTCTACTGTTACTATTTTGTCTACTTTATTGTGTTTCATGGGTTTTTTCCTAATTAAAATATTGCTTATGTTTTCCTTCTTAATTCTTTGTTACATATTTAGCCATCATTAACATGGCACATGATGAGACACTCTGAAAAAAGTGATTAACAATCTTGGTCTGTTGATTTCTTTGAGTAGTAGAGCAGTCTTACCTTCTAAGAGAAATACAATACACATGATGGGACTTTGTGTCTCTGCCAGCCATTGAACCTTTGGAGCAAAAAATGCCATTATGATATCTCATCAAAGTGAGGGTTTTTCTCTTGGAAAAATCCATGACCTATTCAGCAGCCTGAAACAAAAGTGGGTCTACTACATAGACAGAGACCACACTGGCTTTGGCTTTCCATGCAACTCAAAGATGAGAACTCTTCCCACAGTTGCTGGGCCATCTTCCTACCTTTTTTTCCCTATGACCCCTACTTGGCCACTACATTTTCTAAACATTGAGGAAATGGCCTTGTTGTTGGCTTATCTCCCTTCCTTTTCAAAGGGGCCTTCAGGTTTTCTGTGGCACAGCCTGAGAAGGGAGTGCAGGACCCAGACTTGGAATTTCATAATTACATTCCTAGCATAAATCGGCCAAAGAAAACTCTGTTATTGCCTTACAGAAAGAGCAGCACAGCGCAAGACAAATGAAACTGAGTCTGAACAATAGATTCAATGCAGCAGATTTACTATAAATCATGTGCAAATGTTAAGGAATTTAGCTTGTTTTTTCCCTTGGAAAAAATGAGAGTTTGAGATGAACAGAAAACAGTTTTGAATCTATCAGAAGGATTGATAAAGCTGCTAACATCACTTTTTTATAAGTCCTTATAAAGGATTCAAATAAAAAAGGGGGGATACAACCTACTCATTTCAAAATTTTTCTTAGTGCAAATATTTCCACAGTACGTGAAATAACATTACGTGATAGAAAGATCATCAAAGCCTATTACATTCTTTTTCCCTGACCTCTATGTACTTTGTATCAGGTCCTTAGCTGCTGGAAAGGCAGTATCTTTGAAAAGTAGCATTAAATTATAAAGATATTTCTCACCTTCTTCCAAATATGCCATGTATTTACATTTCACATTTTAAGATCATGTTGTAATCTTTCCTGTACCACTAAAACAAAATTAAAAATTGATTAAAAATAGACTGACAGCTCCTTGGATTTTGCATTTAGGACCAGTGCAAAGTTACCTCAGCTCTGAATTCGCACATGATCTGGGAGATATCTGAATGCAAGGAACTGCAGAATACTAAATTGTTAGATAAATCATAGAGTAGATTCTAGCTTTTCAGATCATTTAACACCGCATCCCATAATTAGACTGACTTCAGAGGTGTTATATGAATCAATAAAATGCTCTGTAACTCAAGGAAGAAAGTACAATTTAATACAATCATGTTGATATTCAGATGCCTCTTAACTTCAGGAAAGAAAGACTTAAGAGTAAAAAACCAAGCTTATCATTCATTTGCCTAATAAACAGAGAGGCACTGTGAAGTTGGTAAACTCCAGGCACAAACCTTCTTCTTACTATTTAAACATTTTCATTCCAGAAATTTTTTTCAAAACAAAAGTTCTTTTATTTTTCTCCCTCTGCTCCTTTTTTTCTTTTTCAAGGAAAGATGGAAGAGTTAGTTATTCAAATGGCAATGGCCCAGGTTTCATGACAAGCTAGTGAAGTCACATACAAATAAGAAAAAAAATATAGAAAATATGGCAATTTCTGTTTTTGAGCTTCTAAGATATGTATTACAATTAACAGCAAGAAAAAATATATTTGGGATAAAGAAAAATCCTTTAGCAGTATCATTGTCTCTAAGCAGAACCTTTGAGCTGACAGTGTACACAACTGTATCGGCATTTGAAGCACTAGCTGCATTATTTCATCAGCCAACATGAGATCTAGAATTTCTCTTTATGGCATAAGCCATAAAACTGAATTTGCAAAAGTATATTACTTATTTGTCTTGCAATCTTTTCCACAGTCTACAACCATGGTCCTAGTATATGATTTGGTAAGATCCAGAGGATTTCTTGTCAGCTTGCAGTGTAAGGAAGTATAGCTTGGAGGGGAATTAAAGGCCCATAGCTTCAAACACTACCAGATAAATGGCACCACTAGTCTTAAGAGGAAAATTTTCCTGAGAAGTAATGAAACCACTTAGCAGCTGATGTCTTGGAGGCAATTGGGGCTCCTGATGGGCTGCTGAGCCGTCTGCCCACTATGCAGGCTTTTTCTGAGCAAAGCTCTGCACCTTTGGCTGCAGGACTGGATGTCAGCGTCTATGTTCAGAGGAGGATGATGTGGATGGGAAGCAAAGCCTCCCACCCTGTTCATCTGTGACCCAAGTCGCTGCCCGTGATCTCACAGTCAAGGGCTCCATAAACTTAGGAAATGACATTATACCATATTTGTTCATTTCCCTGGTATTTTGGTTTTTTTGGGAGGTGTTTTTGTTTGTTTTTTGTAAGCAGAACTTTTTTCCTAGACTGAGGAATAATTTTCTCCCTCTGGAGAAATTAGACATAAGTAGCTTTAAGATAATGCTGTCGACATTTATGGATATCCTGCAGTTCACAGAATATTACCCACCATGATTGTAATGTCACTACCCATATGAGTATGTTTTCAGTAGTGTAAATCAATTTAGAAACTCACTGTACATTTATGTAAAGTCTAGTCCATATAGGAGGAGCTGTAAACACTTTGTCTCCATTGCATCACAGTATAACAGCTTTGTTCCCTGGGATGCTCGTTTTCCTTAGGTCTTCAACATAACACTGAACAAGTGAAAATCTTGTTAGTATGTGGTTGCCTTGCCCTTTCCTGGCAGCTGTCACATTTGTACTTCAGCAGCAGTCAGCACCGTGTTATGGCTTCCAAGTAAAGGAAACTTCACATCTCTTTGACACCGCAAGATATGACCTGCTGCATTAATTAGCATTTTTTACAGACTACAGTCTGAAATGACAGCAAATATTCAACAGGTATCCTTTCTCCATTTCAGTTGCAAATACAATTAAAAATCACTTTCCAAGCTATTTGAAAATTAACTAAGCAATTTGCCTGTAAAATGTTGCAGAAATCTGTAAACTCTAGTTGGTCACTTTAACTTGCCCTGTGATTGGAAGCATAAAAATTAGTTTTCTCAAGTGTATAAATTGAATCGAGCAAAAAACCATAATTTTATGTTGATTCCATTGGGATATAGTCAGAACCCAAAAATGTTAATAACTCAAGAAATTCTAAACATCTTGTAAAGTCTTCTGGTGTTTAGCAAAGTTGGGTTTAACATGACCATGAGAGCTTGGATGATGTCAATAGGACATACCATGTTATGATCTCTCTGGCCTCCTGAGGACATCATAACCTGTTATTACATATCCCATCGTAACATGAATTTTAGAAGTTGTCAGCCTATTTGTGGGTGGCCTTCTGTTAAAATGCTCAGCTGAAATGGTCCATTTGCTGTCTTTACAAAGCCACCTGAGTCCTTATCTAGCTGCAATTTCCCAGTTTATTATCTCAGACCACGTGAGAGGCTTCATAGCAGTTTCATTGTTTTGCACCAGCAGAGATGGTGAGTGGGTTTATTCTGTCTTTTTGTGTTGCTTTTTAATTTATGCTGAAGAAATAAACCTGATTAGGATAACTTTATGCAATGTTCCGATTCTATAAGCTATTTCCCAATATGCAAGGCCAGATGAAAGAAAACTATAATGATCTGATCTCATGAGGATGTAGCTTTTAGTGGGTGAGTAACTAAGTAATTGCACCACTCTGCACGCGCGTTTCTTCCAGTCAGAAGGACACCCATCAGCTTTGGTCTTCAGTGTTATCTTTACTCATATTCTACTGTGTAACATGTGTTAAGTTTTCCATTATGGGTGGGGCTTGGGTTGCAGCATGCTGCCAAGTATCTAGAACCCAAAGAAAGGGATAAATTCTGGAGTAGCAGATATCACGTCCCACTGAGGTAGTTTCAATAAAAATACTAGTTTTTTATAATTATTAATGAAGTTTTTAGTACATAGTCATCTTAGCATCTTCTGAGCAAAGATGTTTTCAGTCCTTAAATGGAGTTTGCTTTTCTGTATATCTGTAAATATTTGCATAAATATAGTTATACAGAGCAAAATGTACCTTCAACTGTTCATTTTGCCCACCCACTGGTATTTTGTTGCAACTTCCATCACTATTTACAAATAGCCCCGTTGAGATTCTCCACATATTTCACATTTTTTAATGATTGGTTCTAATGTTCTCCTGCCCTTATGCTGACATATTTTCTAAATACTAAATCTAAAATACTGGAATTGCTGTCTGGAATTCAGAAAACGCTGTTTCATAACCACCACAATGTTTTATAAAGTGAAAAGCCTCCAGAATTCAACATCAAGACATGTATATCTGCTTTTAACACATATGACTAGATAACTGCAGCAAGCCTGCAGTGTCTGTAACTCTCAATATGTCTTTCAACAATGATGAGAATCAACAGCTTCTTAGCAAGTTCTTAGCTGCAAAATGATGTGGGAATTTTTTTCCTGTGACATTTATTGAGAAATGGGTTTTGGCCTAAAACATCCCAAAAGCGCTTTTGAGAAGAAACAAAAAACTAAGATTACAAATGTTCTGAATTTATTTGAATAATCAAGAGTCCTTTTGTTATTTTGCTATGGATTCTAGGAGAGTTTGAGTCACTGAGATTTCTCTAAAAACAATTAATTATTTGAGATTTCTTATGTATTTTACTTTGACGAGTTTGGTTCATTTATCTTCAGTTGGCACTAATTGCACCTGTTGTGTAACATTATACATACCTCCTATTTTACAGACCTGGGGAATCCAAAATACATTTTAGAGACATTTATTTGCAGACTCCTACTTTCTAGTGTCTGCAATGTCTCAGACAGATCTTTGCTGTAAACTAACATAGCTCTGTGTGCCTTTGTGTCAACTGGTGACCCGAACTCTGTTTATTTTAATGTATTTTATGCCAGCTCTTGGAGCAAGACTATAAATATTGCAAGCAGTACCACCTTCTGCATAAACATACATACATGCATAAAGTTCATGCATTAAACTTATATGCCTCCAAAAAATAATTCTGAAGTGTCATATCAGGCTTTCTGGATGTTTCCACTAACAAATTAGCACAGTGGTCAGTGCTGGCAGCCACTCTGCCCCAGAGCAAGGCATCACCCTGTGTCACTGCCCGTGCAGCAGAGCACACTCAGCACTCCTCCTGAGAGTCAGATTATGAACTGCAAATGCCATTTCAGATAAGCATCCAAAAGTCCCAGATGCAGTGTTATCCTGGAAGCAGGTGACTATACCAGTATAACCCTGCAGCACACTTAGGTCACTGTAGGTAAAGGTGAGTGTTGGGGAGCTGTGAGGAGATGTGATCCCTCAGGAAAAGGAGCCAGGCAGAGGCCCCATCAACCTCAGCCCCATCCCACAGCACCCAAGCAAAGCAACCCCAGAGCCTTGTTTAGAAATATATTCTCCTGTTATTCTTTCACTCTACCAACACATTTATGGCTAAACATCTTGATAGGGTCCTACTTTTCAAGCCTAAGAAACAGACCATATAAAGAAGCTTGCCAGCCCTGTAAAAACCTATATGGGCTGGACTTGATAAAAGGATGTAAGGAAATATCAAATTGCTGGTGTTGCTGCAAGTAAAATCAGACTGATTTGGAGGTTGTAGCTAGAGAAGGTCTTTGCAAAGCCAGTGCTCTGGCCATGGCAGCCACGTAAACAGATGTTCTGGCTCTGTTCTATGCAGAGATACCCAAGAGCACAGAGACCTGGATATCTTTATTACTGCTAGGATAATGAGTAGTCAGTCAAGCACCATTAAAGCAGCAAAATGTCTGGGAGTTTAAATGGACAACAGACTAACTACAAATGAATAGTATAACACGGTCTAAAAAAAGAGATAAAACTCACTCTCAGAAAAAGAAGACATAGGGGATAATTATTCTGTTCTACTCAGTAGCTGAAATACTGTGCCTGATTTTGGGAAGACCACTTCAACAAAGATGTAAACAAATTTTAGAAAATCCAGGATCAGGGGGAAAAAAAGTAGATTAATGAAATACGATTTCAAATGCAAGAAATATAGAATACAGAAAGAGAGCTTTAAAATGCTTCAAAGAGAGAAATTGGAATTAAGATCTCTTACCATGTGTAATATTTGTCTTAAAATTTTGGTGGATCCTGTTGATTCCTATCAGATACAAGGACTAGACTGTAACCATCAAATAAGAGGCATTTTGAATATACTACTTTAACATTAAATTCCATAAAAACTACAACTTTTAGTGAGGCTTGTTCTTTAATAAAACTTGATTTTAGGCTTACATAATTTACACAGATTGCAGATTAGAATTATAAATATCTTATTGAAAACTTTTCGCTTTATTTCACAATCTGAATAAGCTATCTTTTCGTCTTCTTCCTCTTCTTCTTCTTCTTCTTGGGTTTTGTTGGATGTGGTGGGTTTTTTGTCAAAATCAGCTCTGTTCAGAATTTATCAATTTGCCTGGAAGAGCAGGCTTGCTGCATTAATAATATAGAGAAAATTACCAGAATAAGCATTTTTAGAAAATGCTAGAACAAAAATATTTTAAAATTGATTGTTTAATCTTTTAAATCAAAATGAAGGAAATCTTAGGTTAAACTACAGAGAATCAATCACATTAATAAAAAGCCAGCAATTTAAAATATCTATTTGCTACAGGGTCTGAGATGATAGTTTACTCTGCTGGTTTACTGATAAAGCCAGCAAAATAAATATGCAGAACTTTTTCCGTTAGTTCCTAACACAAGTGATCTTGTTAAACCTGACCTGTATGTTTTTCTTCCTTTTACTTTTGAGCATTTGTGCTGCTACACATCTCATTTCTAAATATCTCATTTGAATTCTTTTACATAAAAATGGAAGTTTTACTAAGCTGATGGTTTAGCTGCCACAGTTTAACAAGAGCTGCTTGAAACTGTATGAACTGACCACATCAAATACAGCTTCAGAGAAGGCATAACTAATATACAAATATTAGAGATTTTTAGTGTTTTCTGGGACTTTATTTTAGCAAACAGTTTAAGGAAATGTAAACAGAACAAGTTTTCAGCAACTCATTCTGAAGAGTTTCTAAATCTTTCTCTAAATCTTCTAAGGCTCTCCAAGCAATTTCACCCTAAAGCAAGCACATAGCACACAAAAATTCAGCCCCGACTTTCTGTTTGGAAAACAACTGGAAACCAGTAACAATCAATTCAGCAGTCTTAACTTCAGGCACTGCTACCAATTTCACTAAGTTAACAAGAGGCGTTACTTCTGTCCTGCTGTCATATTAAAATTCAGAATAAAAAATCCCCAGCAAATAATTTCTGCATGCAGTGGAATAAACAGAAGCTGAGAATAGCTATGAATTTCAGAAGGAGAAGAGCAGAGCTGAGCTGGGGTAGGCCTGAAGACGTTGATAATTCTATGGTGAGAGTTAAAGCTCGTTGTATTTTAGTTACTACAAGGTGTACAGTACATATGCACTCCTGTTGAAGGAGCATTTTAACCACAACACATCCAAATGCTTTCCTTGTACCATGCTGTGAGACTCAAGCATGCTCTGTCATCCCTGATATTTGCTGGAAAAACAACACAGCTAGGCAGGAGGTTCCAGGAGGTTCCTGCAGAGCATTGATGATAACTTTTTAACACAGGTGGTGGAGGAGCCAATGAGGATAGGAATGATCCTGGACCTGATACTAACGAACAGAGAAGGACTGGTTGGCGATGTGAAGGTTGGGGGCAGCCTTGGCTGCAGTGAC
Organism: Steatornis caripensis; assembly: GCA_013398225.1. Classification (NCBI taxonomy): domain Eukaryota; kingdom Metazoa; phylum Chordata; class Aves; order Caprimulgiformes; family Steatornithidae; genus Steatornis; species Steatornis caripensis. The sequence goes on along the minus strand of VZSC01000979.1, from coordinate 88,955 downwards.
CATGAGATGGTGGAGTTCAGGATCCTGCGTGGAAGAAGCAGGGCTATAAGTAGGATTAGAACCCTGGACTTCAAGAAAGCTAACTTTGCCCTCTTCAAAGACCTACTTGGAGGAATCCCTTGGGTTAGGGCTCTAGAAAGCAGGGGGGCCCAAAAGAGCTGGTTAAT
>VZSC01000979.1:62370-86545 GCA_013398225.1 Steatornis caripensis | reverse complement strand
ACAGGACAAGGGGCAATGGGCACAAACTGGAACACAGGCAGTTCCACCTGAACATGAGGAGGAACTTCTTTACTGTGAGGGTAACAGAGCACTGGAACAGGCTGCCCAGAGGGGCTGTGGAGTCTCCTTCTCTGGAGATATTCAAAACCCACCTGGATGCATTCCTGTGCACCCTGCTGTAGGCACACCTGCTTTAGCAGGGGGTTTGGACTAGATGATCTCTAGAGGTCCCTTCCAACCCCTACCATTCTATGATTCTATGATCTGAGAATCTTGTTTGCAGTTTCACTTTCTGGCAATACTTAAAAAAGGCAATTTGTAGACCACAGATCTTCAGCCAAAATAGATTTTTGATAGTAGATGTTAGGTTTCTTTCCTATGACAAGTGGCTTCATGCTGATGACCATTGTTTATTACTGAAAACAGCAATCTTTTTGTTCCATTATATAGTGGAGTTCTGAACTGTAATTTCACAACATACTTTATTTTTTCCAGATAGGATCGTAAAATTCTTAAAATTATATAAATAATTTACAGTGAATAATTTACTTGATATAACTAGTTGTTATCATATAAAACCTAGACTTAGTTCTTCGAACGAATTTGGGTAATGAAAAATAGGGAGTAGTAAATCATGTTACTGTAACATCTAGATGTCCTGGGCATGACTAGGACCCAATACAGTCTGCAACACACACCCATGTATTGTAGAAAGTGATTTCTGAATAAATAAGCTTATATTATACATGAACGGACAAGCAAAGTTCAAAAAGAATGGCTCTTAGGTCATGCTGAAATCCTTGCATGACAGGTTTTGATTCTACATATTGAGAAACTAACCAGGATTACATCATGTTTGGCCACAAATCTGAAATTGCCTGTTGTTTTCCGTAAGAACATATTAAAGTCAAATAAAAAGGCAGGAAATTTGATAACAGTAGTATAAAAATAAATAAAACTTTCTTGATTTACAATGATAACATACGTTCTCATTTCTCAGCTGTCCATTCTGCACAGTGCTCTTTGCATTGGAGAAAATTGCATTAAAATGGAAGAACTACTTGCTCCAGCAATAGAGTCCCTTGATATATTACTGAAAATATACTATTATTTTTCTACTAAGCTAGAGCAGGCATCAGATCATTATAGGATGTCTTCTTGTTGGCCAGGTATAATCTTAACATTATATGTTTAGTTACTTGCAGAGGGAAGAAAATGTAAAACTCACTGATCTGCCAGTAATTGCTTTCCATGTACTTATATCCTGTTCCCCAGAGCACGTCTACCTCCAGAGTTCTTTGATTGTAAGTAAACTACATTTTTTCCTTCCTGCCACAAAATATGAGTAGCCACCAAATTAAGACAACTCAGACTCTCCCTTAAGACTTAAAGTCTTTGAGCATCAAGGACAAAATATTGCAACATAGAATAGACTACTTCCACCTTGAAACACTTCTAGTATAGTATTTTGCCCTATTAAGCAATCTGGACTTTGAAGGGATGATCACTGATTGTGGCATGCAGGGAACCAGAGGATTCTGCATATGTGTGCACAGCTCAATTGTATCACAGAATTTTTGAGGAGATATATGCTGTATCAAGAGCCAGATCATCTTTAGAAACAAAGAGCCCTCACAGATTATTGCACAGCATAGGGTACAGGAAAGGTGGCAGCAGTCAGTCGGTCTAGCAAAACCTAGGAAAAGTGTTTAGCAGACAAGTAAAATAGAACCCATAAAGTGAGCGAGCAGGTAGTACCAGGTGCAGATTACCAGGAGTGTTGTTGGATTTCCAGGTATAAAGTCTTGAACCAGCACAAAATCAAGGGAAGAAATAAATCTATTAGGGATTGCAGCCCTAAATTGGATTGCAAGCCTAAAAGCACAATGAATATAAAGTTACAGTGAGATCATGAGCAGAAAAGTTGGGGAAAACTGCTCTACCTAGAAGTGATTAGCCCTGCTGGTCACTGGGAATCATAGAATCATGGAATCATAGAATCGTGGAATCACTTAGGTTGGAAAAGACCTTTAAGATGATCAAGTCCAACCATAAACCTAACACTACCAAGTCCACCACAAAACCGCATCACTAGGCACCCCATTTACATGTCTTTTGAATATCTCCAGGGGTGGTGACTCAACCACTTCCCTGAGCAGCCTGTTCCAAAGCTTGACAACCCTTTTGGTAAAGAAATGTTTTCTAATATCCAACATAAACCTCCCCTGGCACAACTTGAGGCCACTTGCCTTTGTCCTATCATTTGTTACCTGTGAAAGTGGAATGCCTCAGCCACCTCTTGTCACCTCTCTCCCACTATTCTCTACAACAGTGTGATAAAAAAAAGTTCTCAAGATCAAGTTTTCACCTTTGACATTCATCCTATCCATTAGATATAGCCACCCTAAGCAGACCGATACTCTGCCACTCCCTGTGAAGGGCCCACACTCTCTGTGGCATCCCTAAGGTGGAGCACACTTATAGCACGTAGATATAACTAGAAAATCTATCAACATTTTCTCTGTTGAGTATTTGTAAACGGTTATTTTCTGAAGCTCATAACTCATCCAACTAGAGGATTCTCATCAAAAATCTCACAGAGATTTCATGTGCTGTTTTGTAACCCTCTACTCCACGACTCCAGTGTTTCTCAGGAAAAAGGTTTAACTATGTTAACTGGCAAACCACCAAGCATTTCTGCCACCCACTCTCTGAAGTGACTGTAGCATTTTTGCTAAAACTAAAGTTTTTTAGGGAAAATATGAAGCAGATATCTAGCAATTAAGTACTCAGAAAAAAAACATCAAAGTTTAAGCATTATAAGCAACTAACTCAGGGCCAAATAATAGCAATTTTGGGCATTCCTAATTGACATCTTTAATCTACAATAACTCCAGATAGAAAGAAAAAAAAAAGAAAAAAATTAGCTCTTAAGTGATCTTCAGAAGAAAAGGAGATAGAAAAAACGAAAACATTTTCAAATTTCAATTAAAATACATTTTAATGACAGTTCCTCATCCTTTATCAACTGGCTGATCTCAAAGTAAGAGTTTTTATTCACTGCTAACTTAAAAAAAAAAAAAAAGAAACACCATCAGAGGCTATTATTCTTCCTTAGTACAACAATACAAAATTCCATAAATAAATTAAAATATTTGAATTCTGGCACAAGAGAAGTCAGAGAAAATGCCATGAAATCTGCATTTTGACTTGTCCCTTCTCTGTCTAGGGAAAACATTTTAAGGTCATTTGCAGTTAGAAGAGCTTTGAACTCTTCCATTGAGGGAGAGAAAAAAAGAAAAGAATTACCTCAGCAGCAGTTTGAAAACACCATGTAATGCATCTGAGCTGGAAGGTGTACGTATCTTGAACCATTATTCCAGATCCACATCTGTGGATCTAGGTACGATTTAACTGACAAAGTTAAATAGACTTGTCATAATATCATGATAAAAGACTTTTTCTGCTCTTCAGATACTTTCGATCTGATCCTGAGGAAATCATTTAGGGGGAGAACCTAAATGTGATTTAGGAATCTCAGCATCTTTGAGGGCACTAGGACCAGATATTTAAAGAAGCATGGATAAATAATGAAGCAGATGATAGGTGCTTTCTAGGATTTAAGGACCAAAAGTAGTCCTGCAAAGTAGAAGCCTTGCAAGGTTCATTTCAGCATTGTTGGATATAAAAAAATTATTATAAAATTTCATGCTACTACCAAAAGGGAATAAAATAGCTACGCTACACAAAGATTTGGGAAACAAAAATATTGCTACTACTTGGCCACCTTAAATGTATATGTCTCTTCCAGTATTTAAAACAATGAATACATACCAGTGGAGCAGATGATTAATTCTAATTGAAAATTATGCTTAAATTTAAGTACATACCGGGTCTATATTGGCCCAAACTACAGCAATAACTTAAGTCCCTGATCACAAGCGTATGTCCAGCTCTGCAATGTGTTTCACAGAGCAGCGGGAAAAGCCGTGATTCTCAGGACTTTGCAAACATGCAGAGCTATGGCTATGTCCGTAGAGCTAACAGGAGCCTTCCTGCCTGGCAGCCCCTCTGCTCCCCCTGTGCCACATGGTTTGGGCTCGCCCCTGGGGCCAGGTAGCTTCCTGCCTGCCAGTGCATCTCAGAGAAGGCAAGCTCCAAGAAAGCCAGTAAAGGGAGGTTAGGATAAGCCTTCTGCATTAAGAATAAATACACACACACACATATCATCATAGTTAGAAAGCCACTGGAGAAGTACCGTATAGTCCCTTGAGCTTTGTTTTTTCTCTCATTTCAAAGGTGCTCTTTATAAGAATGGCATATTTAATAGGAGTCAAATATGCTGAGTCTGATTTGCATAATGCTATTTATCACTATGTACAGATCCTTTGCAGAAAGTTAGAGAAAACTTGGAGATGTATGTTCTCATCCACAGCACGCACTTAAATGCTGCCCAGAAGTCCATTACATGCAGAAATACTGTATGCATTTTTAGCAAAAGTTCCAGGTTTTGTTACTGTCACTGTGGCATTCTCCTTAGGAAGAGACAAACGTAGAGAAAATGCAGTAGCAATGAACACATGAGGGGAGACATGTGAAGGGCACAACATCAGGCCTTCCCTTGGAGACAGATGTGGGTGTTAGATTCCCATTGGTCGCTACTTAATCTAGAGGAGATGAGGCCATACACCAAGCTCCAAGGAGCCAGGGACACAAGGTCCTAATATTTACACAGTGAATGACGAGTCCTGCTCTGTCCCAAGAGAAAAGCGCTCTTTCCTGATGACTCACTCCGTCATCATCAGAGCCATGACATCAGTAGACCAGGTCTCTCCTCAGAGACAGAGATGATTTTTAGAGTATGAAATCCAGACTACACAATAAATTAATTCAAAATTAGAGTGGGATGTAAGAAATTCTGTTTTGAGAAGAGGTTTGGTTTGGTTTTGGTTTTTTTTTTGCTTTAATAAAACCAAGAAATGAAAATGTTTGGTTAGGTAACTAAAATGTGAAAAAAAAAAAAAAATCAGATATCAAGTAGTGTTGTAGTGTTCTTCCTCTTACAGTGAGCATATTTTTCTTGGTAAATTAATCTTTTTTTCTTTTCTTTTTTTTCCCCCCAATGTCTGGAAAATATTTTGATTTCAAATTGTTAAAGAATATTTTTGAAGTACAGGCTAACATTGCTATTAAGGTTTTCTAGCCTCTTTTATAAACGCATTTTTGGTGCAAAAACCTTTGGAAACAAATAAAGACTGTTCGGTCTATTAAGATCAAGAAATTTTTACTATAGTAGTATGAATTTCTCTCCACACCATTTGGTATATATTAAAGTCATCTGGATTGCCTTTTAGGACCAGAGCTGTTTGCTTTAGATACCTATGAGTTTGTATCCATGAAGAACTACACCAAGTTAGGTAATGCTGTTATGTAAATACAAATTAATGTACACTCCTAGGTCTCTCTGGTTTTGCTTAACCTGAATAATAACAGTTACCTAGGGATATAGTACATCCTAATTTATGCATGTTACCTTTTCTTGAGTTTCATTGAGCTAAGCTTCCTGGAGTTGGTTTTCCACATAACTCATTTTTCATTGTGTAAGGCCAATTAAAATAAACTATTTAAAAACAAGGGTAAAAAAAGAGAAAAAACAGCTCAGTGTACCTGCTCAAAGAGGCCACTAAAACTCTACTTGGTAGAGAAACGCATGAGTTAGTTAGGATCAATTTCGTCAATTTGAAGTGTTGTGTTGCAAGGCATGGAATCTATATGGGGAATGTAAAATTTCAGTATAATAAGCAGAATAATAAATTCACTAACTTAAATCAGAGTTTCACATTTCATTATGTATTTTCTTTTTCTGTTATGAGACAAAGGAACAGAACTTCCTCAGCTGTCTTTCCCACACCACAGTTTTTTCATAACCAACTCTTGGTAAGAACATATAATCCACATCTTTCAATGGAATAAGCCAGATGGCCATATGGTGGATTACCCTGACATTAATTTCTTTATTTGGTTGTGACTTGTTAGTGATTTCCAAAAGAAATAGCAGAAACTGATAATTTTCTCATAATTACTATCTTACTAATTACCACACTTACTCTCCTGAATATCTTCCCTTGTTACTTTCAGCATAAAGATTAGAATTTAACTGTATGCTTCATTTCAAGTTCAAACAAGAAGATTGCAGATAATGTATTTCAGGCAGAAAAAAAAAGAAAACACTAATGCTTCAAAAATGAAGATGGGATTTAACTCTGTCAGGCTTCCAGCTCTTGAAAATGAACATGAGAAATATTCTTTCAGTATCTGAACACACATGTGGCTGAGTGTCTGCATAAGGTTTCATGGTTGCTCTGCCTAGGGATTTCTCCAAGTACGTACAAAGGCAGGGGCATTTCCAGGCTTACCCAACATGATGAAGTTTTACTCCACCAAAAATTCCATTTGTGAACCACAGTGCTTCCAGCTTTCCTAAAGAAAGATCCTGTTAGTATGCATAATTTCCTACGTAAAGCCTCCAAGAGATCACACAGTCACAGCATGGTAGGGGTTGGAATGGACCTCAGGAGATATCTAGTCCAAACCCCCTGCTAAAGCAGGTGTGCCTACAGCAGGGTGCACAGGAATGCGTCCAGGCGGGTTTTGAATATCTCCAGAGAAGGAGACTCCACAGCATCTCTGGGAAGCCTGTGCCAGGGCTCTGGCACCCTCACAGTAAAGAAGTTCGTCCTGATGTTCAGGTGGAACTGCCTGTGTTCCAGTTTGTGCCCATTGCCCCTTGTCCTGTCATTGGGCACCACTGAAAGGAGCCTGGCCCCATCCTTTTGACATCCACCCTTTAGATTTTGATCAGCATTGATGAGATCCCCTCTCAGCCTTCTCTTCTCCAGGCTGAACAGACCCAGTTCTCTCAGCCTTTCCTCATAAGACAGATGCTCCAGACTCCTCATTATCTTCATTGCCCTCCACTTGACTCTCTCCAGTAGTTCCCTGTCTCTCTTGTACTGGTGAGCCCAGAACTGGACACAGCACTCCAAATGTGGCCTCACCAGGGCAGAGTAGAGGGGGAGGATCACCTCCCTCGACCTGCTGGCCACACTCTTCTTAATGCACCCCAGGATGCCATTGGCCTTCCTGGCCGCAAGGGCACACTGCTGGCTCATGCTGAGCCTGTTGTCCACCAGCACTCCCAGGTCCTTCTCTGCAGAGCTGCTCTCCAGCAGGTCAGCCCCCAACCTGTACTGGCACATGGGGTTGTTCCTCCCCAGGTGCAGGACCCTACACTTGCCTTTCTTGAAGTTTATCAAGTTCCTCTCTGCCCAACACTCCTCAGATCAGGGTCTGAGGACAACAGTTTGTGACTCCGTTAGGAAGTGAAAATAATGATGTATCATTAATTAATTGACTAGCAACAAGCATGTCACTTTTTCAAATAAGTAGATCTAATAAACAAATATGTGACCTTCTGAAATTATTTACATTTATTTTTTTCCATCAACATTCTGAGTGGTCATTTTTCTTTCAGTGTCTGCTTAGATAAATATAAAAAAAAAAAGATGTGAAATTAAGTTTGATAAAAAATAGATAAAGCATTTGATGCAAAAAAAAAATACCATTACCAACTGTAATAGAGAAGTTTGGTACTTTCCCTAAAGTCCATTTTCAAGCACATTATATACCTGGTCACTCCTAGTCGTATGTCTCAGTCTTGGATGAAGAAAAGCGTTTCGTAAAGAAATGGTTTCTTAGTAGACAGAAGCTAACATACAGCCAGCATCTAAAAATTAAAAAATATTTAGTCAATGCAATAGAAAAGCTTATGTTCTGTTACAGGTTCCCTGAAGCAACAATGTAACCCTATAAAACAAAAGCCAACTGCAATGCAACAAACATCCTCATTTTCCCTGTCACTTCCATCCACCACATATGTTGCACCAAACAGAAATAGTCTCTTCACTCTCTTTCTTCACCAATTTGCAATTAAGAAATGATAAATGAAGACTAAGGGGTAAGACAATACAGTATGTTTATGTAGACTGTATCACCAAATGTTTAATAATGCTGACACAAGGGAAAACACTCATTTAAAAATACATTTTATAAGACAATTAATTTCATTAATGAAATCACTTTGAAAAGTAACAGTTGATCAATGATATCAGTATGTCAATCAATACCAAATACTGGGTTTGTATAAAGGTGTTTTACATAAATATTACTAAAAAGTAACATATATGCATCATTTTGTGCCTGAAGAGAAATCACTTTGCAAAAGACCTAGCTATAACCTTCTCAAAATAATGTTTGGCATTGAAACACAAGATTTTACAGTCAGTGATGAGTTTCTAAAGCTGCTGTGCTACATTTTGACATTTCCATACAAGATTAGAAGTATCTTAATTGAGGTAAATTTTCAATTGAAAAATAAAATAGTATTGATGGATTTAAAAAAAAAACATTAGTCACAGGAGGTTCCACGCAAGGCCAGACTTTTCTGATATATTAGGCTCAGACAGTGGTTAAAATCAGGACTACAAAAGAGCAAGCAGGACCACATCCTCTTATCTCCAGTATGCACTCAAAGTCTTTCCAAGAATGTTCTGCTCATTGTTTCTGGTGTATCCATTCAACTGAAGCATCCACCTACAACAACAAGCTTAAGAGATTTTCAGTCTCTCGTGTGAGATGTTGTGATTCCTGCTAGTGTAACACAGAGAAATAATATATAACATTTAAGCAATTAGTGGCACTTATGTTATGCCATCATATTAAAGAAATTACTTTTCTTTGAGAGAAGTAATACAAGTAAATAGTTATACAAAATTAACACTTTGAATCAACCCACAACCATTTAGTTGTGAAACATTTAAATCCCTGCTTTCAAGTTCTATATCCTTCTCAGGCTTCTAAAGGACCATTTATTGAATCAATTAGCTGTGGAAAAACAAGTATCCTCTAAATAATGCAAAATACCAAATACACGGTGAATAATTCGCTTCATAAGAAGTAAGATTGATTTTGCCTTTGATTATCCTTGCTACACAGAAATACTTTTTCCAATTAAGGTTAAAAAGTTAATGTTACAGAGTCAACTACTTGACAAAATATCACATTAATCAGGAAGTGTAAACTCATTGGAATTCCATGTATTATGCTGAAGGAGCTATTTCTGGAATATCAGACAAGTACTGAGATACAGAGGCATATTCTGGAGCACTGATTAGCAAGGCATTTTGAATAGTAACATGTTGTTTGTACCAGTAACATATCTTTAAAGAAGGTACTAAAGTATTCAGTCTCCCGTTTCTTCTTTCAGGAACAATTAGGAGCTTAAACCGTTGAAACAATTTCTAGAAAAATGTTGCATTCCATAAAATATTTTTTTAAAGGTAGCTGAATATATCTATTGTAACAATACTACCAGAATCAGTTCTTAATTATAAAGATATTCTTCCTCTCTTAGCACCCAGTGCCACAGAGACCTTGCAGTGCCAGCTGCTGGGAGTTTATCACAGCTTCGTCAGTAACACGGAGGCGAAGGTAATAAACCTAGTTGGATCCAACTGTGGATCTGGATTATCTTGGCCTCTTAGCTTGGCCAAAATTAGTATAGGATCTCATAGCAACTCATCTTTCCTGGAAGGGCTCAGAAATAGGTAGCAAGTGGGTAAATAAGGAGAAAGAGAGAGGAAGTGATGGCATCAGCCCTTGGGACTTCTTCACATGGATCCTTGGTTTGGCAACCAGTCCCTGTTGGACCTGTTGGTGCTCTATACCTCTGAAAATCAGACCACAGATGGCTTAAAGTACTTATAAATACTTATAATCAAAATGGTGCAGTAATTGTGCTTCTTATGTTCCAGACTGGGGGTAAGATACAGTTTTCTAGACACCAGAATCATAAAACAGATGATCTAATACAAAAGCAACCTGCCATCTCTTCATTTGAGTTTCAATTGTTAGCTGCCATCAAAGCGATGGATGTTTTCAAAGGACTATGATAATTTCAGAGTGTTTCGTCTTCTTTGCATTCCCACGCATCAAACTCAAAATAAGGTGCTGGATGAATGTTTGAATAACATGTTGTCAAGTCTATAGGATTATGATAGCATAATGATGAGTGAGACATAAAATTTCACGGAGACAGATAATGTTGGCTATAATGAAAGAGGGTATCAAAAACTTAGTATTAAGAAAGCACAGTTTCATACAAATGAAACAATTGCTTGATACATATCCCACTGTAAAACCAGTGATAAAAAGGCATGATGAAAAGAAAAACTATCATCATTAATTTCACTTTGAAAACCTTTTTTCTTTACCCCAACGTGTAGTTACACAAGGACAATTCATAATTCGACCTTTGGCAGTGAGATACTCAAAAGGAATAAATAGAAGCATCTGGTGCTGACTATAGTAGTAATGGCCTTGCTAAGAATTCCTCTGTGAAAGACAGTGATGAGATCACAACTTCATTTGTGACAGTAAGACAGTATTTGAAGTGCTGTCTACACCCTGTCACTCTTATTGCAGATTTCAGCATACATCATGCTCCTGTATCAGCTCCTCAAAATATTGAACTAAACTCTACTCAATTCTACGTAAGCAGTCTTTTTAAAATCAATGGAATTGTATAGGTTTAATTAAAATAATTTGGTTGGTACACCAAAGATGAAAAGAACCATTTTACATTGTATTAATCAGGACCTTGCCTGATATGAATTTTAATTAAAAAAAAAATCATGTGATGGAAAGACTCTTAATTCTGAGGAAATTACCTGTGGAGAATTCAGAATATCTATTCACAGGCTGAAGAATAAAGCCATTAGGTGAGGAAAGGAGGAGGCAAGATGAAGCAGGGCGAGGTGGGGCAAGGGAAGGATTAAAGGAAAACGGAAAAAGTCTGTAAACATCTTCCAAGGAAGTAGTGGAACAAACTGGAAAAGCTGATAAAATTCATCCAGAAGAAGGGAAGGGGGAAATACACATAAAAAACATGATGAAATTTTCTCATGAAAGAAGTCTTAGCTATTTGAACAACTATTGCGTGGGTCACATCACCATCAATTTTAAGATAGAGAATATAAAATGACATCAAAATATGTTTGAAGATGGCAACTGTTCTTTATTTTACCATCTCTGCACTGATGTTTCCACAGCAAACTTTTTTGAGAGCAAGAAATAGGGCTTCCATGTTTTCACGGTGTTGAGAAAGCCGTAAGAGTAGGGACAGAGAGAGCTAATTAGTTTCTAGTAACTTCAGAAAGCCTACTGGGTACAAATGCAGAATGTGGGGCAGGAAGGAGCTTCCTTTGTGGCTGGGTGGGCACTTATTAAGGTACAATTCATCCTAAATATTTGAAACATCAACTTTAGTCAACTGAATGCTGCAGTGTATTTCTCTGTGTCCCCTTCATTATCTGTAGGAGCCTGGAGTGACGAGCTTAGAATAGATGTCTATATTTAGTTAGCTCAATGTCATGGGAAGTCTCTTGGAGGAGGACTGGGTAACTGTGGATTCCTTTATGAAATAATCAGATTTTCCAGAGTATTTATTGAGATACCATCTTTCAATTTCAATCAAGAAATACTATTATTAACTTGACAGTTCTACTAGATTTAATAGTATCACCATCCTTCAAATCAACCTGTTATTCTGGTCAACTATCTTTTCTAGAACAGTTATCAGAAGGGAGAGAGCTGGACAGACACTGCATTTAGGGGTGTGGATGATATGAGTTCTCTGAACACCCAGATGACATTAAATACTGCAAAGAACCAGAAGTTAAATAATATAATCCCAGATGCAGAGTAAATACATGCTATTAAAACAAAAATGCCAGCATGATCATGGACAATCTCCATGTTATAAAGAGAAGCAATGAGAAATACTGCTATCATTCATGATCCGCTACAAGTGCTGGGGTGATCATGTGAAGATCCATCCTTTCCCCACGCACTCACTATGCTTAGAACTGAAGAAAGCTGGAGGACTTGTTTTTGCAATGAAAGACAAAGCTAGCACCACTGTAGTTTCTTGTGCACTCTGCTAAAGTTACAATGATAAGTCCTCTGTTTTATCTAACTGTTTACGGAATGAAAATAAGGATAGGCAAAAGACACGTCAATTTCTAAACAGTCACATGACAAATTAAGAATTATTGCAAAACAACAAGATAAGCTTATATGATGATTAATATTAACATCAAACTTTTAAAAGTTGTTTTCTCTCTGTTAACACAAGATAAGGAACAGAAGGCAAGCATATGATCTCAGGATAAGTGTTTTCTAGCTATACTGATTTTATTGCTAAACCATGCAAACAACTTGATTTTATACACTCCTTGAATTAATTCTGCATGCAGTTATGGTTTCTCTGTCTTAGGATGTGGTAAAACTAGAAAAGCAAGAGAAAAGGAAGGCAAGGACAGTCAGAGGCATGAGATGACATCTCTGACAAAGCAGACTAGGATTGTTCAAGGTGGAGAAGCTTTATAAAACCAGAAATGCCATAGAGAGAGCAAATAAGGAAGAACAGTAGTGTGTCTCCCACTGCAATAAACAGGATACATCAAGTCAAGTAAGAGGTGATAGGCTGAGGCCGTATTAAAGAGAGTTTAGCTGAGCTGGGAAATTACTTGTTACCAGTTGTGGAGGATGAGTATTAGAAAATGAGTGGACAAATCCACAATAATACCAGCCACTAGGGTTGTTAAATAGAAAAGCTGCACCATGAAGTCCCTGAGTGACAACGGTTGGCAGCTAGGAGAATACCTGGAAAAGAACATGTATTTGTCATCCACTTCAGAAATTCTCCCCAAAAATCTGGCGAAATACTGGGCTAAAATGTCTTTGGCCAAATGTCATGCAGCAACATCTTACAAGGCATGTAAGATTTTTTTTTCCTAAATATCTTGCGTAAATGACTCAGTATATTTGATGTAAACAATACATGTACAATGAAATGAGGAATAGCTTCAAAAACACTTACTGACTTCATTAATATTTATAATGGTATTAGATGTTATGGTACCCTGATTCTTAACTTGAGATTTCAAACTAACCCATACATTCACTATTTAATCTAATTGTTTCTTTTTATTTCATCACCAGCAAGAATACTTTCTTTTTTCTAACGTACACTGTTAATGTTTATTTGCTCTTATGACGTCTCAACCTTCTGTATAGAAGATAACAAAACATTTAGCTAGCTCTCTTGAAAGAATAACTGTTTCTGTTTGCATGGCTCTTATTGTAGAAAGTTTTCACATTATTACATTTCTCCTTTGAAAAGCTTTCTTCATATTCTGCATAGCAAGACAGGTTCTAATCTATGCATTAATAGGCAAACCCAGATTTGCAAACTCATTACTAGTCTTGGATAGGTTTTATGAAAGTCTGAGATGTCAAAATAAATCAAATGCACATAATATATATTTATACCATACCCAATTGTCTGCTACTGGCATTAATAATCATGCTGTCATTAGTCTGTACTCATCAGGAGGTGAGGCATGATTGTTTCTGCAATATTTGAAAATGGGTTGATGCAGACCATGCGTGACACATGGTTCATTGCTCTCTGCAGGGTAAACTAACACTCCATACCACTGTGACTTCTGGTACCNAAATCAAATGCACATAATATATATTTATACCATACCCAATTGTCTGCTACTGGCATTAATAATCATGCTGTCATTAGTCTGTACTCATCAGGAGGTGAGGCATGATTGTTTCTGCAATATTTGAAAATGGGTTGATGCAGACCATGCGTGACACATGGTTCATTGCTCTCTGCAGGGTAAACTAACACTCCATACTACTGTGACTTCTGGTACCCAGCCATGTCTGGGGACTTCTGCACTATGCTGCAGTGTGCAGTGTAGACAGATCCCGAATAACTTGCCCATGGTCTTTCATAGTAAGTAAATATTAGAGCCAGAGGCAGAACACAAGTAGCCTTGGGTCTCAGCTACTATCACATCACAGTTCTGAAGGGATTCATCAGTGTGTGTTAACACATTTCAGCTCAGCTGCTTCACTATGAATGCTCAGATTTTTCATTAAAAAAAAAATCTAATTCTGGAGTTTCTCCATGTATTCATTTAGATTTGTAAATAGTGAGGCAAACGTAAAGGGTGCACACTCCCCACCTAGCTGCAACTGACAGCTGCAAGAAGGACAAACTGTGCAGGAAGAAGGAAAAAAAAAAAGCAAATCTTAAAACAATAGTCGAAGCAATTATGTCTTCCAATAACCCTTCAACCACAACTACACCTGTTTTACATCTATCCTTATTAACAAGTCTAATGCAAGAGATTAAAAACTAGAGACTTTCAAAATCAAAATACTCATTACCAGCTGTTATGTGCAGATGTTAAAAATTAGGACTTTCAGGTGGGTTACCTGAACCACAAACAACCTGTAAAAGCCTGGGTCAGGTATTTTATCTCCTCATATAAAACTAATTGAAGAGAAGACCTGTCCGTTTGGAACAAAAATATGATTTTGATAACATCTAGTGTCACTATCACAGACAAACAGAGGAAAGGGACAAAAGAAAATAGAGGTGACCTCGGCCGGAAAATGTATGTCTTCATAATACATATGAACTTCCTTTTTTAAAGGTTTCCACTCCTATCCCATCTCAAGTAAAACCATTATCTTGTGGCCCATGCTGTGCACTTTCAAATTAGCAAACAGGTGCTAAATCTGGTATTTGACAGCTATAGCAATGACATGCATTGTCTCCACAGCTGTGGTAACTGGCAGCCATTGTTACCATAAGAAGTGCTGGCAACTGAAAGAATAATTTGCATTATTTTGCAATTGCACGGAAATTGCTATTGTGCAGCCACTGCAGCCATCAGTCAGCTCTCTGGGCAGAGTACTCAGTATCTTTTGTATCAGTGGAGACAGTAGTCCATTTATCTTGCAAACTGGCATTTGTTACTTAGTGGATTAGGTAGATGTATGAACATAATCTCTGCAGCTTCATGAGTTATAAGATCTTCAGGCTATTGTAGTTAATGGTGGAATGAGATTGGAACATCCACTGTGACCTTTCTCTCCACCCTTGAAAGACAATGGTCTCCTGATTACTGCTTTTTGGTGTAAGGCTCAAAGCTGAACTTTCACCTGAAACTGAGAATTTCCAAATCACCCCTCTGATACTTAGATGGACACTGAAGCTCAGACCCACATTCAAATATGAAGGGGTTGTAATGCCAGTGTCGAGGCAAACTTTTCCTATTTACAAGCACAGATTTACCACTGGGGGCAAGGATTAGGAAATCCCTTGAATGCCTTCTGCTTTCTGATTCATTTTTTTCGTTAGTGACTTGCTGTGCATTACGGAGGGCTACTTTTGGACCACAATATCAGCTCCTTTCTTTCAGACAGCTCTTGCAATATTTTCATGCACATCTTCTTCTTCACACTTCAATTCCAGGGCAAAATCAAAAGATTTTGCTTCTAAACCCGAAGTATTGGTACCCAATACTAGAAAAAGTACTGAAGATGTTTCTGCTCCATTGTTCCTCGAAAGACAAATATTGGGTTTTACTTAATATTGCTTTGTCAAATCTACAGGACCACAGAAGACGATTTCCAGTCTTTTCTTTTAATTTTTACTAATATGACAGTCTAAAGAGTAAATTTCTCATGATTTGTTAAGAAATTAACCATCAGAAAGTGTTAACAAATAGAACTATAATTAAAAACTAAGTGTTTAAAACAGGAATTTGTAAATCAATCTGTTTGCTTAACTTTATGTTTAAATATATCCTAATAAGCAACGTATTTCCACAGTGAATTGACCATAAATCACTTCCTGGAATTATTTATATTTTTTGGAATACACAGCCCCAATCCATAAATATTATGTTTAGATTGATTTATTTTAGTATTTATACACAGTCTGTTCTTCAGGCTTCTGGGCTTTTAATTAATCTGGATTTGGGGCATAAATTCTTTATGCCTTGATTAATACCAGGCAGGTTTTATTTAATTAAAGAGACAGACTGGTAAGAGACATTTTAATCAAAAATTTCATATGCATATAGTACATCTGTATTTTTTAATACAAGCTCAGGCACATTAAAACAAGATTTATTCTTTCTCAGCTGTTTTCCTTTTTGAATTATGGTATGTTTATGGTTCATGTGAGGAGTTACCTTCATGCACTCATTCCATTCCATACCTCCTCTCTCCTAGGAACAGTAGAGCGAGGAAATAAGATGAAGTGACAGGAACAAGCATATCCCTCAATTTTATAAAGAAAAAAGAATTATATAAAAGCCATTTATTGAGGAGCAAAGTAATGCCAGGAAAATACAGGGAAATCCTTTAGTTCTTAGGAAAGAACTGGAAAACCAGAAACTTTCAAGAAAGAGTGTCATAGGGTCAAATCTTCATTATTTTTCAGCCATGCTGTTAAGAGGTGAACTTTAAAGCAGTATGAATTAATTTTTGAATGGAAAATAATTGTCCAGCACAGTAATAAACATTTAGTTAAAGTTTTGCATCTGTGTACATTTTGTGTATATATGGTCATGACCACAGTACATTTTAGCAGCTCCTGATTTTTCAGCATATTTATTTACCACTCAACTTTCTCTATATATGTTTTTAAGGTTCTGAAGTATTTGTAAGTGAGCAAAACAGTATTTTTTTTGACAGAAAGGATAGTCTTCACAGCTCATAGCACAGATACAGTCCTTTCATTTTTTTATAGAGCTGGAATCACAAATAAGAATCATCAGCACTGTGGTTAGAGTGAGACTACAGTATTTTGGAAGGGATACATTCCATTCAAATGAACAGCGAGTAAGACCTGTGAAAAATGGGAGTCTTTAAAAACAAACTAGTATAGACAACCTATATCATTCACAAGGAATTTCTCTAAAATCAAAAGCTACATTCATAATTATTTGTCTTGTCTTTGCATCTTTTTTAAGACTTTTTTTTAAAATTATTCTGTGTAACTATATAAGTATACATATATACAGGTTCAGTATATATTATCGTGTAAATGGATTTAGCTGACTACAAAAGACGAAGAGTGAATGTCTCCCCTATTGTGGGGAGAAGATGATGGTCAGGAGCGGCCTCTCTAAGGGAGGAGATTGTGCCTGTCCAACAGGCAATTGGGAATGCTCACAGGAGTTTCAAGAGCAAGCTGCTTGATAAAGAAAACACTGCAAAGGAGAATCACCACACCTGATTCACGTGTTTGCAATGCAGTCATGGAAAGCTGAGGTCACCCTAGATTTGGGGGGCTTGAGGTGACCTAAGTACTCTGCTTTTTCTACCTATCTTAGTTTGAGGAAGATTTTATCCTCAATACCATTAGTCAGAACTGCACTGACAAGAAAGAGAGCAGACAATGGTGGCCACTCAAACGTTTATGTCTTCATTACAGATGTCAACGTTTAGTCAGAGTAATCGTCTCTGGAAAAGTGTAGTCCATGTCTGCTGGCCTGCGGCATATCTAGGATTGGGAGACACCTGACAGGAGTATGAACTTGTTGGCAACAAGATGACGCAGCATGAAGCCCCACTTCAGAGGAAACCTTGAAGAGAAATGTGGGCTTTGCACAATGCAGGAAGACACTGAGACACAATGACAGGGAACATTCGTCTCTCCCTCCCCTACTTTTACCTGCCTTGCTTTCTGAATTTATACTGCTATGTTTTAGTTTAACATTTCACATTTTAACAAAATCTAGGTTTAGCAGTTTGTCATCTTTTGGGGTGTTTATTTAAAAGACCAAAAGACCATCTTCTTTGAAAGAAATGGCTATTAAATCTGCTGCTGAAAGATGCTGTTATAATTATTGGAAGATTTGAGTAGGCAGTTTTCCCCCAGAGGAGAAGATTTAGCATTTCCAAACTCAGTCAGACACAAAAGATGAGAGTTTGTGACGGTTTATTTGCAAACAAATTCATATATTAGTTAGCACCTAACTTAATTTTTTGAACTTTTCAGAATTTTTTTTTCCCCCTGAATTCACTGTTTTTGGAGCAGAAAATTACCTCAGAGGAAGATCCTTTAAATCTAGACATGATATCTACATCTAAATTACTCATCCTGTATTTCCTTTATAAAGAAAAAAGTGAAACAATCTAGCTAACTATTTTTCTGAAAGTGCTATCTCAGTGCTCATCTATAAAGAAAGATTATAAAAAATAGCTAAGGTTTTTATATCCAGCTTCTTGAGACTAATGCAAGATTTGATGGAGGTCATCAGATAACTGCAAGTGGAAGAACAGAAACTCTTGTCCAAAATAAAGCTGATCTACTTTGTGTTGTTGTCTTGCCAGCATACATTTGTAGATAATTTGGTCATAGAAGTGGATAACTATTGGTATATAACAGATAACAGGTAACAGGTAGTATTATTGGCAGCAGGTAACTGTCACATTTTTACAATATTGAACAGAAGAGCTTTAAATAAACACCAAGACTTCGAAAATCAATACCTATCAAGACATCTAAATTCTGAAATCCCTACTTATTTGCCCCGGGTATTGCCTTTCTCCAAAGTAGACATTCTAGACCAAACATATGTTTAAGAAGATCAGTTTCTGGAAACTTGGGAAAAAATCTGTAAGTGACAGTATATGAACAATAAAGGCTTTTAGCCTTGGAGTTGAATTTTAAAAAATGAACAAAAGCCACAAGGGGTTTTTTGTTTGGTTTTGTTTGTTTCTTTCTTGTATGTTTGTTTGTTCTGGAAGGGAAATACCTCCATAGTGCATGATTACAAGAAGTAAAATGTGACCAGAGGTATCCAATCTCCAGTCTGGGCATTCTTGGAGGTTGCCAGCGTACCACTAAGAGGTCAACAGAAGCTGACTAAGAAAAGAAGTTCACAATATATGGTATTTCAAACAGAAAAAAGAGGAAGGACAGAAATAGGAAAAAATGAAAAAAAAAGAAAACCACTGACTGGATACAAAAGGTAACAAATAATACCATTTACAAACTAACATTCCTCTTTTTAATAACAACCAACCATCATTAGTTAAATTAAAAATAAATGCAGGATTAACATATCAAGCATCATAATATCACTCAAACACAGTTCACCTAGGGTCTTTACATAAAATAGGTTAGACCAGTGGTTAAAAGATGAGAATTAGCTATTTCACATTTGCAAAAAATTCTCAGTGACTGATTAAAAACTGATTTATTTTAATAAAAATTTCAGTGGAGGTTGACTTATTTTTTTATAAGTATAACTCATATCATATATTGTGATTTATTTGTGGGGGATTGGTTGCCAAATGTACAATAAATTTGTGAAGAGAAGGTCTGGTACTTTGTCGAGTACTAGAATGAAAATTTATTTGGCTTTTTAAATAATATGCTAAATATTCTGCAAGGTGCAAATATAGCAAAGCGTAGAAGGAGCTTTCTATCAGAAAGTTCAGTCCCTATCTATCTCCACTGAACTAATGAAATTAGACCCAAGTTTTGTACAAGATTTTGAGCACAATTTATTATACTTGCTTTAATCCACACATAGCTCCTCCCCATTCAGACCGTCATTGCTAAAAGGGAAGTGGTGCCATTGAGACAGCTGAGGTTCAGATCAGCTTGAGTAATGAAGACAGCAGGTGTTGTTTTTACCTTTAGTTTCATACCACCGCCATGACCCACAGCTTTCCCAGAGTGTTCCAAGAAGCAGCAAACTGTACAGCTATGAAGCATTGCACTTCCCTCACAACTTATGTCTCTGGGAATTCAAAGAACTTAAAGATCATTATATACTAGTACAAGGAGTCAGAAAATGGTAGGGTTTTGTTGAGATGCAAAAAAAAATTGAAATTTTTCCAATGAGTAAGGAATTGCGTGCTAATCTCATTACTAGAAACATCTTTTGAATACTTTTTCTGATATAGACCAAAAAAGTAATACAATTGTTCTGAGAAGAATCACATCATAGAACAGTTCCACAGGGCTGTCTCTACACAGATACCGTTTTTCCTTCCTTTAGCAGATTAATGTTGGAGCTTATTGATCATACTGACATAGAAAATGGTTGCAATGTTCCAAATATCAGAGTCAGACTTCCTGTGCAGAATGAAATTTTGAATTTCATTAATTACCTTATTACCACAAATTGTTGGAAGAAACATGTGTTCTTGGATGTTAATTAATAGCTCATTATTATTATACAAATTAACTTGGCAGCACTATGTACTGTATATTTGCAGAATAATGAATTACATTAAAGGGAAGCCAAGATGGCAAACACTGACTTGCATACATCTACTACGTGCTCCTTATAAATAAGCCTTTGCTGGGGCGCTAAATATAAATCCTAAGAAATTCTGAGAGGGACACTAGAGTCAAAAGAAAAAAAAAAGAAAAAAGTAGGGGAAAGGATAAAGAGAAATGCACGTACAGCTTGAAATACTTCGCATTGCACTGGGAAGCAATAGCTACAGTTTCAGTCCCACAGGCTTTTCTTCTTAAATGGGTTGTCATAAAAGCTGGGAAAGCCGATAACATACTGCAGAGTAGTGTGAGTTTTGAGATTGACCTGTGAAACAGTAGCAATAGGCTCGTCTCAACTGCTCTGAGCACATAGTCTAGATAGTAACACAGAAACTAAGGGGTTCAAAAGGGAAAGCAGCAGAGTCTTACCTACCCTGGTGCAAGAGAAATTGCTTTTCCTTTTTTTTCCCTGACGTCGGCTCTCCTTTCTCCTTTCTCTATGGTAGTTTAAAGAAAATCAAGCTAAATTCCTATATATCAAAAGAAATTAGTTACTCACTTGAACAGAGTAAACAATCCATTCATGAAGTAAAAATCTCTCCAAGATCTCCTGATTTGTTTCTGTCTTGTTGAATTTGAAGCTAATCTGATCTAGTAACTCAGAGACTTTCTATATGCATCTTTCCACCAGTCATGCAATTTTTCTTTTTATACTAAAATGATAGTATCAAAATCTACATCCCATAATGTTCAGGTTCCCTGATAAAGATGTACCAGATTCC
Source organism: Steatornis caripensis (assembly GCA_013398225.1). Classification (NCBI taxonomy): domain Eukaryota; kingdom Metazoa; phylum Chordata; class Aves; order Caprimulgiformes; family Steatornithidae; genus Steatornis; species Steatornis caripensis. Next base: position 65,524 of record VZSC01000979.1, on the reverse strand, counting down.
ACATACGTTACATCCAAATCAAACACAGTGATATTCTGTTCTGTATACTCGTTCCCAATAACTTGCCTTGCCTCTGCTTTTATTATTTGTTTAAAACTAAGGGAAATATTTATTTGGTCACCCTACTTTGGTTATCTCTAAATTCTATTTCATCTCTGTATTGATCTCTTTGTATTTATATACTGTTCTCATATTTAATGTATTTAAACTTCTTTATAATTTTGCATTTCTCATGTAATTTCTGTGAACTTTTATATATCCAAAGTATTATATGCTCTGCTGTTTTATTCTTTCTCTTACTTACTTTACAGATTCTCTACTTACTCCTAGTAGCAAAAGATTCTCTGCTAACTTCTACCACCATCTAGAGATGACTATCCAATTAGTCTGGCCTGAAAACACTTATAAGTGTTTCCTCCTTCTTCACAAGGCCAACTCCAATTAGTTTCATTTAAAGTTTCTTCCATACTTAATTCCAGGAGATACTCTGTCCTGTTGGCTTCCCTAATTGTTTCCCTGAGCTTCTCATATTCTACCTTTCTTAAACCAACAGTTGCTAATATATTTTGTTTAGCCTTCTTATTTAACTACAGTCAAATCTCTCTTATCTCCCTCTCCAGGATTATTTTTTATTGAGGCTTTTCTTTTATCTCTCCACTACTTATGAGAACAAAGTTTAAATCCTTTCCTATTTGATTGGTAGAGAGATTTAGAAGCTTTTACAATCCAAAATTATAAGGCTTCATCAGCATCAGTAATGATATCACATACTCTATTTCTAAAAAGTCTTTCATAATAATATAATTTCTAGCACTATTACTCTAATTATGCCATATTTATTCATAAGCAGATCCAACAGTCACTGTCATTGCAAACTCCTAACATTGTCTCAAGAAATCCTCATTTACAATCCTTTAAAAATCTTATTAGGAACCAACTCGTTTCTCTTTTATCTTTACTGTAAAGTCTTATTTCTTTACAAATCTATGCCATCATATTACTTAAAATGCTATATAAAAATATGTACGTTCACATAGCTATAAAACTTCATTCTGAGTACTGAAAAACGGGATATTATCTTCTATTTGCTTAGACACCTGAGATCACTTTAAGAAAAACCGTGCATCCAGGAATAATATTTTTATGTAAAATTTGCATTTTCTAGTGGACTGTTGGGCTTTTACTTCAGAGCAGTCTGAAGTAAGGAAGAGAAACACCACAACTTTCCCAAAGTTTATTTCACAGAATAAGCATCTTAGCAGGGTTTCAGAAAACAAACTGTGTAGATATGTTCTTCAGGAAGATCCCACTTTGAAAAGCAAAAATTTTAGATTTTGTCTAGCTTTAGGTTATTTTTTTCTTTTTTGTTGGTTAGCAAACTGGATTGTCAATGTATCAAATCAATAGTCCTATAAGAAAATCTTAAATTTTTTCATTATTTCAGCACCAAACAGTATTTCTTCAAAATTTGTTTCTCTTACATTTAGATAGGAATAGGAGTTATGATGAGATGTGAGTTTGAGAGATGAAAGGTACAAAAAGTCAACCTTAAAAAAGCCTAGGGAATGTAGTGACGGCAGTGAAATTATCTGATAACACTGAAGTCTGGAACTAAAGCAATCCTGATATTATCAATAAAGAGGATTGATAACAGTTTCACCTGTCAAAATAGGAGACACTTTTTTTGATGTAACCTTAACATGGACTTTTCATTTAAGTTTCTATTTTGCTAACTGAGATAAACCTACCTAGACATTTTCTATCACTTTTATACTTTGCATTTTTAACATTCTGTCTGCTCTAATTATATTAACCTAGATGCCTGAATAATTATTTTATAAAGTTCAAGGAAGAATAGTTTAGCAGAAATATTGGGCTGTGGAGTGGAGATAACATATTAATGACAACTTGAATTTTAAAATAAAAAAAAAACAGTGAACGCAATTCTCTTCTGAGTTGATCTTGTACGATGGGGAAAAATCATTGGAATCACTGCCCCTTCTCAACAGGACAGGGGAAGAAAAATAAGACAAAAACTTTGTGGGTCACAATAAAAACAGGGAAATACTTACCAATTACAATCATAATAAAAAAGACTTGAGTTGGGGAAGTTAATTTAATTTATTGTCAATTAGACAGAGTAGGCTAATGAAAAACAAGAACAAATCTAAAACCACCTTCCACCACTCCTACCACTGTGGTTTAACCCCAGCCAACAACTAAGTCCTACACAGCTGGTCACTCTATGCCCCCAGGTGGGATTGGGGAGAGAATCAGAAGGGTAAAAGTGAGAAAACATGTGGGTCGAGATAAAGGCAGTTTAATACGTAAAGCAAAAGCTGTGTGTGCAAGCAATGTAAAACACAGACTGAGTGTGAGAAGCAGAGAAGACCTTGATGCCATGTAAGCATTGCTCAGGAATAGCTAAAATATCAGTCTCTTATCAACACTATTTTCAGCACAAATCAAAAACATAGCCTTGTACTAGCTACTGTGAAGAAAATTAACTCTATCCCAGCCAAAACCAGCACCCTTTTCTTCCTGGGTTCAACTTCACTATTAACTCTCCTACCTCCTCTCCCCAAGTGATGCAGGGGAACGGGGAATGGGGCTTATGGTCAGTTCATCACATGTTGCCCTGCTGCTCCTTCCTCCTTAAGCTGTTTCCCTGCTCCAGTGTGGTGTTCCACCTGTGAGAGACAGTCCTTCATGAACTTCTCCAATGTGAGTCCTTCCCACAAGTCGTAGTTCTTCATTAACTGCTCCAGTATGGGTCCTTTCCATGGGCTACAGTCCTTCAGGAACAGAATGCTCCAGCTGGGTCCTCCGAGAGCTCACAGGTCGTGCTAGGAGTCTGCTCCAGCATCAGGTCTCCATGGGCTCCAGCCTTGTTCAGGGCACATCCATCTCTTCTGGCATGGGGTCCTCCATGGGCTGCATGTGGATATCTGCTTCACAGTGGACCTCCATAGACTGCAGGGGGACAGCATGTGCCACGGTGGTCTTCACCACAGGCTGCACAGAAATCTCTGCTCTGGTGCATGTAGCTCCTCCTCTCCCCCCCCCCCCCCCCCCCCCCCCCCCCCCCCCCCCCCCCCCCCCCCCCCCCCCCCCCCGCCCCCCCCCCCCCCCCCCCCCCCCCCCCCCCCCCCCC
>VZSC01000979.1:47230-60021 GCA_013398225.1 Steatornis caripensis | reverse complement strand
AGTTGTGTAGATGTAGCCTGTGATTACAGTCTGTCTATTAATAATTATTTATAATGTATGTAATTTCTTAAAAAGAGAACATGAATTACAGCAGTGGGACCAGAAGCTCACTCATAATTTTGGTGATTTTAGCCATCAGTATTTTGGTTTGGGCAGAATGCACAACCAGCACATTTTATAGACAGGAGCTGGGTTTAGTTTCAGGAAAACGACAGATAGTGCACAGTATCTTCCTTCAGAGTCTAGTTAGAAACAAGCTTAATTTAGATCATACAGGTAAAATCAACGTATCCCTTAAGCTGATTCTTGTTATCTACAAAATTCCAAGTATTACACTTATAAGACAACCTTCTACAAAGGGCTAATATGTTTGATATTATGACCCTACTATAAAAACACTAATGTTATTTTCTGTATTTCTAGGTCAGATGGTATTTATGAGAATACAAACAAAAGTAAAAGCTTCATCTTCAAATAGCATCTTACAATCACCAAACTACTCTTTTCCAAGAAGCCAAGGGAATAATCTGCCTGATCTTTTGTGTTCTCCCCATTACTGGACATATCAAAAATCCCATATAATTATATAATAAGTCTGGAGTGAGCTGCATTAGTCAGCCCTGTGGGGCTGTGTGCCAAATTGCCTTTAGGGTGTTTTGAGCATCATAGTGTCTGTTGAAATTTCCTAAAAGTGAAAATACAGTAAACTACTCAAAGACTATTCCATAGTCCTGCTCTAGTGGGTGCAGAGTATCATATTGTACTGCGGCACTTACAAAATCTCTTTCAGAAGTGTTTTTCTGTTTTGATCTTTAGGAGTAGGTATGTGTGTATATTTTAATGCTTTGAGGAGAAAGAGTTATAAGGAAAAATAAGTTTTAGTTTCTGTAGAAAACATTTTACTTTTCACTGGAGGTAGAATAGGGCTTTGGGTGTTCAGAGATGCTGCTGTAGCATTTTGTAGGAAATTTTGTACTTTTCCTTTTCTACTGAGGCCTGAGCTTTCCAGCCGAAGATCTCTCCCCTTCTCACTCCCTGAGGTATTGCAATGGCTTTTCTCAAAATATTTGATTTTGTCTTAACCCCCTGTCCTCCAAAATCCTAAAGTTCTCTTTTAAATTAACAGAGACTGTTTGTACAATTACAAATCTTGTAAAAAAAAAAAGACACAACAAAACCAAACAAAATAAATACATGATGATAGTCTCTAAAACTTCAGAAAGAGACATAAATCTCATCATTTATAACATTTATATGTACAACATGAGATATGATATATACAGAAGAGTCCTGTTTATGAAGGTAATAGTGTACAGCATACATGATGTGTTGTGTTTCTGGAAATTTAATTAAGTGAAAGGAAACCCTAGGTTGATGGGTAGGAGGTGGCTTGTAAATATCTCTATGTGTGAAACAGCTAAGATAATTAAAATGTCTTGTTTCACATACAAAATTGTAAAATGTTAAATCTTCACAACTCACACTAAAATTAAGAATTTGATTTTACTAACTACTGAAATTCTTTAGTTGTTGTAATTTGTATAACTTCTGAAGATCATAAATCCATATGTATGCTGTCTAAAGAGTAGAATAGTATTGATATAACTAGGGTGACATGTCTCCTCTATTTTAAGGAACCATCTTTTTATTCATGAGTAAAGGCATACTGACTCTCTGAAACCATTGAGAAGAAATTAAGCATAGTAACCATTAATCAAAGCCTGTTTAAAGCAAAGAACTCTGCCTGAAGAAATCTAGTATTTTAATAAAAAAATCACAAAGCTCAAAAAAAAAAGAGAAAAAGAAAATGTCTTCTGCAGTGCAGACTGAAATCTTATATACGAGATTGCCTATGGAATCACATTATCTGAACTTGGTAAATGTCATGTGAGGAAGAATACTTACAGAAAAGGTCATTAATGAATGAACAAATAAATGCTTGTCATTCTCTGCACTTTATTTGAAGGTACCAGTTTGATGTTTGTTGTGTGCAGTATGGTGTTTAAGATGTGGCAGAAGCTCAGGTCTGTCTGCAGATGTCCCTGTCTTACACTGGCATCTCATCAGAGCTTTGTGGACATGTTCATCTCAATTCAGCAGGCTGTGAAAAGGCCAGGACTGCACAATAGAGTGAGGAAATTTTTCATTCCATTTTACTACTGAAGAATTTGAAGGAGGATTGTTTTGGTGACAGATCTGGAGAAATAGGTTTCTTTTTTCCTTAGTTCTCAGAGAAGTGGAAGTGTCTTCCAGTTCCTGCACAGAAATTTGCTTAAACATCGAATCGTCATACCAAGGTGATTAAAAGAATCATTGATGAAAGATCAAGACTCTGATTATACCCTTCTCCAGAGGTATTTTTTGAACAATTGAATAGCCTATATTTGCTGAAAGCTATTTTTTTTCCACAAACCACAAGCTGAGATGCAGTCTTCTGTATCTCTTACCATAGACAGAGTATGTGTTTATGCCACAACTGCAAGACTAAAAGGTCCTAAATTCCCTCTAGAAGTTTTTGGTTTAATGTCTTTAATGACATAATTTTTAGGTTTGTTCCTAGAATTATTCTATTATTTTCTATTTTATATATATTTGTAGAATGATTTTATTTACATTGCAACTACAACTTCCTTATAGATTCTTATTTTTCTGGGGTTTTAAAAAGTAAAAATTATTTTATCCATACAATTATCATAGACTGACAAAGGTTGTAGAGAGCACAGCATTTCGGTAGTGTTGTTTGTGTATATATGAGATGCAAAGCGAGGTGATGTCAAACGGAGTCATAGTCTTGTATTAAACACTTAAGCAGTCATATTTCCTTCTTACACACTCTTTCTGTAGTAGGAACTACAACTGTAAAATTCCATCAGCTCAAATTAGAGCCTTAGAAAGTATGGCATTGATATTTTCTAGATTTAATGGATAAATTACATAGATGTTAAAGGACAATTAAAAACACTGGAAAACACTGAAATGGAGCTGGTCATAATAATTCTAATACACCTAAGAATTAATCTGATATTCATGTTTTGAATATGAAAATGCAGAAAACAACATCGTAAATGCTGTGCAAACATCTATACCATAATATTGTTATTCATATGAACAGTTATACTGTGACAACAAATGAAATACTATAGTTTTACAAGATTTGCTCAGAAGTAAAATTTATATCTTGGTGGAGCTAAGCTTATGTATTGTCAGGAATATGACAGGTAATAGTTTTTCTCTGCATATGGTTCTGGTTCTTTTCAAAGAAATATTAAAAAGCTTCCGCTGGTTATTCATTAAGACACACTTAAGAACGGAATTTGACTTCTTGACTGGTTTCAAAACAACTCTGGAACTGTGTTAGAAATATTTTAAGTGTAGTAAGTGTATAACAAATGCTAAACTGAACTTTATGTGCCATAATTTGCAGCTGATAAAAATAATGTTATTTTTGACACGAATTTCTCCCTACTTCTGACTGTCTGCACATATACTTCACATACACATACACATTACCATCACTTTTTATAAGTCATCTTTTGATCTTGAAGGTTGGTTAAGGCACAGTTTTCAACATGTTTATTGTATCTGTCAGCAAAATTTCCAAGGTTCAGAAATCTCACTTTTCCGACTTTAAATGCATGCAAGCATAGAGGCTGGTCTTCTCACATATTTATATATCATAATCACATAAACACTTATATTAAAGCACTAGTAGCTCCCTAAATGTACCTTTAAATAAAATATTTTTGTATTTCCATCCAAGAGAGATGCTCACTCTACATCTAATGCAAATGTCAATGTTTTATATTAATCATATGTTATAGTGTTTTAACAGAAATCCAGTCCTGCCGCTTCGCTGTTTCCTTTTGGCCATTTATTTTCAAACAGGTTTTCACTTGCTACAGAACAAGGAGATGGTGCAATCAATCTGTGACAGTAATTTAATGTTGCATTGTACATGGCTTTGTCAGGCATTATCTAAAATGACAGAAAAATTAAAGAAATTTATAATTTATTAATTTGAAGAATCACTTGAAAATTCAAAACAACATCTGCTTAGTCTACCTTACCCTGACAGAATATACTGATCCTTTCCAGTTGTCCGTTTTCCCTAAGAGTCCTCTATGAATATAAATCTTCATTGTATCAAACTTCTGTCACCTTAGATTTCAAAAGATTTTCTGTTGCATTAACAGAATAGTTACACAGTCCACAGATTTTTATGTAACATTTCTAACGTATTCCTATTCTTATATTAGAATTCAATCAACCAGATTAGATACTATATATTGGGTATAATTTTATGTGATAAGTTGTTGGCACCTCTTCCAGCTGCAAGGGAAAGGATCCTTTGACCACTTAGTAAGTTATTTTCTGAAAATTATCAAAAGAATTATTTCTGACTCTTCCAAAGCTTGTTGCAAGAATTTGTTTCCACCAGTGCAAAGCAGGTGACAAAGTAGAAGAATGGTGTAACCACTCCGTGTTTATCATGGTGACTGGACAACGCTAAGAGTAAAACTCTTACATACAGTTATGTGCTCAAAGACAAATAGAGAGGTGCAATTCATCTCGCTGATGTGGAAAGACGCTTATTAGCATCACTATGTTGTAGCTACATTTTCAACAGGAAGTGATACTTTTCACAACTCCTAAATAGGTGAACCTATTAGGTACTGGTAAGGCATAATAGTAGCCCCACTGTATTCTTGCATTTATTATATGGATACTTTAATTACTGCTGATAAATATAAGACTTTTTGCTTAAATCCTGAATTAAAGAGTCTCCATAATGTAATGTTCCCTTGATTTTTAAAGACCACTACCAACCTTAATCTCACTGGTGGTTTACTTTTTTGTTCTCTGGATTTTCAAAAAGGCAAGCATAAGAACCATTGAAGAAGTATTCCACTTTTTTTTTGTTTCCCCCTAGAGTCCTTTATTTCCTTGTTTATCACAAGCGACATAATGGTTTCTTATGTTGGATGGAGAAATGAAGCAACATGGCTGAGGCAAATAGACTGAATTTCTTTGATGGAAGCTGTACAAAACCATCTCTAGTCTTGCTATCTGTCATACAACATTCTCAACATTCCTTATCAGGCATTTTATCTACTCTGCGGGAAGACTTGCTTTATCAGAGCACAGCTGCTTCTATTAAAGCTACTAGAGCTCAAAATACCTTATTTTTTTCCCATGAACACTCTCTGCCACCCAGCAGATTTGCCAATGTTCCCAGCGCAGATTTATCTCTGCAGAGTTGCCTTGCTCTCTCGTAAAGGGACAATAGTTCTCTCTGAGCTCTGACATCCTAATGGCTACCAGTTAGCCCTCTTTTCTACATTTCACAGGAAATTTTCACACCTCCAAGTGTGCTATTTTTCAGTTGAATTTGACTTATAGTTCACAGATGGAGAGAGACTCCTGATAAAAACTCTCTTTAGAAGACAGTGCAAGAAAACACATTTCTGCATTGTGACAGGTTAATATTCTACACATTGATTTGTTCATAGTTTTCAGGGTATGATGCCAAAGCTTGTAGTAAATTGGAGTCAGCTTCTTTGAGACTAGTATAAGGGAGTATAGTCTCATTTAAAAAAAGGGGAATGACAAAGTTATTATAATAGAGACTCCCACCTGCATAGAAAGTAACAATTAGCCTTATTAATACGTTAGCAACTCAGATCTCAAAGGACAGTAGTTCATAGCCATTACAAATCATGGGACATTGTGGCTACCTAATTTTTTCAAAAGATTTAATCAGCAAAACACATCGGCATATTAATTAATCACTACTCACACAAACTGGTATATTTAATAGAAAATCTCCCAGGAATTAAATCTTTGTTTCTCAATCCTTATCTTTGTAACATCAATGGGGTTAACAACACAATTCAAGCCTGTTAAAAGTAAGAGCTTACTTTGCAAGATGGAACTATGACATTGAAAAGTAAATACAAAGAAATACAAAACACAGAGAAATTTCTTCAGAAAATTGGAAGAGGGTCCTGAGCAGCAGTATAATACATATAAGAAAATAATGAACAAAATACCCTCTTGGAACTTTGTCAACAATTTTAAATTCATTTGTACTCAAAGATGAGATTGTTCAAGGAATGATTGTTTGGACTGTACACCTCCATGCATGCAATTCCCTCTTTTTCTTATTCTGTATTATTTTTTCTTTTGGATTTCTTTTTTTGGCTAGCAGCCAGCATCCCAATTGTATCCTGTGTCCAGTTCAAAACTACTATTTTCCTGGCCGTCTCAGTGTGCAGCCACTTCTCTTTACTGATCAGTACAGCCAAGCAGCTCCAGAGCACTCTTTTTCCCTCAATGCCTGTTTTCTCACTGATCAACTTCGCAAGAAAATAAAATCTGCATCATATAATAGCTGATTCTTGTTAATTCATGTCAGATGTTCTCACAGGTATGGCTGCCATCACTCCTATCACACCTACTTAAGTGCACAATAGATGTTGAATCACTAGTCCATTTCCAAAATTATACAGATATTTCTTTAACAACAATATCCAAGAAAAAAGGCTGGAAAGGACTTTTAAGTATGCAGCTGGGTTTTGGCAATTACAGAGCTGAGTTTTGGCTTGGAAGCAACCTCTGAAAATCATTTGGACAAATACGAACCCCAAATTATCATATTAAGCACAACGTTGAGGACTCTAGATGTGATTAAAATATTTTACACAAGAGGCAGAGTTTGTGGGGTTTTTGGATGAGGAAATTTTCCTTTTCACCATGAGAAGCAAAGGAAACTTGAGCTTGATTGAATCATTCAGCTTGTGTGCATGTGCACACTCAGTAAGGTGTCACTCTCACACTACATTCACATACTAGTGAATGTGGTGTAAGAAAGAAATAAGGTGATGATTTTCCTGTGCCTAAGTGCAAAGCCATTTTCCAAATTTAAACTTTTACACACAGATAAAACTGTTACATTCTTTCTCAATAACAACGCTATTTTTACTAGTTCAATAATATGTATCTATTCATGTGGAAAATCTCCACTAGTGAGCACTTTCAAAAACCAATTTTTTTGCTTTGTTATCTGGATATCTCTCTGCTGCATCTTTAAATGTAATTTTCTCATTTTATTTTGATAGTTTCTATTCAGTACTGCGAATTCATTGTTTCAGTGGGCACCAAGTTATTATGAGGCTTAAATTTAATAAAATTTTTATGATAGCTTGCATTGCAATAACCTGTCAAGTAAATTTTACTGTCTTTCCGCTTGTCTATGGAAAGTTGCTGCAAAGTACCTGGGAACACTTTACTTTTTTTCTGTAATAAGTAAAACTCTTCAAGTTACTTTCCATGGAAGGCTGGACTTCAAGGTTTATTAGAAAGCACTGAATTTGGAAATTCTGATTCAACTTTTCTACATTTCATGTACAGGGCTCTTACATGTGCAGGCAGATGGCCAGTCCAGGAAAAAAACTCTCTGCTGGACTATAAAATCGGAAGATCTTTCAGGAGATAATCAATTTCATTGCTTTACTATGATTTTTCTATGGCCTTCTATGATAGATATTTGTCTAATCTGTTATGGAAAATGCCCTACTAAGGCTATTGAAAATTTTTCCATCATTTTGTTAGGTTAACAGTTAGAAAGATCTTCCTTAAGCTTCTCTTCTTTACCAAAATAATGTTCAAATTTTCCTCTTTCTTTAAGAGGCATAGACACCATGAAACACAAGGTTTCATGAATTTGGGTGCTATCAAAGACAGTTATGCTATCACCAAAAAGTACCACAAAGCTCAGTCACAGCAATTCACTGTGTACATTCTGGTAGTTTGTCCAGTTGCAAAATAATCATAATACAAAGTAAGTTTAAAGTAAAGCTAAGTTAATGTAACTTGATTATTTCAGATCATGTTCAAGTATCTTATGGACTCTATATCTTCCTAGGAACCCTGTTCTCATTTTGCCTGTTTTGGGAACAAAAGAATGAAATACTGATTTGAGAGCAGTTCAATATACTTATGTCAAATCAAGATAAGGGGACACAAAGTCTTGGCTCATATCTAAGGCCAACCAAATAGTGAAATATTACTTTTGCATCAGTCAGAATGTCTTGGGCATTGGTGGTGACAATGAATACATCATGTGTCTCTGTCTCTCCCATTCCTGTGCTGATGAGAGTCTTACATCCTTCCCCTTCATCCTTCTCCAGGCAGCACCCAGAAGAAAGTTGGGGGCCAGGTAGTTCCTCTGAGCAGTGCAATGCTGAAGGCTGCTATCTGGTAGCATTTCCCACTATCTAGTATCTGATACACAGGTATTTGCTAGCTGTAAGTATGTTTCTTCTTAACCACTTGCCCACCAAGAACTTTCACTAATCAAATCAAAGATCAGAAATAATGGTGATTTCTTAGGCAAATAGATGAAATGCACTGGTCTTAGTTTTAATTCTGATTTGCAGATTGCTATCCAAGAATAATATTGAAAATGGAATCATGAGGGGACATATCAACACAAATGTCCTAAATCAGTAAGTTTGAAATGCCCAATTCCAATTTGATTCACTCAGACTTAATGAAAGATTTAAATTTCCCCACTTGAGACCAACAGAGGAATTTATATCAATTATAAAAAAAAGATGTATTATCTTTAACTACTGACTTGTTCATCATCACACAAGGTATGTCACAAAAGATTTACCTTTTTTTTAATTTTGCAGTGACGAGGCTTAATACAGCAGCTTCTGCTTGGCCTGTAATAGTTCTAAGTCTACTAAAACTCTTCTAGATTCACAGAGCTGGAGATCTGAATTCAAAGTCTACCTAAATAAAATAGAGGAAAAAAATGATAACAATATTTAAATATACTTTGAATTTTGGGGAAAACCTGTAACCCTGTCATGGATGGACTGGATGGTACACTTCACTCACAAGAGAGAAATAGCAATATATCTGTTGATATAAAACAGCAATTTTAACAAAGTTTGATAGCAAATATGACAGTGGTTTTTAACAAGATTCGGTGGCAAGGTGCACTTGATTATTTACTGCATAGAGGACTGAGTTAGACAAAACTGTTGGGGAGACCCTCCCCTGAGTCATGAGTTTGAGAAGGGACCCTGTTGCTTTCTAAACTCCTTCTCAGAGAGTAGTCTAGGTGTGGCTGGATCCACTCCTAGTCCAAGACTTGGTCAATGGTTTATGTCTAAAGGATTATATATGCACAATCAATCCTTTATATCACTTAGCTAAGGTTTAAAAGTTTAGCATGTTATTAATCACTTACCAAGAATCTGTTGGAGCAAGGAATCTCTCAGCCTCAAGGAGAAGTACGAGAGACATCCTTACTCAAGAGGGGATCCTGTCATTCAGGCCTCTGCAATTCAGGAGAGCTCAAAGGGCTCTTGAGCTGCTCACTATTTATGGGGGTGAGACAATTGACTCACAGTCATATTTGCATACCGACTACACATGCTAGTTTCTTCCACATTTGGCTTGAGTTGGACATTCATCATCACTGTGGTTAAGTGGGCACATTGCTCAAATTAGCCCTTGACTATTGTGGTGTTGTCTCTCCCTGTGTCCACATTGAGACAGATGCAGCCATTATAATCAGACACACCCATTATAACCAGACACACCCATTACGACCCTACTGGTGGTTATCACTTGAGTAGGGTTATGGGAGATAAAGGTCAGATTGCGCAGGTGAGAGAGAACACCATCACAAATCCATACGCATGATTGAATCTTATTAAATAATGAAGTGACTTTTTAAAAGACTAAGTAAACATTTATACCTTATGTTTAATATTTAATCAAGTTCAACGTATTGCCACAGCAGCATCAAAGCTGTAATGCTGAACTCCGAAGTTTCCTTTCACCAAGCAATAGTTGCAATTACTTATACAGTCTAAGTATTTTAGTACCCTCTGGCTGTGAAAGTCCTTTTGATAAAAAGACAGGTGTCCCTTTCTTCCATCACTTTTTATGCCTTTTATATAATTTTCAGAAAGGACGTGTTAATATAATTCAAAGTTAGCTTAGTGAACTAAGTACAAAGCCTCTACTTAGCTAGGGTATGTGAGAATTTTCATCATGTGAAATGTTTTTCCCTAAACCAAATCAGTTCTTTTCCATTCATGTATCTTCTGTTTCAAACTTTTTTATATACACATGATCTTTCTGAGGCTTTTAGGAGATATTAGTTTGATAATTTGAACCAAAATTCATTTCCTCTTTTAAAACAGTAACAAGTCACATGTTAAAGGAAGGAAAAGGCTGGGGGTTTCACCCAAAGTGCTGCTAGAGGAGAAATATTCTAACAATCCAACCCTTAAAAATGTGTCAGATCTGGCATGCTCCAGATCTGGCACAGCAGAGCCCAGTGAACACCCCAGTGACCCACAGCATCCTTGAAAATTTGTTAGTCACTACCCTATTATGCTCAAAATCTTGTTATCAAAGAATAGCAGAATGGTTCAGGTTTGAAAGGACTACTGGAGGTCATCTAGTCCAACCCTTCTGCTCAAGCAGGGACATCCACAGCCAATTGCACAGGACAATGACCAGAAAGCTTTCAAGTATCTCCAAGAATGGAGACAACACAACCTCCCTTAGCAACCTCTTTCAAGTGCTCAGTCATCCTCACAGTTAAAAATTGTTTCCTGATGTTCAAAGGGAACCTTCTGTGTTTCAGTTTGTGCCATTTGCCTCTGGTCCAGTCACTGGACACCACTGAAAAGACTCTGGCTCCATCATTTTTGCACCCTCCTTTCAGGCATTTATATACATTAATAAGATCCCCTAGACTCCACCTTTTCTAGGCTAAACAGTCCCGGCTCTCTTAGCCTTTCATCACAGCAGAGATGTTCCAGTCTGTTGATCACTTTCATGGCCCATTGTTAGACTCTCTCCAGTATGACCATGTGTCTCTGGTACTGAGTAGACTAGCACTGGGCATGATATTCCAGGGAAGCCTGTTAGAAAGGTTATTTCCTTGATAATTCAAGTTACAAATTTAAAATAAGACCATGGAGTAAGCTGTTGTTGTTCCAGTGATTGCAATGATTTATGATGTACATTAAATACATTAATTTAACATTATAGAAATCCCAAATACAATCCCTTCATCCTTCTCCTCCCTGTCTCAACTGTTATTTACATGAGTGGATTTTTGTGGAAGTAGTGAGAATTAATAAAGGCAGAGGTTTTCAGAAACCTTTTAGGATAAATTCAGAGGATGTTTGGAAGATGTGCTTCTGGTGTCTTCCCAAAAGCCCTGGAGAATCATCTCTGTCTAAAGCAATAGAGTTGTTATGCAGCTTACGGGAAACCTTGAATCTCTGTTACTATTTCTTAAATTAATTTTCAGATCATTAACACATTTTCTAGGAAAATACACTGAGTCACAGAAGCAAAGTAAAGGGTAAAAGTGACTTTTTGCATCTAGTGCATTAGACTGAAAGTTAACACAGATTTTGACGTGTTTCACTGAGAATCATACAATTTTAAGAAGTACTTTCATCAAAATTAAATCACGGAAGCATAATTGCTGTAGTATTGCTGGGAAACCCTTTGATGCCCAAAAAGTTACACTTCATACCTCAATACTGGAAATCTTAAAGCATTCATCTCTCACTTTTCAGACTCCAGACCAGCAAAGCTATCAGCGTTCAACAAGAGCTACCTATTCAGTGAAGTATTAAAGAAAATGCCCAAGTCTAGCCATGTTCAACAACACACAGAAGCATATGTAAAGGGGACATCCGTATATGTCGGAAAAATGCCTTGCTGAATACAGATGAACTGTTGTAGATTGGATGACAGCTATACAGTATAAAAACCTTTAAAGATCATGTATAAGTGAGCTCTTGTGAGGTGATGAGCACCTCCACATTTCAGTGGGAGATCAGGATGCTTAGCAGAGTGGCTGTTGAGGTCAATGAAGCATTTTTCTCTCCGAAAGGCAGGTATGTTTGACAGCCTTGTCTATCTTCCACAGCTTTCCCAACCTGGAGAATTTACAGCTTACAGGTGTGGGATGGTTTTATGCACTCTAATAAGAAATGTGTAAACCATAACTCAGGAACAAAGTGCCCATTTGAGCAGATATTTATTTATATTTATTTGACAGTCCTTTTATGCCAAACTGGACTGGTTGGCGATGTGAAGGCTGGGGGCAGCCTTGGCTGCAGTGACCATGAAAAGGTAGAGTTCAGGATCCAGCATGGAAGAAGCAGAGCTACAAGTAGGATTAGAACCCTGGAATTCAAGAAAGCTAACTTTGCCCTCTTCAAAGACCTACTGGGAGGGATCCCTTGGGTTAGGGCTCTAGAAGGCAGGGGGGCCCAAAAGAGCTGGTTAATACTCAAGAACTGCTTCCTCCAAGCTCAGGATCAATGCATCCCTATGAGGAAGAAGTCAAGCCAAGGAGGCAGGAGACCTACATGGATGAACAAGGAGGTTGTAAAAAAACTCAAAGGGAAGAAGGAAGTTTACAGGATGTGGAAAAAGAACTAGTTACTTGGGAAGAATATAGGACTATTGTCAGAACATGCAGGGATGCAACACGGAAGGCTAAGGCCTGACTGGAATTAAATCTGGCAAGGGAGGTTAAGGACAACAGGAAGGGCTTCTACAGGTACATTGGCAGCAAAAGGATGACTAGGGAAAATGTGGGCCCACTGCTGAACGAGGCAGGCGACCTGGTGACACTGGATACAGAGAAGGCTGAGTTACTGAATACCTTCTTTGCTTCAGTGTTCACGGCTAGGACTGGCCCTCAGGACTCCCAGACTCTGGAGATAAGAGAG
>VZSC01000979.1:23279-45646 GCA_013398225.1 Steatornis caripensis | reverse complement strand
CCACCTGAACATGAGGAGGAATTTCTTTACTGTGAGGGTAACAGAGCACTGGAACAGGCTTCCCAGAGATGCTGTGGAGTCTCCTTCTCTGGAGATATTCAAAACCCGCCTGGATGCATTCCTGTGCATCCTGCACTAGGCTAACCTGCTTTAGCAGGGGGTTTGGACTAGATGATCTCTAGAGGTCCCTTCCAACCCCTACCATTCTATGATTCTATGATTCTATGATTCTGTGATTCAAACAAAGATGATTTGTACTGTAGGATGTTTGCACTTTAACTCTATTAAAAGCTGGTTTGTCTGTTTCATAACATTCAACCCTAAGAAATGTGAATTCTTATAATTTCATCATTTCACCACTAATACATAATACCTTTTGGCAACCCATGGTAACGGTCTTCCTTGTTTTAAGCAGTAGGTGTCAAGGAAGTGGCAAATGGCTGCCTATTCATCCTAGGCCACCTAATGGAGCTTTTAAGGCTAGTCAACATTTTTATTTAAATTACACCAGGATATTGTACATGCAATTCACACGGCGAGCTTAGCTGGAAAGCTGCAGGGATTCAATAAACCTTACATTACACAATCTGGCTCTGCAGACAATTTTAATACTGAGGGTCTAGGCTGCTTTTATGTTTGCCCTGTTTAGCATGGGTTTTTACACACATTAAACAAGACAGACAGCATGAACCAAAGTCATTCCTCTTACAGCCCAGTCTTAGACAATCAATTTATTTCAGGGATGAACTGGCTGACTGTGGTCAGTTGTTTTAGTTTTTTTCTACAGAAAAATGTATGTCTTGGAAACACTTCTACGTACGAAAGGGGAGTAAGTGAGACTAATTAAGAAACCCACTTTAAAATCTTTCTTCACATCTCCTGTTTGAGCCTTTAAAACTACATGTCCTACATTTGCAATAATTCATAAAAATGGTTACATATCAATATCACTGTTTATGAAAGGTGAAATTTGAGAAATTCATCATGCAATACTAAGAGTTTGCGGAAGCCAGAATTGCTAAGGCCTAGGTGACTCACAACAGTTTCACTACAGACAAGTAACTTTTCCTTCTCAGATATACTTCCTACATTTTTCAATCAAAATGTGTTCCTACTGGTTTTGGTCATTCGTTGTGTCAGAATTCATTTTTAAATTTAGGCCATCATCAAAACACGGGCCTTTCTGAACACATTGCAAAGGATGCAGAGGTCTTCCTCTTGTTACTTTCTGCTCCAGAGATGAGAGTATGAGACAGAGGGAAGTGTTAAGCCACAGAGGGAACACTGAAACTGGTTATCTTCAGCACAGAATGATCTTTTAGCTGCTTTCATTTTTTCACAATGCTGCAATTCTTGTGAGTCTGTTCCTGGGAAAAAAAAAATGCCGTCCAGCAAATTTGTACAGAAATCAGGTAGTCTGGGACAACTAGAGCTGTACAAGTAATTCTTTAAAGTATTGCCCTTTTCAAACTTTACTTCAAAAAATATTGTAATTTAATAGGTCTTGAAAAATTATTTGGCAGTTTACATTCAGAAGTTACCATTAATTCCTTTCCAATGGCTGCAGATCCAGGTTCAGCATAACTCCATTAAATGTTTATAGAGGCTTTAGGGTGGGATATGAGGAACTGCTTTATTCCAAGATGTATTTGGGGCCATTGCAAAAGAAGAAACAGAGGAAACTTCATAGTTTGTTAAACACAGAATATCAGCTACACAATCTGATAGTGTCCTGTGTCTGGAAAGAAAACTTCTGTATTAGAGTCAACACTGCTTCATTCTGATTTCAGGGTGTTGGATTTTTAGGTTTGTTTAGGGGATTTTTTAAATAAAGCAAAATTCAGTAGTCTAATTTGTTGGGTTTAGATCACATTTATCCAGCTGCTAACTTCGTTACATAAATTCCGGACCTAAGTAATTATCTGATACCTAGTATTTGTTCTAAATTTTGCAACACTCTGCTGAAATAAAATGTAAGGTCAAGTTTGATAGAACTTATGTAGCATCAGTTCAAAAACTTCTGTATTTGCCGCACTCCACTGCATAGTCTTACCTATAGCACAATGACATTACACACTGTCACAGCTCTGAGGAATAATACAAAAGCTCATTGATTTCCTGCTCTTCTTAATAAGCTTTAGAGAATTCAGAGCATCACAATTGTTCGGAAAGAACAGCCAAAGAATGCATTCTGTTACCAAGTCACAGGTTAACAGCTGCGCATTACACAGTGTGTAGCAGCATACAGGAGAATATACATTTGCCCCATCCCTGGTCAATATTAAAAGGAGGTATCAGAGACTGATGGAAAAGTGACTTTTTTTTGCATTGCTGACCTGCAGAAAATAAGGACATTTTACATATTAGTGTGTGGGAACTATCTTTGAACACTTCTATAAAGAGTTTCTCCACATTGAGGTTGTGTCAGTAGTGCATTGCTTCCTTGTTGTTCTGGAAAATATGAGGATACCCTGTAGTGCTTCTTCACTCTTTAGCAGGACTGTTTTCTTGTAACTATCCCTGAAGAAAGGCATGCCAATCCTAAGATATTTTATCACCTACCTGTTTTTCATTAGTAGCTTAGCAGATTGAACTGTTTAGTTCTGTGATGCTAATATATTCATATATATACATTTCATAGATACTTTGAAACATTCCTTATTTACATGTTCTTCACATAAACGAGGAGAAAGAGAATGACAGAAGGAGTTTGCAACATTCTACACTTTTTTCAATGATAATTCAGATAATAGCTCTGGGGTCTGGCACGTTTTCTTGATACTACGTATTAAGAAATTATTATACATTGACTGGACTGCAGTAACAGTGCTTTTGTGCATTTTCAACCTGTGGCAGTACTGAATTAATTTTCCTTGGTTTAGTCTTAGAATTACAATTAAAGTCATGGTGCATTATCTTGCACGTGCTGTGGACAATGCATGTACATCTATATGTAGCACTGTGCACTAGCGGTTATTGTAGCTCAGCTGATGCACATGCACATGTTTCATGTGACCCATTAACACATCGTGGGTTGCTTCTTCTTTTGCCCAATTATAGGATCAATGTCTTAAATGAAAACTTTCCCCAACCACCTGCCACCCAGTGCAGTCACGTAACATGGCTCCATTCCCTGAGATTTAGTCAGCAGCTGACACACAGCTGGAACTGGCATGTGGACAGAGGAAGGACATCTTTCACCATTCGGTTCCATTCACCTGCTATCCTGAAGAACACACACTCTAATTCAGAAATGTAAAGAACTCAATTTTAAAGCAGTTAGTTACCCTATTTTGCTCACTCTATTCCTGTTGGAAGGCTGTTGCTGGGAAGTTTTTTCTAACTTCCAGATTAAACCCATTGAAACAAGTCCTTACCCATACAGGTGTTGTCAGCACTGCTGAAAAAATAATTGTCTCAATTACTCCTTGCAGCAGTTTAATCCCTTCATGTAGAATTTAATCCCTTTATGCAGCTGTAGGCAACATATCCCCTCCATATAGTGATGATCAACAAGCAACAGATCTTTTAGTTTCTTTTTAAGAGTTATGAGCTCCTGGCTGGTCCCCCAGCAGCCTGCATGCCCTCAGTGCTAGCACTGTGCCAGCTGCTCTTCAGGGAGCTGAGGGCCACCACCAGCCAGTTTCTGCCTTGGACACTGCTCTGCCCACTAACCTTATTGATCCTCCTTAGGCTTCTTCTAGCTCTGCAGGAACATTTCTGAGAGCTGTAGTTCAACCTGGAGTAAAATACTTTATAAACTGCTACCAAAGTTATGCCAAGGTAATCCTTCACATCATAATTCTAAAGTATATTAACTCATGATAAATTCTTCTATTATATAGCACTGAGTCTGATTCTGATACAAATTATGGCATTCCTATTTTAAATCTTGATTTGGGGGTATTAAAAAGTTATTAAAAGTTCAGGACAACTTTATTCACACTTGTGCTTGCTTCATTAACATTTGTTCTGCTACTGAGGGAAAAGCAGGAGCTCTTTTAAATTACTGTGTAAGTAGACTTTTATCGAATTGTCTGCCTCAGAATGTGCTGATTTTGGGGGAGATTTTAACTGCACTATCTATTATGAAAAAGACAGGAACCATTTAGAGTCTCATCCTCCATCTGTGAAAGAATTGTCCTCTCTTACACATTTATGATTTAGCTGATGTAGTAGAGGAATTTTAATCCATAAAATAGGCAATATACATGACTCAGTACAAATGCTAACCTTCTTTCCAGCAAGGCAAGATAGGTTTTGCACGTATCGGAAACATTTAAATCTGTTAAAAATGATCTACATTCATTACAACAGCTTTTCTTTTCCTGATCATAGTTTAGTTGTTCTTAATCTTGTTTCATCTTCTTTACAACTGTTAACACATATTAGAGTCTTATGACAGACATTTTCAAAATTCTTGCTGTACTTGAAGTAAATGTGAGTGCTTTCAAACAGAAATAATGTGTTTTCAAGACCCCAATTTGTGTTTAAAAATCAATTCTAATTTAACCTGCTTGTATTCTCATTTGGCTAAAGCTCTTTTACACCATTCCGATATGAAAAGCAAGCCTTCAGGCCATATAAAATAAATGAGAATTCAAGGCCGTGCATAAGTGCTTTGCTGAATCAAGCTTCAATTCGTGGACCATTACTGTAATATCATGATGCTGCATTACAGCCTTTAACAAACCCATCATAGCTACTTCTAGACATCTGTGCTTAAATTCCATGCATTAGAAGATCATATCTTTAAAAAATGATAGGAAATTAGCTTTTGTTTCAGTCATGTTAAATTATATAAATTAGTAATAGAGTAATTAGATTATTTAAAAAATAAAACAAAAAGTAAATAGCTAAGAACATTCTCCCTTTTAGATGATGACCTCAGATACTTGCTAGCACCTTCTCAAACTTTAAAAGAATGTGAAATTCTAAACAGAGACTATTCAGACTTCCACATTCTTTCAAAGTTTCCACCGGATACATAAACTTTATACTGTAAGCTTGGTCAAGTTCAATAATGGAGAGTGGACTCTTCAGTACTTTTGCTGTGCTGTAGTCGGGAGCCCATTTAATTTTATGATTTTACAAAGTTGTGCCCTGTGGATTCATGTAGGAATTTCTCCTCTTACGTCGAAAAAACATTTACTGAAAAGGCAGAATAGAAGAAAGATATATGAATGAATCACAAAGGATTTGGGGAAATAATACTGTGCAACTGTAAAAAAGATAAGTGGATATAGGAGACAAGGTGTTCTCCACAAAGACCAAGAATTAATAATGCTATGGGAAGAAACTCTGGTAAGGCCCGTATAGGAAACTACTCTCTACAGAACTAATAACGTCACACACTTGCTTGTGTGTGCAAATGTAAGTACACAAACTCATGTGTATACACACACAGAGAATATCAGATATAAAAGAAAAACCGGTTATTTCTCTTTTTTTGCTTTTTCCTGAAGCTTGCCATAGAAATGAAAATGGAAATTTGAGATGAAAACAGAAATGAAAATATTTCTGTGAAATGTTTGCTATTACAATGAGTACTAATGTATTTCTAGAGTATTATTTAAAGTATTTTATTTTTCTTTAATCTTAAAAAAATATGTCTGAAAAGTATTTTGAATGAAGCTGCTTCATTTATACTGGTATTTTTGAAGGTATATATTTTGGAATGGATTTATTTTTGGCCCTCAATATTTTGTTGTACAATTGACATTACGATGAATGCATGTAATCACAACATGTACATTTTGCAATTTTGCTCTCTCAAAATGTGAGTTTCTTCTATATCTGTACTGTAATTGTACAAGTCTAATTACTGCAGGTATGTCTCATAGGTCAGGCTTATTGCTGGAAGGCATGCAAAAGGAGGCTAGTTGATCTTGAAAAGACAAAAAAAACCCCGCAAAACACATCTTAAACTCTAAGTTACTTTTTCTGCCCTTCTCCAGCATGGACTCCAGTGCTACCTGAGAAAGGAATGAAGGAATACGAGGGGCACAAGACATTCTTCTTTTGGCAATGAAAAATCATTGGGTTGTCTCAAGCCATCTTGCCTATTTTCCAGGTTGACCAAGGAGATTGTACATGACTAAAAGATTTCTTTATCATAATAAAATGAAAGAAGAGAAGTAGATAGACCTGTGTTTATTAAAATGGGGACTGTAACATTGTCTTGAAATAAATTATACAAGGTGATGGAGTCTCATTAGGCACATCCTACAATACCCCCAACAGACTTGCTTTAGCTAACATCTTCTTGATCAAAGATAGAACCATTTCAAAATAATGCAATTTAATATAGATTCTATCTTTCAGCACTATAAAAGACTTTTGATCATCTTTGTTTTGTCTTCCTTTAAACCCCAAAGATTTCAGTTTAGGTTTCAATTTATGGTGGAAGTACAGGGAAGGGGACAAACCTGGTTTTATATTTCTGCATCAATAAAAGTAGAAAATATGATGTCTCTGATTAGGGCATAGCATTCTGCTTCCATCAAAATCTCTGGGAGTTTGAGCATTGGATTTCAATGGAGAAGAATCATGTCCCTAATAGACTGAAAACAAAGCACCTCGTTGTCAGGAATGCTTTATTTATTGTTCGCAGAAGCCTCATTATACGGACAAGAAAACACCGTGCTTTTTCCGTTCCCTGCTTCCATCTGCACTTCTCGTTCTTGTGGGATTCTAGGAGTTAGAGCAAGAGCTCAAAGGCAAAACAACAAAAGACCTGACTGGAAGCAAACTTTACAAGAGGAAATATTTATCAATGTGAATAGTGTAGAAAGATTCAGTTTCAAAATATTTGCTGAATGAAATACAAGATAAGAAAACTAATGGCAAAACAAGCAAAGTTTCTGTAGGGAATAAGCTGACCTGGGACATGGGGAAAGTTATAAAACAAATGAATAGATCTTCAGCTGCTGAAATTCAGTGTAAGTCCTTATAAGTTGGAGAGCTCATGCAGTAATTAAAAGGAAGTACAATGTTTTCATCTACGTAACTTACATTCCAGGGAACTCACTGCCCTTTAAAAGTGCATTCCTTGAAAAAATTATGGCAGATAGCCTGCACCATTTGATATCCTCCACAAACGAAAGAGTGAGGCAGCTGTCTGAGGGTCGATATGGCAGAGAGACGGGAACCCTCAAATGAATAAAACAGCAATAGGTTAGGTGGAAAAGGAGTTTAGAGAGGGATATTCTGAAATAATCTTCCTTCCATAATAACTTCATATCCATATTGCCTGCACTGCTTCACAATCCCAGGGCTCGTTTGTTTTTCTGAGACAATCTTCCAGATATGAGTAGAGACCTGATCTTTCATGAGGTTCAGTGGATTTCATTTGAACCATACACACGGTTGGAGCAACCCTTTATTTCATGCTGACCTTATTTAGTAAAGGCAAAAGAACATGTCCCCCAAACACCCTTTTTTGACAATCATTTTAGTCAAAAGAGGAGAAAAGCCATACTGTCTCTCTCTTTGTTGAATAATACTAATGATAATGTGTAATTTTTTAAAAATTAATTAAACTCAGCTTCAAATTACATTTATTTGGAAGAATTCTACTGCTTCTGCTGCTGCTGGATGTATTTCCTGCTTTTTGGTTGGATGGAGGGAGAAAAAAGAAAGCAATTCTTCAATGTTTCACATGTAGTTTGTAAACAGGCTAAATTGCTTGTGTTTTGTCTTTCTGTTTCATAATTCTGCATTTGTATTCAAAGACAACTCTTCAATGTCTTACCAGTGGTAAGATTTTGTCTTAAAATATTAACAAGGAAAAAACGCATATTCCAAAGGAAGGTGCTGGTAACTTTACATCATTTCTCATATAATGATATAAGGAAACCATTTGTTAATAACATTAAAATGAGAGTAATCAAACCAAATAATGACTGAAAATGGCCTCAAGAGGACCTCAAATATTGATTCAGTGGGAAGTTATATGCTCTTCATTATTAAATCTTTCAGTAGCAGCTGAAAACACTGCTTTGGTAAATTAGATAGAGAAGGATGAGTATGACCCTGAAAAATATAAAACTAAAATACTGACTTTTTTCTTATAAGGATGTATAATTTAAATAAAGGATTTAGCCTTTTACTTTTTTATTATATTGAGAATGCATTCTTCTAACTAAAAGAAAGAGAAGCCTAAATCAAAAATTCTAACCTTTAAAGGTCTCTTTCCCAAAGGCAGCGCTGAATTTCTCAGTTGATCTACATTACAGCAAGCTTGGCAGAAGATCTGTTTGCACTGGCAGGCGAACTAGTGCTATATTTTGCTAACTTTTATTTGAGCTATGTCAGAACAACTGGTTCCTTGCTGGCATACCACTGTCAACACAAGAGTTTTGCAGAAAGGTGATCCTGTTTTATACTAAAAGAATTTTAAAATGAAAACTGTACTAGTGCACTGCAGTGCACTGCAAGGTATGTGTGCACTTTTTCACCCCAAAAGAGATGTGAGTGAGACTAAATGCAAACATGCATTTAGAAGATAACTAGAGTACAATAGATTCATAAATTAGTGTTCTTCTTACAACTTAGACTATGTCTGAGAAACAGCATTTCTTATCCCATTTGTTTGGGGTTTTTTTTCTTGTTTTGTTCTGCTTTTTAAACATCCAGCCTCTACTGAACACTTGTAAAGTCTTGGCTTGTATGAATCTCTCAGAGCAAGGAATTCAACAAAAAAAATTTGATGTGGAGTGAAATAGAAGTAATGTTTTGTTGGTTTGTATTTCTCATATTTATATTTCAATGTATATTCTTCTCTATTATTATAAGAAAAAATCACACTATTTCCAACTCTGTATTCGCTATACTGTTGATTTGTATATCTTTATTCAAGTTCCCCTTACTAGTCTTCTGTGCAAAGCAAACAAGACAAAGTAAAGACTTTTTCTTTACATCAGCTTTTCCAAAGCACTCATGAGAAATTATTATTGCCATTTCCAGCCGCAGTAGTTTCTGCTACAGTCTTAGGTACTCCTTTAGTGAATAACATTGTTCACAAATTTCAGTGAGACAGAAATGAACCAGCATGTTTCCAAATAATTTCCATCAGTTCTTTAATTAGAACTAAACTCTGTTGGCCTTTCAGTTTATCAAATAGTATTCATGTTTTAATATCTTCCTACAGCATATACACTCAGAAATTTTCTTGAGAAACTGAATAGAAGAAACATGAACATACAGGGGTTATTTACATACTGTGAGTTAAATATTGAACACGTTCTTATTTACTTTGTCAGTTTGATTAAACTGTGGCTGTCATCTGTCTGCTAGACAGAAAACCCTGATATTCTAACTTGAAAAATATGCTCATCATAAGTGGACAAATAGTGTTTCTCCCCAAATCATTTAGAGTCAGATTCTTACAGAGCCCAGAGTTGATGAAGTGAATGTTTGCAATCATCTGTTCTTTTTTGGGGAAGATGTTAAATGGAAAAAAACCACAAAGCAGTTCTACATTCTACTGAGGAAATAATATTGATGGGATGCTATATCTAAAGAATTGGAGAAATAGGAGCAGCAGCAGCAGCAGACTGATTTCAAAATGTATGTTAAATACTAATTTGTGTCAGGATACTTTATCTACTCCTTCTCTTGCTCCCCGTAATCTTTTTTTCACAGCATGCTCAAACAGTAGAAGATAATAATTAAGCTACTGTGCATTGTCTGTCACTGGCATACATTAGAAAATTATGAAACAAGACTGAAGAATAGCTAAAATGAACTTTTAGAAACTGTTTTTACATCAGATTTCTATGAATTTAGGTCATTCAAAAAGTGACATTTTATTAAGGCTGGACAGAGAAGAGTAATTTTTCTTTTAGAAAGGATTCAGAAGTTTGGAAACTTGTTTTCTTCCCAACTTGAAACAGGTACTTTTTTCCTGCGAAAAGGAAATCTGATATTCAAAATATGTTTTTTAAATAGGGATTAGATTATCAAATAGCTTTTGGAGTTTTGGCATGGTTTCCCAGTTCTGAATAAAGAAGAGAAATGGGCTCTATAGTCACTTAAGGACATCATACAGTGTTTTCTGAAGTTATTTTACAATCCCTCAATACCATTAAGAAAGGTTGACATCTAGGATTTCAAAACAAAATGGCCTTTGAAAAGAAATCTTTGTACTTAGAACTGTGAATGATTTTCCTGGTTTCCAAGATGATAGACATTTGCTTGTATTTGATGCTTAGTACTGGAGAAGACAGGGTGAAGATGGAGGGTTAGTAGTTTAAGCTGTCCTGGGGAAACACTATGCTTGTAGTGTTTGCTAAAGAAAAAAACTGTGCTGTGCTGAAGAGTCTGAAATACAGTTTCCCCTTAAGTGTAGCAGTGTGTATTAACACCACTTTGAGCTGTTGTAATACCATCATGTTAAAGATTTATCTGGATGTTGATTTCAGTGTGTGAGCACAGAAGCGTCTTCTTTTGTTTCTCTTTCTCTCTTCCTAGCTCATTTGAGAGTATTATAGATAATCACCAAACAAGATGCCAAACTCTTAGCTTATTGTCTGCCTTCATTGTTTTATAATTATATATGAAAGCTAAACTCATGGTTAGAGACTGCAATACTCTGTTATCAGTGCAGCAAAACACAGGAGGGAGATTTATAGCATGCATGGTGTTACAAATTACCTACACATGAAAGAAAGTAGAAGTAGCTTACAGCAGAACTAGTTATTAAGCATACAGCTATTCTTTCATAGCTGGATTCTCATACAGGGCTATCCACCATAGTTCAAAACCATCATCCACCAGTGCATTAGTCACTTTCACATTTGTCATATGTTCATGTTCTTTTCTCTCTCCTGTGAAAAGTATGAGCAGTGCATGTTTTGTTTCAGTATTTTAATTGCCTTAGGGAAAGAATCTGCCATAGATACAAAAACATTTGAATTCATCTTTCTCCAACTGTTCTTGGAAAACAAACTACCATGTTTATACAATACAGGACAGAACTGGCAAGTGTTACATGGATGATGCCTTCCCACAGATCATACAGTGCCTCAATCTATGAATGACCTAAACTCCATGCAGAAGTGCCCTTGGAAAACTTCTGTTGCTAGCAAATGTTGAACCAGAAACACTCCCAAAACAAATCTGTTATGGATTAACTAATTATCTAAAGCTTCTAAGAGCTTGGGGATTTGCAATGAAGTATTTACAAAAGCCAAAAACCGAGACTAAATTAAAAATGAAAACACCTTCACATGTGAGCAATGAACAAGTCTTGGTCATTCAAGTCTCAAGTGCGTATGGCTAGCAAGGATGTTAGCATAACATATATTACAGGCTGATGTGATTTACTTTTTACTACAGTCAATAAAAAATCCCAGGGTCAAATCCTGGTTCCCTGAATTCAAGGGGAGTATTTATATTTCATTTAATGGTCATAACCATTACCTTCCAGTCTCCGCACCACTGTTTATAGCCTTCCATTCAATACCTATGCCATTTCTAGTGACTTTAGCAACAGGACTTTTTCCATTTTCTTAATAAACTAAAATATGTACTTAAATCAAACAACTTCCCCAGTATCTATGCTGCAGGTTTATGTTGTATTAAGTTTACATTTATGCTGTAACTCACTGCCTCTCTCTATTAAGCTGGCAATGACTGGAGATCCAGCATGGTAAAACAAGATGGAGCTCCATTTTATGTCCAATGTGGACAGACTGCAGTATATCTTCCCAGCTAAGCTAAAACCAGTGCAACACATGGGGTTAACAGCTGGCACACAGCAGGTAATAAGGAATTGTATCTCCCTTACTTCTAGTGGAATGAGAAGCAGTATAATGACAAATAGAAGAGAAGAATCATTCATGCATCCATCTGGGATGTGCAACCAAAAGAATGATCTCTCATTTAAGCAGGTACCCATCATCTGATGTGATAAAATCAGGTTGCTTTTTTTTCCTTCTGGCAACACTAGAATTACCATACTTTCAGACGTATAATTTTTGTCTCAATACTTACCTTTCCTGAAAAGTATTAGTCATTGAAAATAAGTCCAAAAACTCCTGTAAGATCAAGTTATCATGCTCTCATAACCCCTATAAAATTCTGGGTAAACAGCTCCAAATACATGCAACGGGAAAAAAAAAGTTAAATTTATGGGATTAGAGGCAAGGAAATTATTAAGGAGAGATATTTGAAATAAAACTTTCATTGTAACGCTTCACTCCGTAACCTATGCTTAGAGTCAAATCATGGGGCAGAGAGGCAAGTTAACCTACAGGAAAACAACAATAACCGGTGGTTTGGGGAATGTTGTGATGGGCCTGTTGGACCATTTGGGGATTTTATGTATTGTGGAGGGAACTACTGAGGTGGTTATGCTTCTGTTTGAACAATATTTCATGGAAGAAAAAGAAGGATTTGGAATATGTGCATTTTCTGAATTGGCTTCTATCATGCACTTTAGTTCTCACTGTATTTCTCTAACAGTCATGCCATATCTTTGTGAATGACAAAGGCTGTTAGTCAAATAACCATAACAATTCATTGCCATAATTAAGAAGAATACTTAATATGTCAAAGTCTACATTTCCTGTTAGATCTAATTAACATAATATTTTGCATTTCTTGAAAATTCACAGTATTCCTCCAGAACGAGGTAGCTCTCCTGATCAAAAGATGGAGGATTGCTTGACATTAATTTTTTAATTTGCACAGAAGTGACCTTAATAACCCATTCCATGGCTCACTGCCCATTCATTTTAGTACTTCTTTTATCATCTCTGTTTTACACTACCTTATTTTGGAACAATGAGGAAGTAAGAAATCAGTACACTGCTCTGGAGAGTAGAGTATTACTTCTTATCTAGGGAAAGGATAAGGGAAAATGTGGGTCCGCTGCTGATCTGGGTGCCCTGGTTACAAAGGATACAGAGAAGGCAGAGTTACTGAACACCTTCTTCGCTTCAGTCTCTGGGTAGATGAGGGGAGAGCAGTGGATGTTGTCTACCTTGACTTCAGCAAGGCTTTTGACACCGTCTCCCTCAACATCCTCATAGGTAAGCTTAGGTAGTGTGGGCTAGATGAGTGGACAGTGAGGTGGATTGAGAACTGGCTGAACGGCAGAGCTCAGCAAGTTGTGATCAGTGGCACAAAGTCTAGTTGGAGACCTGTGACTGGTGGTGTTCTCCAAGAACTGGTACGGGGTCAAGCCCTGTTCAACATATTCATCAATGACTTGGATGAAGGCAGAATGTACCCTCAGCAAGTTTGCTCATGATACAAAGCTGGGGGAAGTGGCTGACTTACTGAAAGTCTGTGCTGCCATTCAGCGTGACCTGGACAGGCTGGAGAGTTGGGCAGAGAGAAACCCGATGAAGTTCAACAGAGGCAAGTGTAGGGTCCTGCACCTGGGGAGGAAGAACCCCATACACCAGTACAGGTTGGGGGTTGACCTGCTGGAGAGCAGCTCTGCAGAGAAGGACCTGGGAGTGCTGGGGGACAACAGGTTCACCATGAGCCAGCAATGTGCCTTGTGGCCAGGAAGGCCAATGGCATCCTGGGGTGCATTAAGAAGAGTGTGGCCAGCAGGTCGAGGGAGGGGATCATCCTGCTCTACTCTGCCCTGGTGAGGCTGTATCTGGAGTACTGTGCCNCTGTTCAGCCTGGAGAAGAGAAGACTGAGAGGGGATCTCATCAATAGGTAAAGGGCAGGCGTCAAGAGGATGGGGCCAGGCTCCTTTCAGTGGTGCCCAGCGACAGGACAAGGGGCAATGGGCACAAACTGGAACACAGGAAGTTCCACCTGAACATGAGGAAGAACTTCTTTACTGTAAGGGTGACAGAGCCCTGGCACAGGCTGCCCAGGGAGGTTGTGGAGTCTCCTTCTCTGGAGATACTCAAAACCCACCTGGGTGCGTTCCTGTACAACCTGCTCTAGACTAACCTGCTTTAGCAGGGAAGTTGGACTAGATGATCTCCAGAGGTTCCTTCTAACCCCTACCATTCTGTGATTCTGTGATCCACTAGAATTTGTACGTTTCATGGATATCTGTTGCACTCTTCCTTCTCCTAAACAGCAAGTGGCAGTCCTAACCTGATCATTATGAATTTTTTGTATGTAAAATATTATGATGAGGTGTATCAGTTTATCATATTTTTTCAACTCGCACACCCACTTCACTTATCACTAAGATCTTCAATGAATCTGCTGCTCCTATAGCCAAGATCAGACTTCTATCTTGATACTTGTGAATATTTATGCAGACACACGGGTGTTATATTTGTATGTATTTTTAGTTTGTGGCACAGCTTAGGTTGAAGGAAGCTTAAAAATAGACACCAGAAAAAATCTTTAAATCTGAAAAATCTGAAGTCAAAATATTTTTATTTATTTAAAACAAATGTGTTATTTTAAGCAATCTACTGATTTTGACATTGAACGGCTTTGAGTGAAGTATATTGAACTCTCTGAATATGTCTGCACTGGCCTCCTCTTGAAGTGGGACCAGAATACTTACAAAATCCTTTGTACCGCCACAGAGCCTGGCCAGCACCTGCCTCACTCCATTGTCCAAACACCTGACTGTATCTTTATTTCACAACTCTCTGAGCTAATGCTCATCTGAAAATTGAAGGTGTTTATAATAAAACTACGTTACATTTCTATAGTGCTGTCCATCTGGTGATCTCAAAATGCAGCAAAACATTGATTAAGACCCAAAAGTTGTTGGAGGATAATGAAGCTAAGTATATTTCCTTAGCAATGAATATTTCCTTTATTTCATACTGAAATGTGGATGGGTCCACTTAAGTTAGTGTTTTAGGCAAATTTTTCCTGCATTCCATTCTTGGATAAACTCTTTTTGGTCTTTATAATTGCATTGGTTAGTATGGAACTGCGTAAGAGAAACATTAACAGCAGAGGGAAAACCTATTTTCTTTCTTACAGAAAGTGGACTTCCCAACCACATCCTTCGCAACTCCATTTTTACTGGTTCCATTTAAATCCTTTTACCCTTTCTACATTGGTTAGAATCATGCTTGCCCTTTACTTTTAGCATCTATTGAAAGAAATTATTTTATTCTCAGCACTGAAGAAGAAAATGAGAACACAATAATCCTTACAAAAGCCAGTCTGCACCACATTTCACCCGGAAGGTTTATGCCAGCAGTTGCCCATCCAAAGCAAAGTCTCATGCACATGTAAATCTCCAATCTGTTAAAAGTCGAATTCTCTTTTCTTTGAATGTGAAATTGTAGTTATTTGGAAATAAATATTACTTAAATGACTTAGAAATGCATATAAAAGGATTCATTGACTGTAAAAGGATGATTAAGCAAGGACTGATAAGGAGTTCCCAGCAAAAGAGATACTTCAAATCTCCAATCCAAAGGGGAAGAAAGAAAATCAAAATGCATGGAATTGTTCAATTTCCTGAAAAACATAGGTCCTGTCCAGAAAATGCAGGGCTTGAAACATTTGTACCCATGCATTAGGTATCAACCTACCTATCAAAGTCCCAAGTTTCATGCCCAGTTTCGGGGAAGTTGGTTTGGGGGTTTTTTTCTGCTGTAAACCTTAGCCAACTTTCCTCAGTTTGAGATAAAAATTTGCCTGACGACCTGCCCTGGCACTACTACAAAAGTCTTGGAAGGACATCATGTTTAACAATATCAAAAAAGCTTCAGGTCACCACTACTATGTCAATTTATGCTGATTCACCAAGAAACACTGCACACAACTGTATCTGTTTGCTCTGCTTAGAGTCAGTTAGGAGATAAGGCATTGGCTGGAATACCGAAGGTGATTCTTGGGCTGATTGATAAAGACCACACAGGTTTAGTTCAGAGACTCCAGCCAGCTTTAAGTGACAGAAACGCTCTCAATATTATCCACTCAACACAATCCTTTAAAGGACTGTAATTGTTTTGCTCTATATGAAATAGGAGAACTTATTTTCAAAGTAGTGTGGGTCTTCCTATTGTCTGTGATGAATACATTGGGATTTTGAACACAGGCAATAAATTGAGCTCAATTTTAAAAAGGGTAGGTCTGAGATACTGGATGAAAATGGAATCAGATCTAACAGAACAGCAAAATTAGCTAACCTTGTGTCTCAATTGTTCTGTTTAAATAAGGATCATTGGTAGGGCAATGTGTAAAATTTAGAACATGGAAATGAAAGCAGTAGTATTTCACTGACATATTTCAAAGAATAGAACAGATTAAAACAGTTGTTTATTACTTTTCTTTTTATATGCTTGGGGGAGAGTTCAGGCTGAAAAGAACTGGGGAAAGAGGAAAGACAAAGTTGTTACAGGGAGAAGCTGCACATTGCCAGTCCTAGAAGACAAAGGGATACTGTGGTACCTTTGAAGATATTCAGGTTTAAAGGCAATCTATTTGCAAATCTGACTTCTTTTGTGAGGATAAAGTGAATGCTGAGTTACCCCTTTCACTAGTCCACTTATTACTTTGTCCCACTTTAGAATCTTAATTTCTATTGTGGTGGACATAAGGGTATAATTTGTCTAAAAGACAGACAAACTGAAGGATGGTACATGTTTTTGAAGGAGATAATAAACATTATCTGAGAAAAAAATGAGAATGTGGTATGTAAGTATCAGTACCACATCAGTGGAAATCTCAGTGTGCAAACACAGAGATCTGCTTCAAACCCAGGATCTCTCGTCAGTCCGTGTATGTAATGATACAGCGTGCATCTGTGATGTGCTTCATAGCTTTGTGAGTCCCTTAGATATGCAATGACAATTCACCCTTAAGATCTTGGCTTGGCTTCATTTGCATTTGCAGAACAAGGTTCGTTCTTTCTTCATGTCTGTTGCCCTCTGAATTTGCTCTGTAAATGTGCATCATGAATACTGACAATCTTCTTTATGTCTTCATCTAAATCATATCAGAGCTCACTGCAGGAAAGACAGAAGACCTTGTATTTACCCATTTCTACTGAGTCGCAGATTTTCTTCTTCCTATGGGTCCTTATCTCTTTTATTCTCCCTCACAGAGGCCTGGTGCCTGGTTTCCTTTCCAGTAAGCCATCTCCATCAACAAGTCACCACAGCTTTTCCAAATATGTCCTAGCCTGGTGTAACAGAGGTTTGCTGGGGGCCCATTTGTCCCTCATGTTCCTGCACACACAGTACAAGTAAGGTGTGATGAGGTGTGTGAACTGGACCTGGATCATCCTCTGAGCTCCTCCTTCATGCAGGAAACTGGACACGGTGTGTGTCCTGTTGGCCTGCAGGCCAGCAAAGGGAATGGCTTCCCCCAAAATTCTGTGTACCCGCTGTGTGAGAAGAGCAGGGATAATTTTCAGTGAGGAGCAAATTTCCACCAGTAGTGTCAGAGGTGTGAGGTGTGTCAGTATTCACCCAGGAAAACAGCAAAGACTCACAATATTTGACAGTCCAACTTGAAGCATAGTGTAGGTACTGCAGAGAAGTAGGCTGATGGAGGAGAGTGAGACAAAAAAAAAGTCCTTTCTTTGAATTAGTGACAGTTTAACAGCAGGTAGAATTTTCAAGGAGTCTGTGAAGAATTATTTGAAACCATCTTTTCCTTGTGATGGGAGTAGGTGTTCTCTAGGAGCTAGTGGACTGTTTGCTCTGTCAAATCCTCTGAAGGTCATCATTGCTCCTTCCCATCTTTGCGGTCCCACATTAAAGATCAGAGATAACTGGAGGTCACAGGGAAGGTACAGGGTTCTGGAACTATCAAGTGAAAAATTTTAGTATACAGGAGTAATTTTACAAATACCTAGAATTTGCTTTAAAAAATGGGAGGCTATTATGTTTCTTTTGATTTCTCTAAATAAAGGCAAATGCTGAGATGCAATATCACCATTATATGGGTCAGAACACACAAAAAGGCTTAAAAAGGAAAAAGGTACAATCTGTTTAGAGATCTCTGCCCTTGCTGCTGAATCCTCCCTGCTAAGCAAAAAAATGTGATAATCGGAAGATTGATGAGTATCACCTACTGATACCAGTTACTTTAGCCCACTAAAAGAGCTTTCACTAGAAGACTGAATTGAGATTAGAATATGCTCACTTGTGTGAAAGGCTTCCTTTTTGTGCACAGCCCTCCCACATATTTCTCTGGAGTCTCATACAGTCGTATAAATGTATGCTGGCTTGGGAGAGCTGTCCCAGTGAATGTTACACTATTCTCATCGAGGGCAGGGATACACAATCCCAGGGATTATGCATATAAAAAAATTAGTTGAGATTAGGACAATACACAGTAATGAAGAAGGAAAGGGCAAAAGAAAGTCAATCCATGAAACAACGAATGAAGAAATGGAGGACGTTTCAGACTCTTATCTTTTTCGGTTTTTTTTCCCATTTCTACATGTGAAACTCCTCCGTAGTTCCAGGGTTTGAATAATTTGTACCTCAGAAAACCAAATATGAGATTTTTAGAAAACATTCAAAACTTTTACCATGAAATCTCTTTTACAGTTTTCTGTTTAGTTCTGTTAAGTAGTAAACCATCAAATCAAATTAATCCAATATTTACTTTAAAACTCCCTTATTCCCACATAAATCTGTGGTAACTGAAGCTTTCTTCATTAAACTATGAGTCTCCATATGCATGGAATTCAAATTTGTTATATAGATGGCTTAATGTCCACAAAATAAACAACAGCTCTGTTCAATTTAAGTTTGAACATCTGTGGAAGAAACCCACAAACAGAATTTAATGCAAATTCTAGGATTTTTTCCACACTAGTAAAAATGGATAAATATTTCAATTTCTACTACATATTAGGTCAGCAAACACCTGCCTTTATTTGATAAGTTACATAGCTAGAGGTCAGTGCTAACCAGGCAAGAATAAGATATAAAGAAGAACCTCTGGTTTTTGGATCAAAGTTCACCACCTGATTTTTGCTGAAATATCTTAGAATTAGCGATCATTATCCTTTTCATTTCCACCTCACAGGGAACTTTACACACTCTTTAAGTAGTTTTCTTTTGTTCTAGGATCATTTCAGAAGTACACATGAGTTGGCATCATCATATTGTCTAATTGCTGAAACTAATTTTTCCAGTCTGTTTGTGCCTTCCTGTCAAGAAGACAAGCTGTTTTATTTCTTTCCTCTTTGAGGATATCATAACATGAGGAGAAAAACACCAAGCATAATGAGACAGAATTATGTTATAAACCCTCAGAGGAAAACACATTTTCTCAAAATTCTTGGCACAGAACTTTGCAGAATGACCTAGTTGGTATGTCTCAAGAGACAAAAAGTTAAGTAGCATAGTAAAAACAAAATCCTACCCTAAGGAACAGTAAACTGAAAAAAAACCTTGCATTGATCACTTAGCCATTATCCTCTTCACAATATTTCTCCTGTCTTTCATGTAGCTATCTTTAAATTATGGACTGTCTTATTTTATTTTCCAGTGTCCGGTATAGGATTACAATTCACTATCT
The DNA here is from genome assembly GCA_013398225.1 of Steatornis caripensis. NCBI lineage: Eukaryota > Metazoa > Chordata > Aves > Caprimulgiformes > Steatornithidae > Steatornis > Steatornis caripensis. The sequence goes on along the minus strand of VZSC01000979.1, from coordinate 26,205 downwards.
CTTTTTGTCTTGTTTCATGTTTGTATACTCTCAGACACAGGGGAGTCCTACTGTAGAACCAGCCTGCCCAAACTATATTTTTTTAAAAAAAATAGTAATAATAATGTCTTATAAAGCCAGAAAAAAACTACTTTTCAGTAAGTAGTTTAAATATATCCAGTCATATAGCTGTGTCCCAAATAATGATAGTGTTTTCATTATACCTATTGCCACACATTTATTGCTGAATTGTAATTTGACTTCTGCAATCTGGCTGTGCATAAAATGATCTCCCATGAACATTCTGCAGGCTGCTTGAAATGTATTTTTTAAATGTCTTTTAAAATAAAAGTGTGTTTGGGTTAATTAATCTGTAGGCAATAGAATAGTGGGTGAAATGCAGACAATTACAATATTTCTCTTTTAAATAACTTTTTAAAATGAGAAACATCAGGAATTCACTCTCCAATATCTGTAAAAGTCAGAAAAAGGGAATTAAATGTAAGCTGATGACAGAGTGAAGAAAATAAAGGCTACTTACTTATGTGAAGCACTCAGAAAAAAACTCAGAAACTTGTCTAATATTCCTCCTGGAGATCTCCATTCTGTTCTTAATAAATGCAGTAGTGAAACTAATGATTTGAAGATCACCAGGGACAACTTAAAAAAACCCTTTGTAACTGAGATGGACAACAAGAAAAACAAACTTCCAAACATGCAAAAGACATTGAGGCATACATCTCCCAGTGACTTTCAGTGAGAATTTTGCACATAGTTACTTTCTCCTTGGAAACTTTGGAAATCTGTGCTGTAGAAAACATTTGATGACTGCAGACAACATTTACTGTCCTTGATGTCTGTTTTACTTACACTTTTAATCATGCCAGCAGGCATACGCTGAATGTATGAGATGAGTCTTCTGAACATAACTGCTCTATCCTGTCTGAATCTGAGAGATATTCATCACTCATTGATCAGCAGACATTGCTTTCAGCCGCCCTACTGATGATCCAGTAGTCTTTACAGTACTAGTGGTTCTTGGGCTTAACACTAAACACACACCAAACCTTTCTGATTTACACTAGAGTAGGAACTGTCTGTTAGGTTGTGTTTTAATTAGCATCCTTATGTCTAATGTTCAAGAGTGTATTTCAGTCCATATACAAGTTTAACCTTTTGTCTTTGATTTACACTTTCATAAATATATGTTAAGGGTATTTACTATCAGTTATCACCCAGTCCTTCCCTGCACATCCTGGCTATGTCTAACCTAGAAAATAGTCCCTGGGAACAGCCTTGTTGATTTTTTTAAAATTTTTAGTCCAGTCTTGATGCTGTTTGTCTATTAAAACCCACAAAACACTGTCCGTGCATAGTTCAGGGATTAGTGCATGCCATCACAGTCACCTTCTAGTTCTGTAAAATGTCCCTTTGGCAGGACAGTATTAAAAATTCAACTGATTTTAATTGTTGAAGTAACTACCAAGGAAACTTGATATTTTAAATGACTTTTAAATAGCTTTTAAAAACAGTATTTAACTATTTATATAGTACAAATCGATTGTCACATTCTTTCCCACGATTTTGCTGTTTGTCTTAGATTAGATGGATCATACCCTTAGATGGGGCAGGGACAACATCTCCTCCTGTTCAGTTTCCAACGCAGCAGACATTAATCAGGTCCTCTGGATCTTACCGCTTATATGAGACAGCTAACAGTACAAAGAACTCACAGCATATGTGTTCAAATTGCACATTCACTTTGATTTGAGGGGTGGAATGACTATGTATAATAGAGACACCAATGAATGGTTTTCTATCAATCAAAGTTAACGCTTGCTTGTCTTGAGCACAAGTCTGTGCAGGGCAAAAATTCTCTCTCACAGAATATATAATTGAAAATAACCTTGAGACAGGGATGGCAAGTTCTTAATCCACAAAGTTGCTTATGTTTCTAACTTACGGTTAGACAAACTTAGGTCTTGTGGAAACAATTGCCTTCAAACTGATGGAGGCCTTGAAGGAAGCCTATGGCAGAACAAGGCTTTGACTAAAGCCTGAATGAGTTGACATTCAGCCAAAAATGATTTGTCTTTATTCCGTATTAGATATTGAGTTTGTACAAAATCACATAGAGAAATAAGAGCCGAAGGAAATCATTCCTTTCTTCTGAAAGTAACACAAATTATTTTGATTGAGGAACAAGCATTTGAAAACAAAAATCCAGAAGATGATACTCTAGAAGATACTTGACCAAAGATTATTTCACCAAGGAATATGCCAAAGGACATTACAACAATAAAAGTTTATTTCAATGATTTTTAGCATAATTTCCTTTTTCACACATACTTAGAAAGAAGAAAGCAAGTAAAAGTCCTCTTTTATTTACTGAAACATTTACTTCAATTAAATTTAAAGTTATTCAAAGTGATGAGCTAAAAACAGTTGCTTCAGCAGACATAAAGGCTGTCTAGCAGTTTGTTGGAGGAAAAATTCACATGACTCTTCAACCTTGGTTTCCTTCTGAAATTGTCTCAAATTGTTCATTATTTTGAAATAAAGACTGGCACAGTGAAGTGGGTCAGATACTAGCCCTATCAGAGTCTTTGTAAATGTCTGATATATTGCACATTCTAATTCAATATTTATAAAATGTTGGTAACTGCTGTTGAATAACCTTGCTTGTAATAGGGATGGTCTTTTCAAGACAAGGTCTGTGACAAACAGTGTACACAGGTCTAGTGCACCATTACTTGTTTTTGTCAGAGTTCACATATTTCTTTTATATGGGTGAAAGAGAACTGAGGTGGAATTTCTTGGCTGCAGGAGGAGTTTGTTCTTTCCTGGGGGGAGTGGTTAACTGGGTGGCAGGGCAAGAACCAGATCTCCTCTGGACAGAAACTTCCAGATACAAAGTCATGGCAGGTAAGCAAAAAAAAAAAAAAAA